>CM077079.1:249858679-250291082 GCA_039513925.1 Platanthera zijinensis | reverse complement strand
CCCTCCCCCCGACACTCATATTACTCTCTCCCCAGCACTCCTACAACACTCTTCACCAGCTCCGCCTGCTCGGGGGTCCTCGGCTCGTGGCGGCCGTACCGCGACTCGAGGACGCGGTCGGTCTGGCAAACCTCTATTTAAGTGCACCTATTGCGGCTGATATGGCCATCTTGAGGCCGCGTGCTATCACAAACACGGCATGCCTCCACATCTTGTCGTTGCTTCTCTGGTTGATCATCCTGCTCCTCCTGTCGCTCCTGTCCCAGATTCTGTTGCCACTACTCGGGCAGATATTGATGATCTACGCACTCAGCTTCAACACCTGCAGGGGGTGCTCTCCCGCTCGTCTAGCTCTGTCGCCTCTATTTCCAACGAAGGTATTTCTTGTCTATCGCAAAGCTCTCACTAGATTGTGGACTCAAGCGCCACACATCACATCACGTCGCAACGCCCTCCACAATACTCCGGGACTGCTCACCCCAAGTTCATAACGGTAGCAAATGGTGATACCACCCTCGTTTCTGGTGCTGCTGATATACCCCTCACACCCACTTCATCTCTGACCTCTGCTCTTCATATTCCCGGTTCCCCATTTAATCTACACTCTTCGTTAGCTTCCTTACACAAGACCTAAATTGTTGTGTTACTTTCTCACCATCTACCTTTGTTGTGCAGGATCGGTACACGCAGAATATCATTGGTAAGGGACAACTGTCAAATGGGCTCTACCTCCTCGATGACCCTCCTTCCGCCTTCTCTACTCTTTCCACTACCGACTGGCATCGTCGTCTCGTGCATGCTCCCCTCCAGACTCTCAAGAAAGCTCTTCTGGATGTCTCTCTGCATGAGTTCTCTTGTGAGTCATGTATCTTTGGCAAACAACATAGTGTTTCTTTTTCTCCTCATTGTACTCGGAGTGATACTCCATTTGCATTAGTTCATTCTGATATTTGGGGCCCTTATAAAACCTCTAGTATGTTTGGTTATCGTTATTTCGTCACATTTATTGATAACTTCTCACGCTTAACTTGGTTGTACTTACTTCGGGATCGTACTGAATTTACTTATACATTCTGTGCCTTCCTGAATGAAATTCATACACAGTTCGCCTCTCCTCTAAAAGTTATTCGTACGGATAACGCAAAGGAATACAGTAGTCGTACATTTGCGAACTTATGCACGGAGTTCGGTATTCATCAAACCTCTTGTGCGTACACGCCTCAACAAAATGGTGTGGTCGAGCGGAAGAATCACATCTTCTTGATGTGTCACGATTCCTACTGCTCCAAATGCATGTTCCTACTCGTTTTGGAACTTTGCAGTCTCTACGGCATGCAATTAATCAATCGCATGCCTTCTTCTGTGCTCGATCATGCCACTCCGTTAAGCCTTCTCTTTCCATCCCACTCCCTGTTTGCTCTTACGCCTCGTGTGTTTGGGTGTACCTGCTATGTTCATACTCTCGGTCCAATCACGGATAAGTTCGCTCCCCGAGCCCGCAAGTGTATATTTCTTGGTTACTCTCGGACACAGAAAGGTTATGTGTTATTCTCCGCCTTATGACAAAGTCATTATCTCTGCTGATGTCACTTTTCAGGAGGCTCAACCATTTTATGATCCATCGTCTGATATAGCTCCTCCTTCCCCCCACCAGTTCCTCGACCAACTATTCCTGTCACGTCTTCTTTACCACTACTTCTCACTCCTCCGGCACATGCACCACCTCCACCATCCAAGTCACCCCTTATTCGTGTCTACACTCGCCGTTCCCCGATCTCTGGAACTCTACAACAGCCTCCCTGTACTAGTGCTATCCTGCGTACTGACGATCCAAAAACATCCTCTACTGCTCACCTCATGGCGAATTATGTCTCTATGCATCGCCTTGCTCCATCTCCACGCAAGTTTGCTCTCTCCCTCTCCTCCATTTCTATTCCTAACTCCGTGCAGGAGGCTCTTTTAGATCCAGGGTGGTGCGCGGCCATGAAAGAGGAAATGACTGTTCTTTGGTCCAACCAGACTTGAGATCTGGTTTCTCCTGCTCCCGGCCAATCATGTGTCAGTTACAAGTGGGTGTTTACTATCAAGCATGCTCAGGATGGGACAATTGATAGGCTCAAGGCCCGGCTTGTGGCGCATGGGTTTACCCAACAGCATGGGCTTGACTATAACGAAACCTTCTCTCCCGTTGTCAAGCTGAATTCCGTTCGTGTTCTGATCTCCTTGGTTGTCCATCGCCACTGGCCTCTCCATCAACTTGATATTAAGAATGTCTTTTTGAATGACGACTTCAAGAGACAGTCTACATGCATCAACCACCTAGGTTTGAGACCACGGGTGAGTCTCGTGTATGAGTTCTTTGAAAATTGCTTTATGGTCTCAAACAGTCTCTCCGGTCTTGATTTGACAAATTTAGTAAGGCTGCTCGCGATGTTTGATTCAAGAGGAGCTCGGCCGACTTATCTCTTTTCACTCGGCATCAATCAACTGGGACTGTCATTCTCTTGGTATATGTGGATGATATCTTGATCACTGGAGACGACACCACGGGGATACAGAAAATCAAGCAACACTTGAACTCCGTTTTTCAGACAAAAGATCCGGGAGGATTGAGATACTTTCTTGGGCTTGAGGTTGGAAGACGACCCGATGGCCTTGTTCTGTCACAAAGAAAGTATTGTCTTGATCTCCTCCACGATGCTGGCTATTCGGGGTGTAAACCTGTAGAAACTCCGATGGACGCCAACCACAAGTTATGTGCTCATGGGTCTGACTCTGATTCCCTGCTTACGAACCCTGAGTATTATCGGCGTCTTGCGGGAAAATTGATTTACCTAACTGTCACAAAACCTGATATTTCATTTGTCGTTGGAGTTGTTAGCAGATTTATGCACGCCCCTCGCACTTCTCATCTTCAGGCTGTGGAACGCATCCTCAGATATTTGAAGACAGCTCTGGACAAGGATTGGTATATAAGTCATCTGCCTTCCTATCTCTTGTTGCATACTCAGATGTGAATTATGCGGGTTCCCTAGATGATCGTCGCTCTACTACAGGCTTCTGTACCAACTTTAGGGGAAATCTTATTACTTGGCGTAGCAAAAAGCAGTCTGTTGTTGCTAGATCATCCGCTGAAGCTGAGTATCGTGCAATGGCGGCGGTTGTATCTGAACTCACCTGGCTTGAGGGTCTACTTGGTGATTTGTGGGTCACTTTACCCTCACCTGCAACCTTGTTTTGCGATAGCCAGGCTGCAATTCACATCGCAAAGAATCCTCTGTTTCATGAGCGGACCAAGCATATCGAGGTTGACTGCTATTTCGTTCGTGAAAAGGTCCAATTAAAGAAGTTAGAGCGGGAGCATGTTCCTGCGTCTGGGCAGGTTGCCGACATTCTCACCAAGGCATTACCACGACAAATGTATCATCAGTTCTTATCCAAGCTTGGTGCATACAACTTGTACGCTCCAGCTTGCGGGAGAGTGTTAGAGAATATTAGGAAAACATGATTTATTGGCCCATTAATAAGGCACATATAGGAGTTAGTGTTTAGTCCCACATTGTTTGTATAGTTTAGTTTTCTTCTCTTCTCTCTTATGTATTTGTACTCATACTTGTATTTTGGTATTCAAGAAGTATATACAAGGTTTTCACCTTTCTCTACAGATATTATTTAATTATTTTAATTATAATTTAAATTGTGTTAGTTTTTGTGTGGTGCGATTTGAGTCATTACAGCTACCATCTCTTCAACATATTTAATTACTTCTCATTGCAGTATTTTTTTTAATATAACACTATATTGCCTTTTTTACAATTAATATTGTATCACTGTCATCTCTTGCAAGACCTCAAATCAAATCCTTCCCTCTACAATATCTAGGGATAAATGTTACTCTATATCAGGACAAAAATACAAGTTTGCCTCCTAAGGCCGGCACTTGCACTATTAATTAAATAGTCCCTTCACATAAGGAAACCTGCACAAATTATCTGATATTCGCCCACATTGTTAAATTTTAAACAAGTAAAACTAAGTCTATAGAGATATGACATCACAAATTTTAACTTCAAAACGCATGGGTTTTGGCAAATGAGATATTTGGAAGATAAAACATTCAAGAATGGGTTGAGACAAATGAAAGTTATCAAACCATATAATACATTCGATATTCGACATAGAAAATGGGAAGATCTAATACCTGTAATCATATGTTAAAGGTTCACCAGCTTTAATCGATTGCAAAGAAAAAACACCAACTCGTGTCTCACCATCTACTTGCCTACAAGAAGTCCATGAAACGTTTCATTGCTGTGAAAGTCAAATGTTAACATGAAAATTTATTTATTTTAAGAGCATTAACTTTTAAGAATTTTTGAGGGCATACCACTTCTCGAGCTTACAATTAGGATCACAGCTATGGTTTAGAAACCTAGAAGAATTTCCTTTGAAAGTAGCATCTATTGTAAAATCTTTTCGAACTTCACACATGTAGAAGTTTTGGTCACCCCGACGCTTCATGTCCCAAAGCCTTTGTTCACATAAGGCGTCGTCAATAACTGCAAGTACACATAAACAAGTAGCATAACCATGTAATACATTCTCAGAAATGAACTAATAAAGTGCAAACCCAACATTCAAAATAGAAGAAATAAAAAGAAATTTTCAGTAAGGACATTACTATGTTACCAACATTCTATGAGGTGTAAGTCATAGCCGATCTATATTAAGTGCTTTACAACAATTGATATCAAAAGGGTACAAAACATTGCTATAATATGCAGAGAAAGGAACAAAGGGAATGACAATAGTTAGCTATTACTAACTATTTTATGAATTTTCAATTAATTGCTAAATTTTCCTAAAAGAGCAATGGAAAAGAGGGCGAAGACTGGGGTGTCGGCGTGCGTTGATGGCGGCGGGGAAACGACGTAGGGCAGGCTCGCGCTATGCCATTGAGATTGCTCGATGGATACAAATGGAGCAGGCTCAATCACTAATAGAGACTACATCACCCGTTCACAGGAGGAGGATGATCATTTAGAAATGTGAAAAAGTCTAAATAAAGGGATTTTTTATTGCTCCAAAAGATGAAAAATACAAGGGTATGCCCCCTATTTATAGAAAACGGGGAGAAGAGAGAAAAACAAGAGAGAGAATACAAAACGTCTGTCACATGTGACTAGGCGGGTAGATAAAAACAGACAGCGTGGGTTGTGCGGTTAGACAAGCTAACCACACAATTACACAGAGCTTGAGATGATATCAACAAGTTGCTTTGATCTCTATCTGTCAGGATGCAGCGGACAACTCCATGGGAAACAATTGCGGTTAGATTCAATCTAACCGCTATACCGTAACTGCGATAGCACTTGGGAACCGTCAAACTTCAATCACGGTCAAGCCTTTGCTGATCACCAAAAGGCACAGTTGCGGTAAACACAAAGGGTAGCGGTTAGGCAGGTACTATCCAACAGACTGCAACTGTGACTAGCCTCAGCTGATCGCCAAATTCGGCTCTAACAGACAACAACAGTAAGATCTTGATAGTCACCAAACCGCACCGCCACTAACTATGATCACCAGACCACATTGCGGTTAACTCTTGTTGATCGCCAAACCGCACTGCGATATTCCAGTGCGGTTACAAAGGACAACTGCAAGACCGTCAAACCAGGTCACCAGACCGCCAGAACTAGAGCTCTAACATCCAAGCGGTAACACAGTCAAATCTACCAGACAGGTAGACCGCCAGACCAATCCAACAGTCCGCCAAACTGCCCGGACTCCACATATTCTAACAATCCCCCTTAAGTTAGAGCATACAAGTCAATCATGCCCAGCTTGTCACAGACATCCAAAAAAAGAGGATACTGGTTTGGTAAAAACATCAACTAGCTCTTTATCAGAGGTGACAAACAGACTGCAGATTTGATTCTTCAATAGCTCTTTTCTGATAAAATGACAATCAACTTAAATATGATTTGTACTCTCATGAAACACTGGAATCTTTGAAATATATATAGTTGTCTTGTTGTCATAGAACATTGGCAGGGGATGATCACAGATTTCTCCTAAGTCAAGCATAAGTGTTCGTAATCACATCAGCTCACAAGTAGTCAAAGTCATGTTTCTGTATTTAGCTTCAGCACTCGACCTGGAAACAATAGACTGTTTCGTGTTCTTCCAGTCCCTCTACAAAGGTGCAAAAGTCATACGTAGATTTTTTATCCCTCTTATCATCAGCATAGCTGACATCAGAGTAGGCTTCAATTTTCAAATGGTTATACTTCTGAAATAGAAATTCCTTTCCCGAAGATCCTTTCATATATTCCTAGATTTTTAGAGTTGCTTGAAGATGACACTCCTTAGGATCTAGCATAAACTGACTCACCCTTCCTAACTCATAATAGATATTTCATCTTGTGACTGTCAGATAAATGAGTTTTCCAAGAAGTCATCTGTACCTAGTGATATCTGAAAGAAGAGGTGAATCCTTACACCAACACTTATCATCACCAACGGTCATTGAATACCGAGCAGGTTTAGCCTCAAGAAGACTTGTCTCTTTTAAAAGATTCAATGTATACTTTCGTTGTGGGAGCACTGCTGAGTTGGGCTTTCGGGAGATATCTATCCCTAGAAAGTACTTGGGAGATCACATATCTTTCATAACGAAGTGTTGGAGAAGATGCTTCTTCATTAGATCAATCCCCTTCTTATCATCACCCGTAAGAAGAATCTCATCCACATAAACAACAAGAACAACTAGCCATGTAGAAGTCTTGCGTATAAAGAGAGAGTGATTTGCAGAACTCCGAGCAAATCCCATAACAGAGATATAATTTTGCTGAACTTATCAAACCAAGCCCGTGGGCTTTCCTTATGTCCATAAATTATCTTCCGCAACCTACACACCTGAGACTCCCCCTGAGCAACATACTCAAGAGGTTGTTCAATGTATATCACTTCTTGTAGATCTCCATAATGAAAGACATTTTTGACATCTAACTGAGACATCTCCCAGTCTTTGTTAATGGTCACAGAAAAGAGAACACAAATCGTGGCAATATGGGCAACTGGAAAGATGGTGTCAAAGTAATCTACATCATAAGTCTGAGTAAAACTTTTGGCAACAAGCCGAGCCTTATAGTGATCGATGATACCATCAAGATGAAACTTAATCATAAAGACTCAGTGACAACCAACCACATCCGCTCCTGAAGGGGTAGGGACAAGAGTCCAAGTACCCCTCTTGGTTAAAATTTTCATCTCCTCGTCCATAGCAGGTTTCCAATGAGGGATAGCAAGAGCTTCTTAATAGGTAGCCGGGGTGACATTGGCCGAGAGAGCGAGGGCAAAACTTTTACAAAAAGGGAATAGACGAGCATACGAAACAATATCATGAATAGAATTTTGAGTGCACGTCCGAACCCCCTTCCAAAGAGCAATGGGAAGATCAAGGTCCGACTTGTCTGCAGTATCAGATCCACTCGTCGGAGAGACTGCTGGCCCGGGAACTGTCAACAGCGGCTCAGGTAGAGAAGCAGTATCAGGAGAAAAGGATGGAGAATCAGAAACTGGTGTAGGAGGAAGATGAGCATGCTCAAGTAGAGGTACGAGAGTGGAGGTGTGAGAAAAGTAAGGAGCATCTTCAAAGAAAGTGACATCAGCGGAAACATACTGTTTCCGGAGAATGGGATCATAGTACCAATACCCCTTTTGAGTTGAACAGTAGCTAAGGAAGATGCACTTAACAGAGCGAGAAGAGTTTGACACAATCAGGAGAAGGAGAGTGAACAAACGTCGTACAACCAAAGACTTGTGGAGGTAAAGGAAATGGTGTGACATCGGGGTACGGGATGGAGAGGGGGGTTTTGCTGTTGAGAACCGAAGAAGGAATTCGGTTGATTAGATAACAGGAGATAAGAACGGTAGGACCCCCAGTAGGACCGAGGGGCATTCATTTGAGTGAGAAGAGTACAAGTAACATCGAGGAGATGATGATTCTTGCGTTCAACAACTCCATTTTATTGATGTGTACGGATAACTGGTTTGATGTATAATGCTACAATGCATACAAAAAATCGAGAATTGATGACTAAGATACTTTTTTGCATTATCAGTGCGAAGCATTTTAATAGACACACCAAACTGTGTGTGTGTACCCATTATAAAACATAGTGAAAACAAAGAAAAATTCAGAACGTTCTTTCAACAGATACAACCAGGTACATCTAGAAAAATCATCAATAAAAGTGACAAAATACAGACTACCCCTACCAACAGACTTAATAGGAGGACCCCAAATGTCAGAATGAACATGATCAAAATGACGAGAAGAACTACGCCCTTATCTTGCTGGAAAGGATGAACGATGGTGTTTGCCGAATTGGCAAGCTTCACAATAGAAAGAGGAGTCTCCTCTAGGTAGATCTGGTAGGAGCTGGTAAAGACAAGGTTGCAGATGTCGGATGTCGAACTCATATCGGTTTGGGTTTTTTTATGTCGGATGTCGAATTGCGGGGGATATATCGGGGACATTTCATAATGTCGGATTAAAATATTATAATTATATATATATATATGTATATTCCATAATTTTTTCATTTATTAATTAAATTGTAATTATTTTATCTAATCAAGTGTAAACTAAAATTCATATAAGAAAGTTAAACTATTAACAATCATCTAATCAATTTATAATAAAAAAAACAATATTGCATACTTTCTATCATATAATACAACATCACAAAATCATATTAAACAAAAAATATAATTGTACCTTATTCCCAAAATGTGAGTGCACTGCTCCACAAAATCTACTACTCTAATATAAATCTATATATTATTTTCCTGTAATCAATGAACATGTGAGTAAAACTAAACGATATTAAAGATTAAAACATGACAAAAAAATTAACTTAATAAAACTCACCTAAGTAATATCAAGTTTCTTGATCTGTTGGATAATCCTCGAAAGTGTAAATCATCAATGTCCTCCTCAGAATTCTCATCCTCATCCATCTCCGGCATAGGCCGTTTTCTTTTTGATTTGCCATATATACCTGCTTTAAATCCGGTCTTGCACTTCTCCTAAAAGCAGAACCCACATCAACATCTACAATGTCCCCAATCTGAGACCAAGTCAACCCTTCTCCAGGAAAAACTTCGTTATCATCATCATCATCTACAACATCATCGACAGGACCCATTAACCACTCAGCAACCTTTCCTTCATCAATACTCTTTGCAGACAATGGGTCTCGAGATGGATCAGAATATTTAGATTTTAGCTTTGAATTGAATTTCACAAATACAAGATCATTCAATCTTTGGTTTTCTAGTCTATTCCTTTTCTTGGAATGAATCTAAATATAATAAACATAAACATTAAAAATTGTTATCATTTTAAGATATTTTTGAAATATCATCTTAAAACTTATACTTGTAAGTAAATTACCATCTCAAAAGTGTTTCAACTCCTTTCACAATCGGAGGAACTATTTGTCAAATTTAAGATTCTCATGGTCATAGTTCTCAAATTTGGAGTTTGAATTTCATAGAACTTCCACCAATGAGTTTATAGAAAAATAACAAATTATTACACTAGTCAATTTAAAAAGTAAAACAACAACTATTTGGTGAAAAATAGAGAAAGATAATATACCTGGATTGAACCCTGATAGTTCTTTTTGCCTCTTTGCTATGTCCTGGCCAAATAATCCTTGCTCTAGCTGATAAACTTCAACCTCAGCAGTAACGGCATCTTGCATAGAAGGATCATGAGAGTACATTCTAGTGAGGCATTCAATAAACCCACCCATAAACATTGGGTCTCCATCTATCTCTTCCCTATTTGGGTAGTAGAAGAAGGGATTCAAAAAATATCTTGTTAGATGTAATGGACTGCTCATCTTAGTCTCCACTCTTCTATCTATCAACTTCCATATAGGAAGATATTTACTCTCCTTAAAAGCAAGAGCAGCAGCAATCTCCTCTCTAGCCTTCTTCATTTCACCATACAACCATCCCATTGAAGGTGCGTCTCCATCAGCTCTTCTAAGAACTTTCACCAATGGGGAAAATATAAGAAGAGCAAACTCAACATTCACCCAAAAAGTACCACCCAAAACTGTAGTTGTAGCCTACAATTCAAGAATCAAGATAACATTAATACATTACAAAGTACAAACTGATTAATCATAGAAATAATATTTGAAAAAAACTACTAAAATACCTGTTTGCCTGCATCATTGCCAGATAATTTGGTAGTATCCCGCCTTGATGATGTAAACATCTCCCGCAACTGCCTCTTCTTCTCATGGATGCTCTGTAACGAAAGAAATGTTGTGGCAAATCTGGTAACTTCAGGGCGCACAAGATCATGTGACTCCAAGTCTTTTGTAGTCTCCCTGAACATGTCAAGGGAGATAGTATGAGCATATATAAACACTGATAATTGACATCCAAGTGCAATAGCATTTTTTATTTGTTTTAATCCTGCAATGTCCTGAAGAAGCAAATTGATAGTGTGTGTAGCACATACAGTCCAAAATAGTCTTGGCCTCTTCAAAGCCATCAAACTTGATGCCGTCATGTTATTGGATGCATTATCTATCACAACTTGTATAATATTCTCTTATTTTGGGCTATCTGGGCTGACAATCGACTCATCCACAAAATCATAAATAAATTTTCCATCATGTGTGGATGACGATACATTTTTAGATAGCCAAAATGTCACCCCAACAATAGTGTGCACCACTATGTTCATGATGCTTCTCCCTTTTCAATCTGTTCATGCATCCGTAAGAATACTACAGCCATGCACCCTACAGGTTTGAGTGAATGTAGTTAGCATCTCCTTCATCCGTTGTACCTCCATCTTCAAGAATTTCTCTCTCATCTCATATGGGGTTGGACCCTTCATCCCTGGTCCACATAGCCCTACTGCATGCAACGCCCGTTGGAAGGATGTAGCATACACGACATTGAAAGGAATTCCGGTCTCGTATGCCCACATAGCAATATACAAGCACGCATCATCTCTAGCTTTTTTCTTGTATTTGCTATCAATGGTGGTTTGCACCATTTTGCTCGTCTCGGTGCTTTGAGATTGAACAAATTGATCCATAGGCTCTTTAGTACCTACGCTTGCATAAAGGCTCCTTTGTGTAGCTTCTTCTATGTCTTACCTCCAACAACTATCTCTTCCAAAGCTGTTTGCAACCTTTCAGTCTTAAATTTTTTGGTTGTCTGTGCAATGTGTAAATATCCCTCCACTTTTTCTTTAACATCAGCTGGTACCGTCGGGCAAGCCTTAACGTTGCCCCTTATCCCCCCAAGTGATGCTTCAAGCGAGTAATTCCACCATTCACAATTTGTTTGCAATATGTGCATCGTATTCTATTTGTATCATTAGGAGTCACCTTCTCCCCAAATGCCTAACAAGGATCTCGACCTACTACGGAGGAAGTACCGGGAACCTTGCTAGAACCTTCTGATGAATTCATTCTACACAAAGAATTATAAAAATTTTTAAAAAAGGCAACATCAGTGATATTTCATATCTAGATGCCCACAATATTGATGTCATCATTAATCAATGTTCATTGATCAGTCTAAAAACATAGCTGAATAATTTTTTTTCGCATCATATGTTGTCACAATGCCGCAAATATAGAATCATAGAGGATAAGGGAAGAGACAAATATAGAGAAATAAAAAGAAAGAGAGGATTATGAATAGATACAACCATATTGCCAAAATGTCACAATGTCAGACGACTGTCATAAGGAATGGTCACAACCAAAATGTCATAATGTCAATCGACTGCCATAAGGATTTTTTCATAGCCACAATACCACAATGTCACAATGCCAGCTAACTCTCATAAGAATTTACCACTGCCACAATGTCAACCAACTCTTATAAGAATTTACCACACAACAATTCCATAATTCAAGTTGTCATAAGAGTATAAGACAGATGCATATCATAATCTAACTGCGTGTGCATATCATAATCTAACAATTCCATAATTCCAGTTGTAAAGTTTGTATACCACACAACAGCACTGCAACAGATAGAAGTAAAACGGCCGAGAAGAAAAACCAAAAACACAAAATAGCCAGTCGAGAAGGAAGAAGAAGGATGAAGAGAAAACTAAGCCCTAATTATAACTTAAAAATAAAGATAAAGCTCACAGAGTCACAGTGCTGAGGGGACGAGCCACAAAAGAGGAGAGGAGAGGAAAACTGACGAGAACCAGTGCCCTATATGCACTTGTGTGTGCTCTGATGCAGCAGATTAAAGAAAAAGCAGATGCACCACTGCAGCATAGAGAAGGAAAACGACCGAGAAGGAAAACCAAAAGCACCATATAGACTTAAAAATAAAGAGAAAACTGCAGATGCAGCATTGCAGATGCTCTGATGCACCAAATAACCAGTCGAGAAGGATGCAGCACTGCAGATGCTCTGATGCACCACTGGCTAGTCGAGAAGGATGAAGACTTAGAAAAAGCAGATGCAACACCACCATATAGACTTAGAAAAAGCAGATGCAACAATGCAGATGCTCTGATGCACCAAATAGCCAGTCGAGAAGGATGAAGAGAAAACTAAGCCCTAATTATAACTTTAAAATGAAGATAAAACTCACAGTGTTGAGGGGACGAGCAACAGAAGAGGAGAGGAGAGTAAAACTGTCGAGAACCAGTGCCGATAAAAAGACGGCTGACGAAAGACAGCCGACGAAAGCTGTCGAGAACCAGTGTCAAGAATCACCGGCGAATCAAAGAACCAGAGAGTCGTTAGCCGAAGGAGTCAGAAATCGCGAGAGAGAAAGAAGTCGCGAGAGTAAGAAATCGCGAGAGAGGGAGACTAGGGCAAGCCGAGGCAGAAGGTGATGAGTCGGGGGAGGAGGAGAAGATTTTAAAGTATATAATTAATTAATATTTATAATTAATTAATAGTTATAAATTATAATTATATAATTATATAATTATTAACCTAAAAGATTTTAAAACGCCACAAAAAATATAGCACCGCCATAACCCGCCATAGCGGGCCAACATGTCCAACATGTCGGCCGTCATTCTGGAAAACGCAAAAAATTCCATTTGCAGCGGTAACGTTGCGGTTTCCCCCAAAAAATGATATGTCGACCGACATGTCGGACATGTCGGTCGACATCTACAAGCTTGGGTAAAGAAGATGAGGAGTAGGATGTTCAAGACGAAGATGTCATTATAGAAGAGAAGTAGAAGCAGAAAGAGCAGAGATATTGTCAAGGTAGAATAAGCCGTCACTTTCAGTCTCAGTAGCAATCGTCTCCTTGGAGTGTGGATCATGAAAAGAACAAGTAGCAAAAGTAAAGGAAACCGTGCAATTTAGTTGTTTACACAGAGAGGTAACAAAAATTAAGTTGCACGGAAAAGTTGGGACATAAAAAGTGTCCTCAAGTTGGAGAGACGGAGTGACGTAGACTGTTCCAATTCCGCACACAGGGGATGGAGAACCATCCGCAATAAAAACCGAAGGTGACCGGTTATGTTTGTCCAAATGGGAGAAAAGATGAGGATTGTCCGTCATATGATTAGCAGCACCAGAGTCAATGAGTCACCTACCCTTAGTGCCTACATGAGCACCACCCAAAGGAGGCAAGAGAAGTTGACTTTTTCGAGTTAGTGTCACCTGCAGGAAGACGGAGATGAGGATGCTTGACCCACAACCTATGTTGTTAAAGACGCAAAGGGCGCAGAGGTGCAAAGGGGCCCTTGAGCCTAGGTGCAAGGCTCATGCGCGCGTCTGAGCCTCGTGAGGCGCAAAATTGGGAAAATGAAAATTGAGCGAATTGGGCGCCAATTCGCTCAATTTTTACCGGATTGGGTGCCCAATGCGCTGAGTTTCAGTGGGTTGGGCGCCCAAAGCATTGAGTTTCAGCGAGTTGGGCGCCCAAAGCGCTCAATTTCAGCGAGTTGGGCGCCAATGCGCTCAATTTCAGCGAGTAGGGCGCCCAATGCGCTCAATTTCAGCGAGTTGGGCGCCCAATGCGCTTCAATTTCAGCGAATTGGGCGCCCAATTCGCCGATTTCCAGCGAATTTAGCACCCAATTAACCGATTTCCATCAAATTGGCAAGTGTGTCTGGGGTTATCTTGGGTGCGCCTGAGATCATGTTTTTGGCCATTTCCTAAAATAATGGTTGAAAAAACATCTTGAAAGGCCCATGCACGCCATTGGTGTGCCTGGGAGCCTGTAATGGGGCCTGAGGAGTGTCTGTGCGCGCCTGGGGCACATCGACCGTCTTTGCCAGGCTGAGGCGCGACGGGCTGCGCCCAGTGCGGTCGGCGCCTCAGGCGCGCACCTTGACAACATAACATACAAAGTGTCTATGCGTGAAGTATGAGCTCCCTTACAGTATAGAGCAGCAAGATGAGTCCAGGCAGCCTTAACCGTCTCATCACGGTGAATGATGGGAAGGCACTCATCAGAAAGGCTATTAACAAGTCATATTCTAACTAGAACGACATTGGCGTCCCAGTCATCAAAGGCGGCAGACCCTCGTGCAGGAGGGTCATCAGTGAAATGATGATGTTTACGCTGAGAGCGCAACAAAACAAAACGGAAACACTCCAATCTGGATAATTTGGGTCAGTGAGCTTGGAAGCAGTGCCCAGATTCCCGAAAGGAGTGGGGATAGAAGGAGCGGTTAGAACAGGAAGTGCGGACAGAGTAGAGAAAGAGAAAGTCGGAGTCTCCATAGACAGTAGAGAAAAAAGACACAAAAGGTTATTCGCGCGAACAAAGAGAGACCGCTCGAAGAAAGCGAGACCGCGGAAAGCGCGAAGAACAACTAGGCAAAGAAACTCTAACCGTGCGGTTAGAGATAGAGGCCGCAAAAGAGCTCAGATCGCAGAAAGCACGAAGAGCAAAGGGAAGGGCGGGAGGGCAACAAGAACCAATGGTTAAGAAGAAACCGCAAAAGAGAGAAGAGCGCGGTTAAGAAAGAAAATTGTGAAAACCACAAGGGAAGAAGAAGAGCAAACGGTTAATAAACCAGAGACTGCTTGCAGTGCCTCAAGCCCGAAAAACAGAAACCGGAGCAAATGTGTCGATGAGTTCTGATACCATGTGAAAAAGTCTAAATAAAGGAATTTTTTATTGTCCCCCTATTTATAGAAAATAGGAAGAAGAGAGAGTACATAAAGTTTGTCACGTGTGACTATGCGGATAGATAAAATCAGACCGCGCGGGATGTGCGGATAGACAAGCTAACTGTAAGATTACACAGAGCTTGAGATGATATCAACAGGGTTACTCTGGTCTCTATCCGTCAGGATGCATCAAACAACTCCAGGGACAACAACTGCGGTTAAATCGAATCTAACCGCTAGACCGCAATTGCGATAGCACTTGGTAACCGCCAAACTTCAACCGCAGTCAAACCTTTGCTGATCACCGAAAGGCACAGTTGCGGTAAACACACAGGGCCACCTAGGGCGGTTAGACAGGTACTAACCGCCAGACCGCAACTATAACCTCAACTGATCGACAAATCCGGCTCAAGCAGACAACAACAGTAAGACCTTGATAGTCACCAGACCACACCGCCACTAACTCTGATCACCAGACCGCACTACGGTTAACTCTTGCTAATCACCAGACCGCACTATGGTACTCTGATGCGTTTACAGAGGACAAATGCCAGACCGCCAAACCAGGTCGCCAGACCGCCAGAACTAGAGCTCTAATATCCAACCGGTAACACAGCCAAATCTACCAAACACGCAGACCGTCAAACCAATCTGACAGTCCGCCAGACCTGTCCGCCACTCCTGTCCGTCAAACCACCCGAACTCCACGTGTTCTAACAAGAGAGAAGTACCAAAAATTTTAAATCTACTGTCACAGTAGGAGCAACTCCAGGTGAATGGAAGAATCGATCTTTTAAAGATTCCCTTTTAAGTTATATATTCATTAGTGTTAGCTTTCAGAGCTATATGTTGGTTGCGAAATCAGAAGAAAATTTGGATGACAGCAAGGTGGTCCCAACTCCGGCCAATCATAGTCGTTGATGGTGGGATGATCTAGTCTCCTTTTTATTATAAATAGTGTGCTTAAGGGCTGATTAGGGCATTGCAGAATTTGGATATTACAATTCCAGAATTTCGGCGATCCTCCCACGGTGCCGACTCTGTGGAACCCTAGGTGATGACTCCTAAGCACACTCCTCCCCAAGGTATCCCTAAATCCTAGAGACCTCTTCCCCTCCTCCAACCCCTCTACCGCCGCCCCAAACTCCCCTCAAAGCCCACTGCCTGCAGTTTCCTTCTTCCCCACAGCCGCCGGCCTAGCCTCTCCCATCAACCTAGCCGCCACCCATCCTTCCCTCCCCTACCATCACCGCCGCCTGCTCCTCCACCAAGGGAAAAACTACATTTGTCAAAAGTTTAGATTAACTAAGCTAGAGTAACCTGAAATGCAGCACTAAGAAAGACCAACAACCCAAAACATTTGGAATATGGCATGTCCTTCTGGCTAAGGTAATACCAAGAGATTCATAAGCATATACTAATTTAGATTAAAAAATAAAAGTAAATGCATACCTTCTCCAACATATTCTATCACAAAATCACCCTTTTCAATGGACTCTGATGAAACAGCTCCCCAGCCACAAGAATTAGTCTGGAACATAACATGGATTAAAACATGTTACTTTCAAAGTTAAGGGATAAAATATACATAATACATATGTGTGTGTGTTCTATTTACAATTGCAATGTAACAAGAGAATTTTATCTCTAAAATAAACTTTTTATTCACGACTGTACAGAACAAAAAATAGCAATATTGATCTCCAATTTATTTCAATCTTATGGATTCATTGCCAAAAAAAAGATCAACAATGCAATTTGAAGATCAACAAGAGATATGTTGACAACAAACTGTTGGAATCTTGTGATCTAGAAGTAGTTAATGGATTAATCTTACTGCCAACGTGATACAAGCATATAGGATCACACATAAGAACGTGCGGAAATTGGAGTGATTGATCGTGTTAATTTATGAAACCAAGTTCTAAACATGTATATTAGATATATATTATATGGTATTAGAGACAAGCCTGCAGTACACGTCTGTGTACCAAGGGCGTGTTAACCCAAAAATGTCAGAATAAGAGGATTGGTGGCGATTCTGTGACAAAAGGCGTGACTGTTGAAGTGACACGCCTGAAGGACATGGGTGTGCATCAAGGGCGTGTCGGCAGTTACACAACCCAGAGCCACGTGGGGACAGTTTTGCATGACTAAACGTGACTTTTTGGCGACATGCAAGAAAGACACGACTCTGTGCCGAGGGCGTGTCAACCTAATTTTTGCATACGTGTTCTTGTTTGAAAATATGACAACTTATCTTGAAAAACCAATACCTGAATTTGGAACTTCTAATGTCGTAAAACAAAGAAGAAAAACATCCCCGCAAAACGGAACTCAAATTTTGAGCAGAGATAGACGATCATCTCCTAGTCCCGGGCCCGTTGGACGGAATGCGAGATGTTTCTCGCATTCGTGTGGATGCCTTTAGAGTAGGGGTGTCCAAAAAAACCGGGCTCACAGGGCCGGCCCGGCCCGGCCCGGTGAAAAGCCCGGTCCCGGGCCAAGCCCGGCTCGGGCCCAGGCCGGGCCATGGGGACCTTCCGGGCCCCAGTATAAGGCCAATGCCCGGCCCGGGCAAAGCCTGGTTTCTAGGCCCGGGCTAAGCCCGGGGCCGGGCCGGGCTAAGCCCGGGGCCGGGCCGGGCAAAGCCCGGGCATGGCTCCTACGCGCCTTTTAAAACTGCGTCTTTTAGGGTCATTTTCAGGAGAAGTGTTCAACATGAAAGTTGTAGATCTCGACGATATCTACAACTTTCATGTTGAACATTTTTTGATTTGAAGCCGTTTAGGCTCCCGATTTGGCCCCCGAAAAAAATCACGCGGAACATTTGAATGTTCCGCGTGATTTTTTTCGGGGGCCAAATCGGGAGCCTAAACGGCTTCAAATCAAAAAGTGTTCAACATGAAAGTTGTAGATATCGTCGAGATCTACAACTTTCATGTTGAACACTTCTCCCGAAAATGCACCTAAAAGACGCAGCTCAAAAAAGCGAGTATTTATTTTTAAAAAAAATTATTTTTTTAAATAAAAATAAGGCTCGGGCTAAGCCTGGGCCCGGCCCGGCCCTGGGGGCCTTAGCAGGCCCCCTCCCGGAGCCAGGTGCCCGGCCCGGCCCGGCCTGGCTATAATCAGGGCCCGGGCCCGGTTAGGGAAAGCCCGGGCCTGGGAGGCCCGGTTCAGGCCCGGGCCCGGGGGGCTTTTTGAACACCACTACTTTAGAGACACGAAAATTATTTTATGTTTGGTCTCAAACGCCAGTCATTTGTCTCAAAATTTGATTTTGGCGCAGGTATAACTTCGTTTCTTGATTTGTTGTGTTTCGCATGGATCCTGTCAAGGGTTTTCTTGTATTTTCGTTGCGCATTTAATGCCCATGAAACCCAACTATGGTATACAGATAGGTGAGCTTGTGTACTGTTTAAGGAATGATGAATTTGAAATATGTGTGTAAATATGATGGTTTAGAATAATTTTGAAACATCTGATGTATTCATGAAACATCAAACGTTGATGAATTTTGTAAGAGAAAATGGTAGTGATTTTCAAAAATGGTTGAGGCACTGCCCCGTATCCCGCAAGGGCACTGCCCCATGGTCCATGTTAGAAAATGTGCCCTTGATACCCCGCCAGGGGCGCAACCCCTTAGAACCTGGCTAGTGGCACCTTGTATTTCGATGTAAATTGTATGTATATCTAAGATGCATCTGTAATATAAATGTTTTAATTTTTCATTTTCTGATTTAAATGGTTTAAATAAGTCCAAGATTAAATGATAATCATCTTTTTGTATACAAGATTTAAACATATACACGATTAAAATGTTCATCATATTTTACGAAAAATTTCTTAAAAGAATATTAAGTGTTCAAATGTCTTCCGATGGATGACACTCTTTCTTTCTTGATGAATGAAGTGTGAGCTTGTCAAAGCAAGATACGTCAATCTATCTTGGTCTAGTGTGATGGAATAAATATGATATCCAGATGTTGACATCTAAGTTATCAAAGGCGCACAGCACACCGAGACGCAAAGGGGTCCTGGAGCCTAGACGCAAGGCGCAGGCACGCGCATGAGGTACGTGAGGTGCACAAATGGGGGGAAAAGGAAATTGAGCGAATCGGGCACCCGATTTGCTGAAATTGAGCGAATTGGGCACCCGATTCGCTGAAATTGAGCGAATTCACTCAATTTCAGCGAATTGTGAGCCCAAATTCGGTGCCCAATTCGCTCAATTTCAGCGAATTGGGCGCCCAAGTGTGCCTAGGGGTGCCTCGGGTGCGTCTAAGATCATGTTTTTGCCCATCTCAAATTTTTTTTAAAAAAACACCTTGAAAGGCTCAGGCGCGCCTCCTGGGATTCTGTAAAGCGCGCGCCTGAATCGCGGCTGGGGCACATCGCCTGCCTAAGCCTGCTGAGGCGCGGCAGGCTGCGCCCGGTGGGCCCGGTGCCTCAAGCGCGCCTAGGCGCGCGCCTTGACAACTGTGGTTAACATTAGGTCAACTTAATTAAATGACCTCAATGGTTGAGTGTCGCCTAAAGGCATAAGATTGACACGCAACATAAGATGAATGCAAATAATGGTTATTCACCAAGTATACAAGAGTTGCATAATGATGCAATTATAACTATCTATATAAATGGCCACATTGTGGGTGATTAGCCAAAGCTGACTCATGATTAGAGTAAAATACGAATCTTGTCCAACTAAAGAGCAACTTACTTAAACTTTCCAAATTGATATGAAGGGTTATTAATTTAAAGAAAGTAGCATGAATATTTTAATAAAATACATTATTAAAATAAACAATATTTTGAAATATAGTACTAATATAAATCCGCATACTTTTGTAGAATATTCATGGCAAGTAATACGTATCACTCCTTGTCCTTGTGATCGGTTTTGAGAAGGACAAACTAAATGGGGTAATCTTTTCCTAGACAGGTACAGGAATTTAAGGATTGTCCTCAAACAGGAGTGTAATTTCTATGTCTTAAAGGAAGATCCCCCCGAAAGAGCCACTTGGATATGCCTCTTGTGCCGATAAAGATACCTACAAGAAGTTCAAGACGACGTCATGGATGTTGAGTGTCATGCTCACAACCATGAACTCTGAGCATTAGAAACAACATGAGGCCATATATGGTTACGAGATAGTCAAGCACATCAAAAAAATATTTCAGGGGCAAGCTCAACAGGAGAAGTACGAAATGTCGAGGGCATTGGTTCAGTGTAAGATGGGAGTTTATGACTCACTGAGGACTCATGTGCTCAAAATCATTGGGTATATTGAGAACCTGCAAAGATTAAGTTTTTCATTGGACCAAGAATTGGCTACTGACTTAATCATGCAATCATGGTCGGATTGTTATGAGTAATTTATCGTGAATGGTTCATAAATGAAAAAGGACAAGCATACTAGCCTCATATTGATGGTGCATAATGGTAAAGTGAAAGGGAATGACTGACTAATAAAGGAACTTGCCACCATTGGAGAAAAGCATGGCAATGGAAGAGAAATTGTCCTTTGTACCATGAAGATCTAAAAAAAGAAAGAAAAAAATTGAGACTTCAACTTCACATATATTTGTTATAAAAGTCATTATTTCTACTTCTTTATATTGGATATTGGATACCAGACGTGGTTCACATATTTGTGTAAATATATACAGGAAATGAGAAGGAGAGGAATATTGGTTAATAGTGAGGTAGACCTACGAGGCTACGACTTGGAAATGGAGCAAGGATTGTTATCATTATTGTACGGAGTTATCATCTATCATTGTATTCTGAGTCAATCTCCTCGTCCATTGCATTTTTTAAGCTTGGCTTTTTGCTGCTTCAGTATAGGAGGTTGGGGCAAATGCACACCACTAATTATGCTCTCCTGAAAATGTCCTTTAGGGTTCTGGTTTTACGGGGCTGTGATGATTCAGGATCAGGCTCAATGTTGTCGATTTGAGTAGGGATAGTGTTTGCTTGGATGGAGCTGGTAGGATGTTCCAGCTCAACCACCAACTCAAGAGGTTGTGGTGAATTTGAATCTGAGCCCCAAGCCCATTCACTGCCTTCATCAAAAGTGACATTCCTAGAGATGGCAAGCTTGTTGGATAGAAAATCAAGAAGCATATACCCCTTGCTTTCTTCATTGTGGGGTGGAGTTGAGGAGGGATTTTGTTGGGCACTGATTATGTAGATTGCATTAGATACTGCTTCACCCCAAAGAGCTTTTGGGCAGTTTTTCTGTAGTAGCATAGTCCTGGCCATCTCCACCACAGTGCGGTTACACCGCTCGACTACGCCATTTTGTTGAGGTGATCTTGGGGTTGTAAGTTTTCGATGTATACATGATGTCTTACAGAAATCAATGAACTGTGAGGATAAAAATTCTCCTCCCTGATCACTACTCAACCTTTTAATGTTTCTTTCTAGTTGTTTTTCAACCAAAATTTTGAAGTTTTTGAAACGGAGAAGGCATCAGATTTAAATTCGACATGATACAGCCACATGAATCGGCTATAATCATCAACGAACAAGAGATAGTACTTCTTCCCTCCCAATGATGGAATAGATACAGGTCCCCAAGTATCTATATGAAGGAGATCGAGAGGACCTAAAGTTCTACAAGTAGACGCCTAAGGGAAGGGAAGCCGATGGGATTTTCCTTTAGCACAAGTGTCACATACCTGAGATTGGAAGGCGATTTACGGCAAACCTTTTACAAGTTTTTGAAATAACGATAGAGAGGAATAATTTACGTGACGGAGCCGATGATGCCAAATCCTTGCTGGAGAGGAAGTGCAGTCTCTATGACAGGTGAGTGAATTTGAACTCGTGGGCTCCATTCTTAGAGTAAAAATGTTGTTCATTTTTGATGAGGCTATGATCCTTTGAGTGTTCGGCTAAACAATGTGACAGCCCAGATGATCGAATATGACTTTGTATCCCCTTCTTAGGAGCTTCCTAACACTAAGTAAATGTTGGGTTGGTGTAGGCACAAATTGCACATTGATGATTAGCTTGTGTTCTCCTTCAGGTGTTTCAACTCATATTGTTCCTTTCCCTTCTACCTTCTCTCTTTTATAATCACCGAGAATAACTTCAGATTTGAAGGATTCATTTAGATTGATGAAGAAATTCCGTTCATTAACCATATGGCTTAGCAGCTGCTGTCAACGAACCAAAGGGAGGATGGTGAATATTCAGTACTGGCTTTGCAGGTGTAGAGATAGTTATCTCCATCTTCTTCAACAACTTTTGCTTCTTCTGGTTTTTTATACCAACATTTTTGTTCTGAATGGTTTGGGATTTTGAATGTTTTGCACCGGAAAAAACAATTCTTGTTTTCATGGTTTTGTTTCTTACAGAAGGAGCGGGTATATGAGACATGTTTTGGCTCGTTTTTTCCGTCAGGTCTTCCTTCTTGTATTTGGTGTTGTTGGCATGCTTTTTCTTCTCTTCTTTTTAGTTTTAAAATTCATCATTGTATGGAAGACTTTATCTAGGGGAACCTCATCCTGAGCAAGGAGGTCTTCATGTGATTGGAGTGACCCCATTAACTCTGTGAAAATAATTATTTTATGTCCCGTGCCTCAAGAATTGAGGTAACAATGTGCTTGTATGATCTTGGGAGAGATCGGAGGAGTTTGCCAAGAACTTGCTGATCCTCTAGAATTCCTCCAAGAGTTCTGTTTGATTGACGAATTTAGGAATCTTGGCAAAGAATTCCTGAGCCTTCTCCCCTTCTTTCATTTGGATTGCATCGAATTGGCGCCTTAAGGTAAGGAGTTTGATTTTGATTACTTTTTAGATCCTTTATACTCGTTTTCAAACCTTTGCCAGACTTCCTGAGCCGTCTGAGATCCTACAATGCACGGGTAAATGTTGGAGGCAATCCCTTGTTAGATTAGATGCAGAGCAAGAGCATCTCGCATCAACATTTCCTTCGATATTGTTTCGATTGCACCTTCAGCTCCTTTGTCGGACGTTTGTCGCCCATTTTTGACAATGTCCCAAAGATATTGGGATTGAAGTAGGGTGATCATTTTATCACTCCATTGCTCGTAGAGCTTGCAAGAGAAAATGGGAACTGTTAGTGAAGCCCACTTAACTAGGCTCATGTAATTTCTTTTGTTGTTATTTCTCTCTCCTCTTTAGTCCCACATTGTGTATAGGACCTTGCTCTCTCTTTCTCTCATCTATATATTTGTACTCATTCTTTGTATTCAATACAAGTGAACATATTTACAAGGTGATTTTTCTACTTCTCTACATGGTATCAGAGGCACCGGTCCTCCTTGAGCGGCTACCCTCTTCTTAACCGCCTTTCTTCCTGTGTTCTCGCCTCGGCGTGCGGCTAGCTGCGGATAGCCCGCTCTGTCCGCTTCCCGCTCTTCCCGCTCGGTCTCTGGCGGACTGCTTCTTCCTATCCGCTTCGCCTCTCTTCTCCGCCCTCCCCTCCGTGGTTCCACTCCTCCCCTCCCGCCTCTTATAACATTCCTGTGGGGCCCGCCTCTCTCTTCTCGTGCGGTCTCCCTTGTGCTATCCGCCGCGATCTCCTGCTCCCCGGCTTCTCGCTATCCGCAGCTCTCTCCCGCTATCCGGCACGCCCTCCTGCGGCCTGTTCCTGATCGCAGTTCTCCGCCTTGTCGCGGCTCCCTTCTCGTGCGGCCTGGTCTTTCCGCCGGTCTCCCTTCTCGCGCGGTCTCTATCCACCTTTCCGCCGAGTCCTTTCTTTGCTCGCCTCTCTCTATCCGCTTGAGTGTTCCTTACTTGCGGTTTCTTCTCTCTGCCCGCTTGTAGCCTCCGTTTCTGACCGCTGCTGGGTACAGCCTGACTGTGCGGACTGTCCTCTCTCGCATTTAGGTCGTGGTCTTCTCCTCCTCTCCGCGCGGATTGGTCTCTGTCCCCTGGCTCTCTATCCGCCTCTGGTCGTGGCCTCCTGCAGCTGGTGTCTTTACATCGTGACCGAGAGGTCTCCGTTCTAGTCGCGCAGACTCTCTTCTCCTCCTTTCCGAGCGGTCTCTGTTCTAGTCGCGTGGACTCCTCTGCTGTCGGTCTGCTCTCCTAGTCGCCTCTCCTCCATGGGTTCTTCTGTTGATTCGACTAGCACGGTGGTTCCTCCTGCAGCCCACCCGGCCTCTATTCCTGAAATACGGGATGAACTCCGTATCACTACTATCTCTTTGGTCGGCAAGAAGAATTTTGTCGAATAAGCGCATTCTGTTCGCCGGGTCCTGCAATCCAAGGGGTTTCTTCATCACTTGACCCAGGTGGTTACCGGGACTGCGACTGACGAATGGTTACGCAATGATGGTCGTGTGCAAACATGGATCCTTAATTCTCTTGATAGCGAATCCTATCGTCTGGCTATGTACCACAAGACGGCCAAAGGACGATGGGATGAGCTTCATACCCTCTACTCCGGAAAGGATAGTCTCCACCATCTGTATGACATAATCACTGCTCTCCAGGCCCTTGATAGAAGTGGTGCGACCGATCTAACTTCTTTTGTGGCTCAGGCTCGATCCTTGGTCGAGGCATGGATCCAACATCAGCCTCCTACTGTGGACCTTGTTGCCCAACGTGCTCAAAAGGAGGTTGTGGGCATAGCCATGATGATGGCTTGGCTACCCCATCACCTTCATAATGTACGGGCCCACATCCTCTCTTCTACTGTTACCCCGTCCTTCTCAGATGTGTGCTCCATGCTTCTCAAAGTTACCCCGCCTCCAGATGTGTCGGGCCCTCCTTCTCCAGTTCTTGTCCAGCATGCTCCTGCTCCTTTACTGTCTTTACCATCTTCTGTCCGTGGAGACCGCTCTGACTTGCGGGGACGTGGGCGGGGTGGCCGGTCTCGGCCTAAGTGCTCGTTCTGTGGCAAAGATGGGCATCTTGAAGCCACGTGCTATCGTAAGCATGGTCGCCCACCTCGTCCGCAGGCGTCTGTTGCTGCTACCGACTCCTCTCCCACTCGTACTGATCTCGACGAGGTCCGCCTTCAGCTTCAGCATCTTCATGGCCTGCTCAGCCGCCCGCCCGCCTCTGTTGCCTTCGCTGCCTCCATCTCAAATGAAGGTATCACCTGCCTTTCCTCTGGCCCGCGCTGGATCCTCGACTCTGGTGCCACTCACCACATCACCTCTGTTCGGCCGCCTCAGCACTTGTCTTCCCCTCACCCGAAGTACATTACTGTGGCCAATGGCGCCTCTGTCCCTGTTGTTGGCTGTGCTGATATTCCTCTCACCTCTTCTCTTCAACTGCGCTCGGCTCTTCACGTTCCGGGCTCTCCTTTTAATTTGCTTTCTGTTGGTCGTCTTACTTCTTATTTACATTGCTCAGTGACCTTTACTTCTTCTTCTTTTCTGATACAGGATCAGCAGACACGGACTATCATTGGTAAGGGGCGACTGCAGAACGGACTCTACCTTCTTGACGACTCTCCTACACTCCTCGCATCTGTCTCCTCTCCTGATTGGCATAGACGTCTTGGTCATGCTCCTCTACCTGTCCTCCAGAAGGCTCTCCCGGAGGTATCTCTTCCTGCTTTTAAATGTGAAACATGTATTTTTGGCAAGCAGCCACGTTCATCTTTTCCTTCTCATTGTACTCGGAGCCCCGCTCCTTTTATCTTAGTACACTGATATATGGGGTCCGTGCAAATTTACTAGTATTTCTGGCTATCGGTATTTTGAAACCTTTATTGATGATTATTCGCGCATAACGTGGTTGTATCTTCTTCGCGATCGTTCTGAGCTTCCCCGTGTCTTCCGGGCGTTCATTCTTGAGACTCGCACTCAATTCTCTGCGCTCATTCGCACTATTCGTACCGACAATGCGCGAGAATACACAGGTCATGACTTTACGACCCTCTGCTCTGAGAACGGCATTATTCACCAAACCTCGTGTGTGTATATGCCGCAACAGAATGGTGTCGCCGAGCGCAAGAATCGACACCTTGATGTGGCTCGATCCCTTATGCTTCAAATGCAGGTTCCCAAACCATACTGGAATTTTGCGTTCTCCACCGCCTGCTTTCTTATCAACCGTCTACCATCCTCCGTTCTTCAGAATGCTACTCCGTTCAACCTCCTCTTTTCGTCCACTCCGCCTTTCCCTATTACTCCTCGTATCTTTGGGTGTGCTTGTTATGTTCACCATCTCGGCCCTTCCACCGACAAATTGGATCCCCGTGCGGCCAAACATATCTTTGTCGATTACTCACGCACTCAAAAGGGGTATATGTGTTATTCGCCTACTACCCGCAAGGTTACTGTCTCTGCGGACGTTACTTTCCAGGAAGATCTTCCCTTCTTTTCTGCTCCGGATGTTGTTCCCTTTCCAGAGCCCGTCGTTCGTCCTATCATCCCGGTTCCCTGCTCCTCATCCTCTCCTCCTCCGGACTCGGCTCCGGTCCGTCCGACTCCACCTGTTATTCGGGTCTATTCTCGTCGCTCCTCTCCTCCCGTTGCCCCACTGCAGTCGGCCTCGCCCTCTGATGCTCCGCCACCTGCTGCTCCGGTTCCTGCCTCCATCGCTCATCCGATGGTAAACTATGTCTCTCTCCATCGCCTTTCGCCACCACTTCGTCACTTTGCCACATCATTATCCTCTGTTTCTATCCATAACTCTATACAGGAGGCGCGTCAACATCTTGGTTGGCAAGCTGCTATGGAGGAAGAAATGACGGCCCTTTGGGCCAACCAGACCTGGACCCTGGTCCCTCTGCCTCCCGGTCAACACCCGGTTGGGTGTAAATGGGTTTTTGTCATCAAACATGCTCCGGATGGCACTATTGCCCGACTGAAGGCCAGACTGGTGGCCCGTGGTTTCACTCAACAGCATGGCCTCGATTATGAGGAAACTTTCTCTCTGGTGGCCAAGCTCAACTCGGTTCGTGTGCTTCTCTCCGTGGTTGTACACCGCCACTGGCCGCTTCATCAGCTCGATATCAAGAATGCCTTTCTGAATGGTGATCTTCACGAAACCGTCTACATGCGCCAGCCGCCCGGGTTTGAGACCACGGGGGAATCTCATATGTGCCTTCTAAAGAAGTCCATCTATGGTCTCAAACAATCCCCCCGGGCGTGGTTTGACAAATTCAGCAAGGTGGTTCAGGATATGAGTTTCACTCGGAGCTCTGCTGACTTCTCTCTTTTCACCCGACACCGGGCAACGGGAACCGTCATTCTGTTAGTTTATGTTAACGACATCCTACTTACTGGAGATGACTCACAGGAGATCCAAGCGGTCAAACAACATCTGAGCATCGTTTTTCAGACCAAAGACCTAGGGCATCTTCGCTACTTCCTCGGTCTTGAGGTCGCACGACGACCGGATGGGCTTGTCCTCTCCCAACGGAAGTACTGTCTCGATCTCCTCAAAGATGTTGGTCACTCAGGTTGTAAGCCAGCTAATACACCGATGGAGGCAAATCACAAGCTCTGTGCACATGCCTCTGATGAGGATCTACTTCTCCAGAACCCGGAGTACTATAGACGCCTTGTCGGAAAGTTGATCTACCTAACAGTCACGAGGCCTGATATATCATTTGTTGTTGGGGTTGTCAGTCGGTTCATGCATGCTCCCCGGGTTTCTCATCTCCAAGCCGTTGAACGGATTCTCCGGTACCTTAAGGCAGCACCGGGTCAAGGGCTTGTTTACAAAACCTCCACCTCGACTCCCGCATTGGTTGCTTACTCTGATGCCGATTATGCCGGTTCCCTGGACGATCGACGGTCGACCAGTGGATTCTGTACTTACTTTGGAAGTCATCTCATTACTTGGAAAAGTAAAAAACAAGCTGTGGTCGCTCGATCCTCCGCGGAAGCTGAATACCGATCTATGGCATCAGTTGTTTCTGAACTCACATGGCTTGAAAGCCTTCTTGCTGACTTGGGAGTAAAACTTCCTTCATCTGCTTTTCTCTTTTGTGATAGTCAAGCGGTCATACACATAGCAAAGAATCTGGTGTTTCACGAGCGTACGAAGCATATCGAGGTCGATTGTCACTTCATACGGGAAAAAGTTCAAATGAAGAAACTTGAGTTAAAGCATGTTCCGGGCACTGATCAAATTGCTGATATTCTCACGAAGGCTCTATCAAGCACTTTGTTCTACCAGTGTTTGTCCAAGCTTGGTGCATATGATCTATACGCTCCAGCTTGCAGGGGAGTGTTAGTGAAGCCCACTTAACTAGGCTCATGTAGTTTCTTTTGTTGTTATTTCTCTCTCCTCTTTAGTCCCACATTGTGTATAGGACCTTGCTCTCTCTTTCTCTCATCTATATATTTGTACTCATTCTTTGTATTCAATACAAGTGAACATATTTACAATGTGGTTTTTCTACTTCTCTACAGGAACAAAAGTGTGGGAGAAGCCAGCAGTAGATGATGATGTCATTAGAAAAGGAAAAAGATGAAATCCTAACCAAGTGCTCTGATACAACTGTTAGGAATATATTAGATAGAAACAGGAATTTGGGTTTTAACAATTTTTTACTTGCTTTTCATTACTAGCATCATCCGGTATTTATATAGGCTACAGGAAACATCCAGAATACATCATAAAGAGGACATACAGTTGGCAAGATATTAGTTTAGAGTTGCATTAATAAAACTGATATGGCGTGGCACAGATTTTCATTTTACACCAACATCATGAAGCTAGTCAAGACAGTACTTTCGTTGAGATAAAACAAGTTTATCTGGATACGAGCTACCTCAAGACCAAGGAAGTACCAAAGATTTTTCAAGTCTTTAGTTGGAAAAGAAGAGATTGAGTGTTGTTTGATCATGTGTATTCCTTTGGCATCATCACCCATAATCAAGATATCATCGACATAAACCAAGAGAATTATTGTGTTTATCGGACGATGTCGAGTAAATAGAGAGAAGTCGGTTGAGCTTCGATTGAACCCAACACTACGAACAACCTGACAAAACTTGTTAAACCATGCTCGAGGAGATTGTTTGAGACCACAGAGAGATTTTCTTAGATGACAAATGAAGGACTCCCCCGTGGTCTCAAATCAGGGAGGTTGTTGCATGTAGACGGTCTCCAGTAGATCAACATTGAGAAAAGTATTTCTGACATCAAATTAATTCAAATGTTGATGTCGATGAACAACAAGAGAGATCAAGACGCGAACAGGATTCAATTTTGCAACAAGTGAGAAAGTTGTCATAATCAAGACCTTGTGTGAATTCTCAAGCCACTGGGCAAGCCTTAATTCGTTGAACTACCCCATCTAGACCATGTTTGACGGTAAAAACTCACCTACACCTGACACAAGATTGGTCACGCGGAAGGGGAACAAGGTCCCAAGTATGATTTGCCTGAAGAGCAGTTATTCATGGTTGTGCGCTACCCTAGATGCATAAGCGCCACTTGTAGAGAGTTTGGAGTGGAAATAGACATCAAAGAAGATGCAAAGGTGTGAAAAACCGGAGATAGGCGATGTAAGGATACATAATTCTCCATAGGATGAGCAGTTGAGGCTTGTGTCGGATCTTTAGGCCGCGTGATATCATTTGGAGAGGGTAATTATCTAAGGACATCAAAATGAGAAGAATGATGAGTTTACACACGAAGAAGAGGTGGTTTGGAAGGTGCAACGATGGTTGGTGGGGTTATAGGTGGTAGAGGAGAGGCAACAGGGGCGGTGGGGCGTAGTAGTGTTTGAGGTGTTAGAGAAGCTGAGTGGGAAGAGTGAAAGGGCTGATCCTCAAGAAAGGTTACATCCGCAGATGTAATAACCTTGCATGAATCAGGAGAGTGACAGACATAACCTTTTTGAGTGCGAGAGTAACCAGCGAACATATATCTAGTTGCAAGAGGAGCAAGCTTGTCGGTGGAGTGGTGAAGGCAGTAGATATAGCGGGTACATTCATAGACGCGAGGAATGACTAGAAAGGGAGGTGTGGAGGAAAATATAAGACTGAAGGGAGTCACATAGTTGAGAATGGAGGAGGGCAGGCAATTGATGAGGTAACATGTTGAATATGAAACAAAAACATGGCATTGTCCCAGTCATATGGTTAACGGCCCAAGAGTCAATGATCCAAAGAGTGGTAGGCGGTACAGTAGCAGAGTGGAGCACTTGGAGTACATGAATGGGAAAATGGCAAAGATGGGCAGGACTGGGCTCATAGGATAACTCATACATCATGCGACAGAGAGTCATAATCTCATCAGTAGAACAGGATCCAGGTAGAGAAGAAGGCTCGGTGATCTATACACCAGAGGTACTGTCATCAATAAACTCAGTCAGATGAGCAAAGCGAGGAGAGATAAAACTGGATCGGCCACAGCCTCCATGAGGTACCATACAACTACTCGGTGAAGGGAGCCCATGTAATTTGAAGCAAGTGCCGTGAGTATGTCGATTCTGGCCACGGTAGTCATAAATCAATTGGCCTTTGTCTGTGGATCTGGGCTTAAAGTTCCGAGTATGGATGCCTTCAAAATGAGAAACAGCAAGTGCAGAACCACTAGTGATGACCTCGAAACTCCAAGACTGGCGGCGGTCATATTCCTATTAGACATGATAGCATTTGTACCCTTTTTGTGTAGGAGAGTAATCAATAAACACACATCATAGAGCACGAGGATCAAATTTTGTTCGAATAATGTTATGAATATGAACAAAACATAAACATCTAAAAATGTGAGGGAAAAGAGTAGTAGGAGGGATACTCAAGTAATGTAGAGGAGTGAAATTAACCAGAAAACAAGGAGTAAGAAGGGCATCACCCATTGAGAGAAAAAAATTTGACATCAAATTAATGTCGATGTCGATGAACAGCAAGGGAGATCAAGACGCGAACATTATTCAGTTTTGCAACAGGTGAGAAAGTTGTCATAATCAAGACCTTGTGTGAATTCTCAAGCCACTGGGTGAGCCTTAATTCGTTGAATTAGCCTATCTAGACCATGTTTGACAGTAAAAACCCACATACACCCGACACAAGATTGGTCAGATGGAAGGGAACAAGGTCCCAAGTATGATTTGCCCGAAGAGAGGTTATTCATGGTCGCGCGCCACCCTAGATGTATAAGAAACTCTTGTAGAGAGTTTGGAGTGGAAATAGACATCAAAGAAGATGCAAAGGTGTGAAAAACTGGAGATAGACGATGTAAGGATACATAATTCTCTATAAGATGAGTTGTTGAAGCTTGTGTCGGATCTTTAGGACGCATGACATCATTTGGAGAGGGTAATTATCTAAGGACATCAGAATGAGAAGAACGATGAGTGTACACACGAAGAAGAGGTAGTTTGGAAGGTGCAACGATGGTTGGTGGGGTTATAGGTGGTAGAGGAGAGGCAACAGGGGCGGTGGGGAGTAGTAGTGTTTGAGGTGTTAGAGAAGCTGAGTGGGAAGAGTTGCAAGAGGAGCAAGCTTGTCGGTGGAGTGGTGAAGGCAGTAGATATAGCGGGTACATTCATAGACGCGAGGAATGACTAGAAAGGGAGGTGTGGAGGAAAATAGAAGACTGAAGGGAGTCACATAGTTGAGAATGGAAGAGGGCAGACGATTGATGAGGTAACATGTTGAATATGAAACAAAACATGGCATTTGTCCCAGTCATATGGTTAACGGCCCAAGAGTCAATGATCCAAAGAGTGGTAGGCGGTACAGTAGCAGAGTGGAGCACTTGGAGTACATGAATGGGAAAATGGCAAATATGGACATGCCTGGGCTCATAGGATAACTCATACGTCATGCGACAGAGGGTCATCATCTCATCAGTAGAAAAAAATCCAGGTAGAGAAGAAGGCTCGATGATCTATACACCAGAGGTACTGTCATCAATAAACTCAGTCAGATGAGCAAAGCGAGGAGAGATAAAACTGGATCGGCCACAGTCTCCACGAGGTACCATACCACTACTCGGTGAAGGGAGCCCATGTAATTTGAAGCAAGTGTCGCGAGTATGCCGATTCTGGCCACAGTAGTCATAAATCAATTGGCATTTGTCCGTGGATCTGGGTTTAAAGTCCCGAGTATGGATGCCTTCAAAATGAGAAACAACAAGTGCCGAACCACTAGTGATGACCTCTAAACTCCAAGACAGGCTGCGGTCATATTCCTGCTGGACATGATAGCATTTGTACCCTTTTGTGTAGGAGAGTAATCAATGAACACACATCATAGAGCACGAGGATCAAGTTTTGATCAAATAATGTTATGAATGTGAACAAAACATAAACATCTAAAAATGCGAGGGAAAAGAGTAGTGGGAGGGATACCCAAGAAATGTAGAGGAGTGAAATTGACCAGAAGACGGGAAGGAGTAAGAAGGGCATCACCCAAATAGTATTTCGGAAGTGGCATGGTAAATAATAAGCATGTTGTCACTTCAAGGAGATGTCAATTTTTACACTCAGCAACACCATTGTGGGTGGGAGAATGGATACAAGTGGTTTAGTGAATGATGTCATGATCACTCAAATAACTTTCAAATTTGGAAATCATATATTCACGTCATTATCACTGCGAAGATTTTTAATGGTTGCACCAAATTCTGTAGAAATTATTTTTTGAAACTTTAGAAAAAGTGGAAACACTTCACTCTTACTACGCATCAATTAAACTCAAATAGTGTGAGAATAGAAATCAATGAATGTTACAAACCAATGATAACTGAAGATGGAAGCAACGCACAATGGCCCTATACATTACTATGAATAGTATGAAAATGTACAATACAAGGCTTAGGCATATGATTAAAAGAGACATGCTTATGTATGGCGAGTTCACAAATATCACACAATAAGGTTTGAAACATAGAAGATGATAAATTAGGAAATAAAGACGACATAGTAGTACATGAGGGATGTCTCAAGCGAGGATGTCAGGCAGACAACAAAGGAAGCTAGTGAGCATGAAATGCCTAGAGAACATCAATATCGAGCATGTACAGTCCATCTCGCATCCTGTCATAGTCAATCACCTTCTTCGTTAGCAGGTCCTGAAAGACACAATAAGAAGAAAAGAAAGTGGTGAAGTAGTTCATAGAGTTTATAATATAGCTAATAGATAAGAGATTCTGAGTAAAAGAAGAGACGTGTAGAACATAAGCCAAGGTAAGAGCAGAACAATTGATGGAAATTTTTCCTGCAATAGAGGAAAGAGTTCCATCAGCAATGCTTACCTTATCTTTGCCAGATAATGGTGAATATGAAACAAATCCTGACGATGTTCAAGTCATATGGTTAGTGGCCCCAAAATAAATAATCCAATGAGTGATATGTTGTATGGTAGTAGAGAGCACTTGGAGTACATGAAGGAAAAATGACAAGGATGGGTCAGGATTGGGCTCAGAGGATAACTCATACAACATGTGACAGAGGGTCATCATCTCATCAGTAGAAAAAGACCCGGGTAGAGAAGGAGCCTCAGAGATCTAGCCACAAGAGGTATTGTCATCAATGAATTCAATCAAATGAGCAGAGCAAGGAGAGATAAAACTGGATCGATCACGACCACGTCCTCCATGACCTCCACGAGGTACCAGTCCACCTCTCGGTGGAGGGAGCCCATGTAATTTGAAACAAGTATCACAAGTAATCACAAATCAAGTGGTCTTTGTCTGTGGACCTGGACTTAAAGTCCCGAGTATGGGTGCCTTCAAAATGAGAAGCAAGTGCAGAACCACTAGTGATGACCTCGAACTGCAAGACTAGCGGCAGTCATATTCCTATTGGACAATGTTATAGGTCTCTGACAACAAAGGGACTGAAGTGCGACCATGTAGAAACTTAAACACCCTGTTCTGATCTTCATAAGCACGAACAATGATCGCAACAGCTGAGAAAACAAGGTCGAATATGACAAAATGATCATGCTCCTGATAAAGCTGAGTGAACTCTAACTAATAGGCGGATGGAGGGAGAACAACCTGTCGAAGGAGAAAGATCTTCCTTTGTGAAATATCTGAGTGGTGTTCCCTTTCTAGGAATATGTGGATTCAGCACGACTCCAAATGTCCATAGCGGTATCCAAGAATAGATAGCTTTGTGCAATAGCCTCTTGCATGAAATTAATCAACTATGGCAGAACCAAAAAGTTCTCGGATTCTCATTGTGCCCAACTGAACACAGCCTTCGATGGCTCCTTAATAACACAGTTAGCATAGATAAACAATTGGTGACTCTTAAGGGCCAATAAAAAAGATCGAGACCAAGATAAATAATTAATAGTATCAAGACGAAACGTGGTAATTTGAGAAGCTATGTGATCGTTCCCAACCCGAGTAGATCCAGCAGGTTGTGAGCCATCACGAGAATCAACCACATCAGACATTATGAGATCAGAGAACAAAAAACGCCGAAGAAATTCAGATTAGGTCACAAACATCCACTAGAAGACCGTTGAAAATGCGTCGATTCCAGAAAAATTGATGGGCACCAACAACAAGACCGCCAAGGATCCTAGAGCATTAAACCTTTGAGGTTGAAGTCAAAAAATGCCAGAAGGAGGTAGAACTCTTTTCATGTGAAGAAGTATATGGAGGGGAAGAACACTCGATCAATGATATAAAAAAATCTAGTGAAGCCATCAATCGATCCTTCTAGTATGTGATAGAGGAGGGAGAAGCAAAACTTTTCTGGAAAAAAAATGGCAAATCAAATGATTGTCGGAGGAGGCATCGGGCTCCACCGATCGGCATGCGCGTTGATCTGCACGCTGCATGAAAATCAAGCGTGAGTGGTAGGGAAGAAAGAAGAGGGGGAAGGGAAGGATCGGCGGTAGAGAACGGGGAGGGAAAGGAGGCGGACGAAGTCGGCGAATTGAGCGAGCGAGCTAGTGGTGGGCCTAGCGGTTAGTGCTCTGATACCATGTTTGAACTTCCCAATCGTGTATATTGCGGAATAAATGAGGCCCTCTACATACAGTAGAGGGTATTACAAGCCAATAACTTCAAACATTAAATAATAATCACTAATTACTTCTAACAGCCCTACATATTTCAGACTCAATTACCCAATTGTCTGCGGTCGAGAAACTCCATTTAACGACTTAATCTTCAAACATACTTAATCATCAACATTAAATTCTACACGACAGTGTCTTGAATTGTAATATTTTTTACTGGCGATGATCAATTTTCATTTTCTTCTGGATAATAAGGATTCTCCTATCATTTATCCATCTTTTCCTTCTTGAACAATTTATTTTCTCCATCTTCTCCACAACTAAGAGTTCAGCATCTTCCAAACAAAGCTTCAAAAAATGTCATCTGAATCAAGGATTGATAGTTATTAGTGTAGGTGAATTCGACTAATGACAAATATTTTTCACACGAACCTTTCAAGTCAAGTACTACCATTCTCAGTAAATCTTCAAACACCTGGATAGTGAGCTCAGATTAGCCATTTGTTTGTAGATGAAATGTTGTACTGTATAATAATTTCATTCTCAAACGTTTATGCACAAACTTCCAAATGTCTTACGTGGTTTTTCCATCTCAAACAAAAGTAATCGTTCGGGGAATTTCGTGCAACTTTTACAATCACATCAATATATAGATCGGCAATCTTTCAGTCGGCTCGCCCTACATCATTGTTATACAGTGTCTAATCTTTGTTAGTCTATCAATGATGACCCAAATATCATCATTACTTTTTTTACCGCGCTACAACCTGAAAACAAAATTCATAGCAATGTCTTCTCACTTCCATTCTGAAATGGGCAACGACTGTAGATAACCTCATGGTTTCATATGCTCCACTTTCACTACTTGACAGGTGCATTTTGCAATACATGTAATCTCATCGTGCTTCACTCCTGGCCACCCAAAATCTTGCTTCAAATCCTGTTACCTTTTAGTTCTACCAGGATGAATTGAATAAGGAGTATTATGCACTTCATACATGATGTCATTCCTCAAATTATTTGTATTCGAGACGCAAAGTTTGTCATTCATGAGTACCAACCCTTCTTCCGTAAAGTTATTTGATTCTCCTTTCTTAACCTTCTCTAATAAGGCCACGAGGAATGGATCCTGAGGCATTGCATTCAAAATTTTTTCGTTAATTGAGTATTAGATTTGCAACTAAAACAATTGAGCTTGTTTATCTTCTTCTGTCATAACAGGGAAGATTTTTATATTTGAAAACTAGTATAACTGTTTTTCATATTGCTTTAATATTGATAATGTAGTACTGCTTTTTTCTACTCAATTCATCAGCTACAACATTCACTTTTTCTACTCAATTCATCAGCTACAACATTCACTTTGTCAGGGTGGTATTGTATATTGACATCATAATATTTAAGAAACTTCAACCATGTACGTTGTCGGAGATTAATATCTTTCTGTGCGAAGATATACTTCAGACTTTTGAGATCGGTGAATATTTCACAGTGAATCCCATATAAATAGCTTCGACATATCATCAATACAAGCACTATTGTTGTTAACTTCATATCATGGGTCGAATAGTTTTTCTTGACATCCTTTAACTGCCAGAAAGCATAAGTAATAGTTCTTCCAGGTTACATCACTGCACAACCCAAGTCCTTACAAGATGTGTCATTGTATATTTGGAATCCTTTTGTGCATGATGACCTAAGTTATTAAAGGCGCAACGCGCAGCGAGGCGCAAGGGGTCCTGGAGCCTAGCCGCAAGGCGCGGGCGCGCGTCTGAGGCACGTGAGGCACTAAAATGAAAAAAACATAAAACAGTGAATTTTAAGCCCAAATCACTGAATTTCGAGAAATTGGGCACCCAAATCACTGAATTTCGGTGAATTGGGCGCCCAAATCACTAAATTTTGGTGAATTGGGCGTCCAAATCACTGAATTTTGGTGAATTAGGAGCCCAAATCACTGAATTCCAGTGAATTGGGCGCCCAATTCACTAAATTTTGGTGAATTAGGAGTCCAATTCACTGAATTTCAGTGAATTAGGCTCCTAGGTCCTCCTCAGGCACCTCGTCTGTCTCAGCCTTGTTGAGGCGCCACAAAGTGCGCCCAGTGCCTCAAGTGTGCCCAGTGCCTCAAGCGCGCCTAGGCGCGCGCCTTGATAACCTAGCTGACGACATCACTGTAAAGAGAGGCCTCAAACCTTGTATATACTTGAATGAATAATTACAAGTATGAATACATTTATATAGGAAGAGGGAAAGAAGAGAAATCTCAATCCAAGATGTGGGACAAATACAAAGAGAGAGAAAAGAGAGAAAAATGGGCTTTTAGATGGGCCCTTACTAAGGCTTTTCTAACACTCCTCCGCAAGTTGGAGCGTACAAATCGTAGGCACCAAGCTTGGATAAAAACTGGCAATATAGCGGCCGGCAGAGAGCTTTAGTACGGATGTCAGCAACTTGGTTTGTAGCAGGAACATGCTCCAAATCTATCTTCTTTGACTGTACTTTTTCCCGAATAAAGTGGAAGTCTACTTCAATATACTTTGTGCGTTCGCGAAATACCGGATTCTTGGCAATATGTATTGTTGCTTGACTATCACAGAATAGGGTCGCCGGTGATGAGAGACGAATACTCAAGTCTCCCAGAAGGCTCTCAAGCCAAGTTAACTCGGAAACAACAACAGCCATAGACCGGTACTCGGCTTCAGCAGAAGAGCGAGCAACCACAATCTGTTTCTTGCTACGTCAGGTTATGAGATGTCCACCGAAGTAGGTACAAAAACCAGTTGTGGAATGTCTATCATCAATGGATCCTGCATAGTCAGCGTCAGAGTACGCAACAAGGGATAGAGATGTGGATGGTTAGTTCTCTTCTATCAAGTTAGCATAAGAGCCATTTTGGAATTGGGTTAGTTCTATTCTATCAAGTTAGTATAAGAGCTCATATTTTCTAATATTCTATCTAAACACGTGAGAAATGATATAAATGCATGATAGTCATAATTGATGCATACAAAGTGCAACTAGAAATCAAATAAAAAACTACAACATGTAATATAAAGCATTAGACGAAGATAAACAAATTTATTGTAAAAATATTTGTACCTTTTGAACACCCATGATCAACCCCTCTTGAATTATATAGCATGACTTTCACTCAGCTAATAAATGACCAAATTCTTTCATAAAACACAAAAGACGTATTAGAATCAAACATTCAAGCATAATAAAATGAAATCTTTTTTTGAAGGCAACATAATAAAAATAACAACATAAATAAATCAAACAAGTAAGCAATCATAATCTATCAAATCAACATTGTAATTTTTCATACCCAAAAACAAACATAAGCTACCACGTTATTAAGTCAGCAATCATAAACTAAAAACTAATGTGCAAGAGAATAACATAACATCACGGCGATCACGCCATCACTCATCGTCTGAATCAATAAATGTTTCATTTTCTTCACTAAAACTTTCTTCTTCCTCATTGAACTCAGCTTCTTCTTCATCCTCGACATCATCTGTACACATTGTTGGAGTATGTGCCTTCTTAGATGTGCTCCCCTTGTCAGCTACCATCTTCCCTTTAGATAAACGCGTGGAGTATATGTCTTCTTCTACTCCGCTGGCCCTTGCTACTGCACCCAAGGTCAATAATTCGTCATCAAAAACTATATCGTCATCCTGCTTAACCTCCTCATCTTCCTCCATTCTTCCCATCAGCCATTCATTCCTATCGTCAATATCTTTCAGCGAGATCGGATCAATACGATCACGTGAATCATATCGCCGACGCAAGACACGATTGTATTTTACAAATACTAAATCATTTAGCCGTTGTTGTGCTAGTCGATTTCTTTTTTTGCAATAGACCTGGAACATAACAAATAAATAATTAATCATATAATAATATAAATTAATATTTGCATACTTGTTCAAAAAAATTCATACATGCTCAAAAAAACTCCAGTTGCGCTCACATCCAGACGAACTGCAAGTGAGACTTAAAATCTTTACTGCAAATTTAGTCAGATCAGGAGTATCAGCTCCATATGATTGCCACCATTCAGCTGCCCCAAAAACTAAATATCAAGAAATTAATGAATCTTGAAATAATATTTAATGCCAAAATTAATGAATCAAGAAATTAATAAAAATAAATTGTTTGTTTGAAACTTGAAATAATATTTAATTAACTAACCTGGAGACTTTGTTTTTCTATGACAAACTGCAAATTGCATTCCAAATAAACCTTCGGCATTTCTATACAAACTTAATTGGTCCATAATTATATCTCGAGTTTCAGGACTTGGAATGAACTTTTGCATTGTTTGATATAAACCCCTCATGACTTCTCCATCTAATGTCATTTTGGGGTTTGAATAGAAGAACTCTGGATTTAAGTAATGCGCCGCCGCATGCAATGGTCGATGAAGCTGATTTTTCCATCTCCTGTCAACAATTGCTAACACTTCTTTATATTTTTCCTCTTTCCCATTGAAAGAGCTCATGATTGTCTCTTTTGCTCTATCCATAGCCTCATAGATGTAACTCATAGCCGGTCTTTTCTCCTCATCTACCAATCTTAGTACCCGAACTAAAGGTCCAAAAATCTTAAAAATGTATACAATAGTACTCCAGAAAGAGACCATGTATATGATGCTCTGTACTTGCTTACCTCCTGTTTTTTTTTGCCCACTTGCTTGATGTCCACTCAGGTGAAGTGAACATCTTCCTTAGATTTGTCCTTTGTTTATGAATGCGCTGAAGAGCAAGAAATGATGTCGCAAACCTAGTAACAACAGGTCTAACAAGCTTCACTTTTCCTGTGAAGCTCCTTAGCATGTTGACTAGTACAGGCCGAACATAAATATAACTGTTGATGCTCATTACTCTTTTAATTGTTCTACTAATGTTTGGCATCTTTCCAATATCCTCCATCATTAAATCGATGCAATGAGCGGCACACGATGTCCAATATAAATGTGACTGTTTTGCTTCCAATAATTTTCCTATTTCATAATAAACACATTTATTTAATTTCAATATATGACATTAAAATTAAACATATTAAAAGATGATGATTAACGATATATTTACCTGCTAGTACATTATTGTTTGCACTATCAGTAACAACTTGGAACAACATTGGCCTCTCCAACACGTTCCACCACTCTATCAAGCAATTCAAACATCCTCTCACCAGTCTTTGTGTAATCAGATGCATCAACAGATTCCAGGAAAAATGTACATTTTGGCGAATTTACCAAAAATTTAATAAGTGTTATCTGTTTCTGTTAGGATGTTATTTCTTATTTTTGTTGCCCTGTATTTTTCCCCTCCTATATAAAGGGGACTCTTCCTATTGTTAAATAAGATTTTCACCTTTGCCCTATTCTAACATGGTATCAGAGGGGCGAATAACTCCCGATCCCTAGCGGCCTCTTGCCGCTCGTCGTCCGCTGCACCTCCCGCCGCCGCCTCCCTCTCTCTCTCTCTCTCTCTCTCGCTCTCTCTCTCTCTCTCGCCGCCACATCTAGCCCCTTCCCGTCCTCTGTTCCGCCGATCGGCGTAACAGCCGGCCGATCGGCCGTCCGTGCCGATCGGCAAGGGCGGATGGCCGCCGCTCCGTCCACCGTCCGATCGGCCTGATTCCTCTCAATAAAGTTTCGCTTTTTCCTCCTCTATCTACTCCTATGAGGATCGCTTCATACCCTTGCTAGATCTTCCTAGATCGTGGATCTTGTGTGTTCCCTCCTTTTATCCATTTTTCTCGGAAATGCATTCTCTTCCGTTTTGATGCATTTCCTGCCCTTAGCCATCAAGACTTTATTGTTCTAGGACTGTTGGCCGTCCTATTGGTGGTGTTTTTTTCCCCTTCCGGCGACCTTCCGGCGGCTGTCCGGTGGCTGTTTCTTCTTCAGATTTTGTATCTGATCCTTGTTCTCCGTTTGGTCTCAATGTCGGAGGAGGTCACTTCCAGTGATGGCTCGCAACCTGCTGGATCTACCCGGGTTGGACACGATCATATGGCCTCACAAATTACCTCCATCCGTCTTGATGCTACAAATTATCTACCTTGGTCTCGATCTATCGCCTTGGCTCTTAAGAGTCGCCGGTTGTATGGCTATGTTACTGGGGACATTAAGGCGCCCGAAGAGTCTGACCCCACATGGGCAAAGTGGGAGTCGGAAAATTCCCTGGTTATGTCATGGTTGATTAACTCCATGCAAGAGTCTATTGCACGGAATTATCTCTTCTTAAATACTGCTGCAGATATTTGGAAGGGGGCTGAATCTACCTACTCACAGAAAGGGAACACAGCTCAGATATTTCAGCTTCGCCGAAAGATTTTTCTCCTTCGACAAGGAGATCGACCTCCATCAGCCTATTTCTTGGAGTTCACCCAATTATATCAGGAGTATGATCATTTTGTGTCCCTTACCCTTGTTTGTTCTGCTGATGCCCGTCTTGTGCGCGCTCATGAAGATCGGAACCGTGTGTTTGAGTTTCTCCATGGTTTACACCGAGAGTTTGATCAGATCATTGTTCAGATCCTTGGCCGCTCCCCGGTCCCGTCCTTGGCTGAGACTTATAGCATTGTTCAGCAGGAATATGATCGTCGACAGTCTTGGAGTTCAGAGGTCAGTTCAGGTGGTTCTGCCCTTCTCACGTCTCATTCAGGTATCGCAAACACTCGGGATTTTAAGCCAAAGCCCACTGACAAAGACCATCTGATGTGTGACTATTGTGGTCGGAGTCGACATACCCGTGAGACGTGCTTCAAACTGCACGGGTTTCCTCAATCCAGAGGTGGTCCTACTCCTCGAGGCGGGCGTGGTGGCGGGCGTGGTCGTGGCCGATCCAACTTCGTTTCCCCCCGCTCCGCTCACCTGACTGAGTTCCTTGATGACAGCACATCTGGTGGCCACAGTTCTGAGGTCAACCCGTTACCCGGGTCCTTTTCTACAGATGAGATGACGCTTCTCCGCCGTATGATGCAGGGCCTGTCTACTGAGCCACATCCTACTCCGTCATCATCCTTTGCTCATTCTGGGAGTCCAAGTGCCCATGCTGCTACTGTACCGTCTGCCACTCATTGGATCATTGACTCCGGTGCTACAAACCACATGACCGGATCTTCGTCAGGTTTTATTTCATATTCTCCTTTGTCTGGCCGGGACAAGGTGAGCATTGCGGATGGGACCCTCGCCCCAATTGCCGGGAAGGGATCCATTCCTTGCTCTTCCCTTACCTTGACTTCCGCTCTACACGTTCCTTCTTTCACTCGTAACCTTTTATCTGTTAGCCATATTACCAACTCTATGAATTGTTCCATCACGTTTTTTCCCTCTTCTTGTGTTTTTCAGGACCTGAAGACGAAGGCGGTGATTGGCTCTGGTAGTATGCGAGATGGGCTGTACGTGTTTGACCCTGATGTTCACCAGGCCCTTCATGCCCATCGGCTCCCACTGCTGTCTACTTTGCATCGCCGCTTAGGCCACCCATCTACCGCTACTATGCAATCTTTATTTCCTGATTTTTCTCCTTCAGTGTTTAAGACTTTTACGTGTGATATTTGTGAACTTGCTAAACATAAGCGTGTTTCCTTTAATCATGTCTCTACGCCGTGCTCTGTACCTTTGCATACGATTCATAGTGATGTATGGGGCCCTTGCCCAGTTGCCTCTATCTCTGGTTATCATTGGTTTGTAACTTTTATTGATTGTTACTCTCGCACTACTTGGGTTTATCTCATGCGGCATAAAAATGAAGTGTTTCCTCTCTTCAAACAATTTCATAACATGATATCTACTCAGTTTGGCGCCACTATTAAAATTCTACGCAGTGATAATGGTCGTGAATACATAGATTCTAATTTTGAACGTTATTTGAGCGATCTCGGGATCATTCATCAAACTAGTTGCGTCCATTCCCCTGCTCAAAATGGAGTCGCTGAACGTAAGAATCGCCACCTTCTCGAAGTGATGAGATGCTTGCTTTTTACCATGTCACTTCCCAAATACTACTGGGGGGACGCTCTTCTCACTGCTGCATATCTCATAAATCGTATGCCTTCTCGTATTCTGGGCAACTGCACTCCTCTCCACAAACTGGGAATACCTCCTACTACCCTTCCACCCCGTGTGTTTGGCTGCGTGTGCTTTGTTCACATTCATCCCATTGCTCGCACCAAACTTGATCCTCGTGCACTCCGGTGTGTATTCATTGGCTATTCCCCTACACAAAAAGGTTATAAGTGTTATCATCCTCCTAGCAAAAAAGTTATTGTCTCTATGGATGTCACTTTTCAGGAGACCACATCCTACTATGAGTCCTCACTTCAGGGGGAGCCCTCACACGTGGAAGTGAGCACTCCGCCTCTCCCGTTACCTATTCCTCCTACGTACAATGTTCCACCTCCACCAACTACCCCTGTTCCCGAAGAGAACTATGTGGATATTCCTAAAGAGAAGGAACTGCAAGTCTATACTCGAAAGAACAAAAGGTCAAACACTCCGCATCAATCCATAATACCAGAGCCAGTGCCAGATTCGTCCTCTGCGTCCCTGGAGCTACCTATTGCTCTACGGAAAGGTATTCGCTCATCCACTCAACACCCTATATCTAATTATGTTTCATATGACGCTTTAACTCCTTCCTATAAAGCTTTTGTTACCTCTCTATCCTCTGCCTCGATTCCCGGTACATGGCAGGAGGCCGCTGAACACCCAAAATGGGCAAAGGCAATGATGGAGGAAATGCTTGCTCTTGAGAAGAATCATACGTGGGACCTTGTGGATCTCCCTCCTGGGAAGAAGCTTGTCGGATGCCGTTGGATATTTACCGTGAAGCAGAACTCCGATGGTATTGTTGAAAGGTTCAAGGCTCGGCTAGTGGCGAGAGGCTACACTCAAACTCAAGGTATTGACTACCAAGAGACCTTTGCTCCGGTAGCAAAGATGAATACTATCCGTGTTTTGTTATCATGTGCGGCATGTAGAGGATGGGATCTTCAACAACTGGATGTGAAGAATGCTTTCCTACATGGAAATTTGGAAGAGGAAGTATATATGTCTATGCCTCCTGGCCTTACCCCAATTGGCTCAGATGGGAAAGTCTGCAAACTAAAGAAAGCCCTTTATGGGTTAAAACAATCTCCGAGAGCTTGGTTTGGGAGACTTCACAAAGTCATGATCGAATTGGGCTATACTCAAAGCCATGCCGATCACACTTTATTTGTTAAACGAAAAGAGAGGAAGGTGACCCTTCTGATTGTATACGTTGATGATATGGTTGTCACAGGTGATGACAGTGATGAGATTCAATCTCTAAAGCAAAGACTGGCAAGGGAGTTCGAAGTAAAGGACCTAGGAAAATTGAGATACTTCCTAGGAATTGAAGTAGCAAGGTCAAAGTATGGGATTCATATCTCCCAACGGAAGTATGTTCTCGACTTATTAGAACAGACAGGGATGAGCGGTTGTAAACCCGCCGATACTCCTATTGAAGTGAACCATAAACTTGGTCAACATGATGGGGAGCCAGTGGAAGATATTTCAAGTTTTCAGAAGCTTGTTGGGAAGTTGATTTATCTATCTCATACTCGTCCAGACATTTCTTATGCTGTAGGAGTGCTGAGTCAATACATGCACTCTCCCAGGATTCGGCATCTCAATGCTGCGCACCGTGTTTTGAGATATTTGAAGACCTCTCCGGGTAGAGGTATATTATTCTCACCCTGTGATAACTTGAAAATTGAAGTCTATACGGATGCGGATTGGGCTGGATCGGTTGATGATAGGAGATCCACCACTGGCTATTGTTCCTTTGTCGGCTCTAACTTGGTCACTTGGAGAAGCAAAAAGCAACATGTTGTAGCTCGCTCTAGTGCTGAAGCTGAGTTCAGAGCCATGGCTCATGGTATATGTGAGGGGATGTGGTTGCGCACTCTCATGAATGATTTGGGCTTGCTTGAACCTGGCCCCTTCAACTTGTATTGTGACAACAAGGCCGCTATCAGTATTGCTCATAATCCGGTTCAACATGATCGCACCAAGCACGTGGAAGTTGACCGTCATTTCATTAAAGAAAACATCATGAAGAAGATTGTTTGTACTCCGTTTGTTACTTCAGAAGGACAACTTGCTGATGTTCTCACTAAAGCTCTGTGTGAAAGATTGTTTGTTACACTCATTGGCAAGTTAGGCATGACAAATATCACATGCCCAACTTGAGGGGGAGTGTTAGGATGTTATTTCTTATTTTTGTTGCCCTGTATTTTTCCCCTCCTATATAAAGGGGACTCTTCCTATTGTTAAATAAGATTTTCACCTTTGCCCTATTCTAACAGTTTCTTATCTGTCCATCCATCTGCCATGATAGAACATCCAAATAACCTCCACTCATCCTCATAGTTCTTCATCATCTTCTGAACTTCAGCCACTTCATTATTCAACAAAGGCACGCGAACTTCATGATAACTGGGTGGTTTCAATCCAACCCCAAACTGGCCAATGGATTCTATCATCACTGCAAAACTACGGTAGGTAACCGCATTAAAAGGAATGGTTGCATCATACATCCATTGAGTTATATGCTTGCAAGCCCTCCCTCTAAGTTCCTTCTTACATGTTTCGTTGATAGAAGTTTGCTTCATTTGCTGATGTTGGCCTTTCTGTTTCATTTTTTTCTCAATATTAGGTGCAAAGAAAACATTCATCGGTCCTTTAGTCCGAGACTTTTTAGGCACACCACTTGGACCGCATCCATGAATCTTCGCACCGACGTCATCCATATCCTCATCGCTTCCAAAGGTATCTACATCTGCAAAGTCCGGGAATGCTTGTTTTTCTGTCATGCTTACAGCCATTTTCTTTTTGCATATAATCTTGAATTTCTATCCTTACATGTTGTGGGCATTTGGGACAGACTTTGGTATTTTTAAATCCTCCCACTAGATGTTGTTTCGCACAATAAATTCCACTCTTTGTGATTTTTCTCACAAAAAATGCAAATTAAATCATTTTTATTTGCTACAGATGTTTGCCGCACATACTTCCAACCTGGATCAATCCTAGATTGGACACTGGATGAACCAGATCCACTCGCGTCCATTTCCAGCTATTAAAACATTTTACAAAAAAATTATTACATAAAATAAGATAATTGCTAAAAACTATAGTTGTATAGCATTCAGTTCACTGTTACAGTGAACTGGAGTTCACTGTTACAGTGAACTGGAGCAGCCCAGTCCACTGTACAATAGTGAACTGGAGCAGCCCAGTCCACTGTACGGTGAACTGGAGCAGCCCAGTTCACTGTACAACAGTGAACTGGGCAGCCCAGTACACTGTTGCAGTGAACTGGGAAGCCCAGTTCACTGTTGTAGTGAACTGGGCTAGCCCAGTACACTGTAAATCCATAATTACGGTTACAGTGAACTGGGCTGCCCAGTTCACTGTAGTTCACTGTTACAGTGAACTGGAGCAGCCCAGTTCACTGTTACAGTGAACTGGAGCCCAGTTCACTGTAAAGCAGTGAACTGGGCTTCAACTATGACTATGCTAGAAGCCCTGAAAAGAAGAGAGTAGCCAAAAAATCACAGAAATTACAGTGCTTTCACTATGTGTCTATGCTAGAACAAAAAAGAGCAACCGAAAAACATGGCATCTAGAAACATCAAAACCCTAAAAATGGCAGCAGGAAAAAACCTTCAATCAACATTAAAAATGCAAGAAGGAGTGCAGTGAGTAGTTATCAAAAATGGCGGCGGCTGGCGAACGGAAGAGGAGCGGCGACCGGAAACCGAGCGACGACGAGCGGCGACAGGCGCGGAGCAGTGCGATTTCAACCCTAACCTTGGGTGAATCAGGAAAAATGAGGGCAAGCATCCTTATAAAACACGGGAATAAAAATGAACTGGGCGCCTAGACCGGATCTAGGCCAGGCGCGCCTAACCAGCGCCCGAGATGCACGCAAGGCGCGCGCCTAGGCAAATTCGCCCGCCTAGCTCTTGCTAGGGCGCTATACCGTGCGCCCGGTACGCCCGACGCCTCAGGCGCGCCTAGGCGCGCGCCTTGATAACTTAGGATAGATCAGCTTCCCAACCAAACGTCTATAGTATTCTGGATTTGTAAGCAGCTTATCGGAGTCAGAGCTGTGGGCCGAGAGCTTGTGATTATCGCCCATAGGAGTATCCGTAGGTTTGCATCCAGAATAGCCGGCATCATGAAGGAGGTCCATACAATACTTCCTTTGGGATAACACAAGACCATCAGGGCGTCGGGCAACTTCAAGCCCAAGAAAATACCGAAGGTTGCCAAGATCTTTGGTCTGAAAGGTGGAGTTTAACTGTTGCTTGATATGTTGTATCCCTGTAGTATCATCGCCAGTAATGAGGATATCGTCAACATAGACAATTAGGATCACAGTTATGATTGACCGGTGTCGGGTGAAGAGAGAGAAATCAGCCGAGCTCCGAATGAAGCCAATATCGCAGACAACCTCGCTGAATTTTTCAAACCAAGCGCGCGGGGACTGTTTGAGACCATAAATAGATTTTCGAAGATGACAAACCCGAGACTCCCTCGTGGTCTCAAACCCGGGAGGTTGGTGCATATAAACAGTCTCCTGCGGATCGTCGTTGAGGAGCGCGTTCTTAATATCCAGCTGATAAAGCCAATGACGATGAACAGCCAAGGAGAGAAGGACGCGGACCGTGTTCAATTTGGCCACCGGAGAGAAGGTTTCCTCATAATCAAGGCCATGTTGCTGAGTAAAACCTCGTGCCACGAGGCGGGCCTTTAGACGCTCAACGGTGTCATCCGCCGCATGTTTAATAACAAAGAACCACTTGCAGCTAACACAAGATTGTCCGGCAGGAAGAGGAACCAGATCCCAGGTCCTGTTGGCCCAGAGAGCCAGCATTTAATCGTCCATGACCGCCCGCCACCCCGGATGTTGAAGCGCCTCCTGCACAGTGTTAGGAATAGAAATAGAGGAAAGAGAGGTGGCAAAGGCGTAGAGAGGTGGAGTGAGCCGGTGGAGAGAAACGTAGGTGGCCAAGGGATGGGCTGTAGAAGTGGGAGCCGGATCCGCCGTTGCCGGAGTGTCGCTAGGAGCAGGTGCAGGGAACCATCCTTGGAGCTGCGACGAGTGTAGACACGGATAACGGGCCGAGGAACCTTAGGGGGGGCAGGGAGAGAGGAGGAGGGAGATGGCAGAAAAGAGGGCGTGATAGGTACGGCAGGCCAGGGAAGAGGAGGAGAGGAAGACGGGGTGGGGGAAGGTAAGTGGAAGGGCTAGTCTTCGCAGAATGTGACATCCGCTGAGACGACCAGCTTGTCTTTCGAAGGAGAGTAGCAAACATACCCCTTTTGAGTACGGGAGTAGCCAACAAACATATATTTGGTCGCCCGAGGCGCAAGTTTGTCGGAAGGGGAACCAAGAAGATGAACATAACAAACACACCTGAAGCACGCGGGGTGAGAGAGGTGGGATTGGTGGAAGGATAGAGGAGTTGGATAGGGGAGGCAAAGTCAAGAACAGATGAGGGTAGGCGGCTGATGAGATGACAGGCTGTGGAGACGGCAAAATTCCAATATTCGATCGGAACTTTCATTTGAAACATGAGGGACCGAGCAACATCAAGTAGATGGCGATTCTTCCGTTCGGACACCCCGTTTTGTTGAGGGGTATATGCACACGAAGTTTGATGGATGACGCCAAATTCGGTGCAGAGAATGGAGAAGGTGCGACCTGTATACTCGCGGGCATTATCAGTGCAGATGATTTTGAGAGGAGTGGCGAACTGCGTACGCATCTCAGTTAAAAAGGCACGAAAGACGGATGTAAGTTCAGTACGATCATGTAGTAAATATAGCCATGTAGTACGCGGGTAATCATCAATAAAGGTTACAAAATAACGAAATCCAAAGATATTATGGACTTTATAAGGGCCTCATACATCAGAATAAACTAAAGATAAAGGAGTACTACTCCTGGTACATGCAGGGGGGAAGGTAGAACAATGTTGTTTGCCGTATGTACAACCCCATATTCGACGAGTAGGATCGACAGGAGCTAAAGCAACCAAGTTCAGCCCAAGCCCCAAGGGGCGGGACATGTGAAGGGCGAGTGGGGCGAGCGGGCTCGCACTCGCCCTGGCTCTCGGCGGGCAGTTGGCGAGTGGGGCAAGCGGGCTCGCACTCGCCACAGGGGCTCGGCAGGTACCAGGCGAGTGGGGTAGGCCAGGCCCGCACTCGCCCAAGGCCAGGCAGAAGCGGTGAGTGCCAGCTCCATCGAGCACTCGCCGCCCCAGGCGAGTGGAGGTATCAGAGGGCCACTCGCCAAGCTATTTTATGAGGCTTCATTTCAATTTTACCCCCGCTGACGCCCTCCTGGCTTTGGCGTTGAGTGATGTTGCTCCACTCGACGCTCTCGGCGCCCTCCTGGCTTTGGCGTTGAGTGATGTTGCTCCACTCGACGATCTCGGCGCCCTCGGCGCCCTCCTGGCAATGGCGTTGAGTGATGTTTCTCCACTCGACGCTCTCGGCGCCCTCCAGGCTTTGTCGTTGAGTGATGTTGCTCCACTCGATGCTCTCGGTGCCCTCCTGGCTTTGGCGTTGAGTGATGTTGCTCCACTCGACGCTCTCGGCGCCCTCCTGGCTTTGGCGTTGAGTGATGTTGCTCCACTCGACGCTCTCGGCGCCCTCCTGGCTTTGGCGTTGAGTGATGTTGCTCCACTCGACGCTCTCGGCGCCCTCCTGGCTATGGCGTTGAGTGATGCTTCTCCACTCAACGCCCTTTGGTCTTTTGGCTCCCGCCTGGGGTAAGCAGGCCGACTCGAACTCGCCCCAGAGGCATTCGACAAGTAGCAGGCAAGTAGGGCCAGCCGGGCCCGCACTCGCCAAAGGCCGAGAAGAATCAGCGAGTGCCAGCTCCACCGAGCACTCGCCGCCCCGGGCGAGTGGGTGTTTTTGAGGACCACTCGCCCAGTGACCTATGATGTATTTTCACGATTTTGCCTCTATTGGTCTGCCCCTAGCCTCTCAGAACAGCGGAGTTACGTTGTTGGCAGACCAACCTGGGCTGCACATAGCTGTTCACAACAGCGGAGGTTGGTTATTTGCAGGCTGTTTTCAGAATTCTATAAATAGACCCAAGGGGGTACCTCAGAAGGCATGCTTACTTGTGTCTGATCTTCTTGCGCTTTCTGAGGTATCCTTAGCTCGGATTTGGCTAAGAGAGGGAAAGCGCTCTAAGATCTTCCAGGTGTGTGGTGGGACCTCCATGCCGAGCCCTTGGGTCTGTTCCCAGTTTTTTTTCCTTTAGTTGTTTGGCTCGCGAGAGAGAAGTGTGTGATCACCCCTTCCCCAAGGGTGAACTCCACAGAGACCGAGTTTTCGGTTTCAACATTTTTGGTGCAGTGAGCGTGGAGTGTTGTCAGCATAGAAAATCTTCAGCAGGTTAGATGGCTGGAGGAGAAGAGCAAGGTTCGGACAGGGCCGACTCGCCACCCCCTCCCCCTCTCGCCACGGCGGGGATGTTCGAGGAATTCAGGCAGGAAGTACTCAGCTTAGTCAGATTCGCAGTCGGCGCGCGTGTCGAGTGCTCGACACCAGCAGTCCCTGTTCTCGCGGTCCCGGCTCTCGGCGAAGACGCACCCAGCAGGCGAGCTGGGAAGAAGGTTGCAGAGGAAGCGAGGGAGCGGGACCTTCCCGGGCGAGTGTTGTTCCCCGGTTCGGCGAGCGGAGGCCGATTCGGCGAGATAGGGGAGAGACCCTTCGGCTCGCCCAGCAGGGGGAGGCAAACCATTCAGCGAGCTGGTTTCTTCCGCCCCAGTTTCAGAGGGATTCAGGGAGCCAGAAATGTCCTACTACACCGGAAAGGACGGCCCGATCCAGCACATCCAGTGGTTCGAGCACGTGGTTTTGATCAGGCGGATGTCGGATGCCTTCAAATACAGACTCTCGTCTCACCATCAAGGAGAAGGCGAGAGAGTGGTTCCACCAGCTACCGGCCAACTCCATCTACTGCTTTGAGGACCTGCGTTGGGGGTTCATGTTGAGGTTCACCACCTCCAAGAAGAGCAAGGAGTCGGAGTCCATGTTCCACATCAAGCAGGGGGAGAACGAGACCTTGGGGAGCTACGTGGACCGGTTCCAAGAGGAGGTGACCCAGGTCCAGGAGATGTCAGGGAACACCCTGATAATGGCCTTTACCCTGGGGCTACAACAAGGTTTCTTCAGGATGGAGCTAAAGAGGGTTCCACCTCTCTCCTACGAGGAGTTGATGGAGAGGGCGGACAGATAAGTCGGCGGGGAGGCGTCGAACCCCGAGTTCGCGAAGAAGTTGGTCAGGTGGGCCACGGAAGAGGAGAAGGGGCCAGGAGGTGGCCGAGGTCAGGAGGTAAGGAGAGCTGAACCCCGGCAGCGGGAACAGCAGCAGCACGTGCAGCAGCAGCAGCAGCCGAGGTGGGGGCACCAGGAGCCGAATAATCGGCTCGGCTGGAGGTAGCAGGAGTGGCAGGATCAGGGCCAGCGGAGAGGTTTTCATGGAGGAGACCACCACTAGGGGGGCCAGGGTCACTTCCACCCCCCGGGCTGGAGGCAAGGGTAGAGGCCCCCTCTCCCCGATCAGCATCAGGCTATGACAATAACCATGCAGAGGAGGAGGGGTCAGCAAAGGAGGAGGAGAGAAGTTAGGGTGGAGCTAACCTATTGCGACTTCCATCAGGAGGAGGGGCACGCCACAGCCACGTGCCCGGAGTTCCTCGAGATGAGAGGAAACAGGGAGTAGCAGCAACAGCAAGACCGTCAGGGAGTGCGGATCTAAGAAGTCCTGCCACGGGCAGAGGAGGACAGGTGTGAGGACCGGGTCGATGTTGGGGCTCGGGGAGGGATGAAGTGATCCATGGGGGGTGAGGGTCAAGGTTTCCCGGAAGGCAAGTCTCCACACCATGTACCGCTGGAGCGTTGGCTCCACATCCCAGACCCCACCCCTGGAGGAGAAGATTACCTTCTCACGGAAGGACATACCAAACCATGAGGACCCCTTCTGCGACGCGCTGGTCATCCAGACAACGGTCGAGAACTTCACCGTCTCCCGGATCCTCGTCGACAACGGGAGTTCAATCAACATCATCTTCAAGAAGGCGTTCGACGCAATGAAGGTGGAGTCCAAGACGGTGCTGGCCTTGGATGGACCTTTGTTTAGGTTCTCAGGGGAGAGGAAGGAGGTTGAAGGAGGAGTGGGGCTCCATGTCACCCAGGGGGGGCAGTCCCAAAACTGCAGATTCGTCATCGTGGACGCCCCCAGCAGCTACAACGTCATCTTCGGGCGGCCTCTCATCAGCGCCTTCCACTGTGTCCTGTCGTCCTTCCATCAGTGCCTGAAGTTCAGCGCCGAGGGGATCTAGGTCCGAGGAGACCCCAAGGTGGCAAGGGAGTGTTACGTTACGGCGGTGAACTCCATCTCTAGGCAAGAGGGGGCCGAGGAGATGGAGCGGAGGATGGAGGAGGCGGAGCAGGAGACAGGAGTGGAGATGGAGGTGGAGGAGAACCGCACCCGGGTGGAGGTGGCGGAGGAAGTCCAGGAGCCGGCCGAGGCAATGGTCGTTGAGGAAGCTGAGGAGGAGGTTCTTGCCCCAGGAGGGGAGGATGTTGGAGAATGGGGGGAGCAGTCTCGCCTGGAGGCTACATAAGAGATGGTGGAGATGGAGGTTCTCACCCTCGGAGACAGAATGGAGAAGGTTCGCATCAGCAGGGGACTGACCCCGGAGGACCAGGGCAGGATGCTGGACTGCATCCAGAAGAACGTGGACATCTTTGCCTGGAGCGTCACGGAGATGTCAGGGATCGATGCGGACATCGTCTGCCACCGCCTCAACCTGGACCCAGAAGCTCGCCCCATCCAGCAGAAGAAGAGGTCCATCGCAGACAAGCTGGCCGAGCCCATCAGGGAGGAGGTGGTCAAGCTTCTCAAGGCTAGCTTTGTATCTGAAATACAATACCCCGGCTGGGTCTCCAATGTAGTAATGGTTAAAAAAGGAGACGGCTGGTGGCGTATGTGTGTTGATTTTTCTTTACTTAATAAATCATGCCCTAAGGACTGTTATCTTTTGCCTCGGATCGACGCGCTGGTTGACTCAGCCGTCGATTTTCCTGCAATGAGCTTTTTAGATGCCTTTTCAGGTTACCACCAAATCAGAATGCACCCTCCCGACATCAAAGATGACTCCTTCATCACAGGGGATGGGTGTTACTGCTACAAATTGATGCCCTTTGGGCTAAAGAATGCGGGGGCAACGTACCAGAAGATGATGGACAGGGTCTTCCGAGAACAAAAGGGAAAGAACCTGGAGGTGTATGTAAATGATCTTATGATCAAGAGTCGAGACGTGGACTCTCACCTCCAGGACCTGGAAGAGACCTTCGGCACCTTGCGCGAGTACAAGATGAGGCTGAACCCCTTGAAGTGCATTTTCGGGGCTAGCAGGGGGAAGTTCTTGGGTCATCTCCTTACCCCCGCGGGGGTCGAAGTAAATACAGACAAGGTCAAGACGATCATGGAGTTGGGGTCGCCTCGGAACGCTAAGGAGGTGCAGCGGTTGACAGGAAAGTTGCCCTGGCTGACCAGGTTCCTCTCTCGGGCAGGAGAGAAGTGTTCCCCCTTCTTCAAAGCGTTGAGGGGGGGGGTCAGAAGTTCGAGTGGTCCAAGGAGTGTGAAGAGGCGTTCCAGGCCCTGAAGAGACAGTTAACTCAGGCCCCCTGCTATAAGGTTCAAAGGAGGGGGAGAATCTATCTTTGTATCTCAGGGTCGGAGCAGAGGCCTTGAGTTCCGTCCTGATCCGGGAAGAGGGGAAGAAACAGCTGCACATATACTACGTGAGTCGGGTCCTGAGGAAGGCAGAGCTCCGTTATCCCATCTTGGAGAAGCTGGTCTTTGCTCTGCACATCTCGGCTCGGAGGCTCTGACCCTATTTCCAAGCACACTCCATCCGAGTGGTGACTGACCACCCCCTCCGCAACATCTTTCAGGGGGTGGAGCATTCAGGCAGGTTGAGCAAGTGGTCGATAGAGCTGAGCGAGTTTGACATCTCCTTCTTCCCACGCCTCTCGATCAAAGCCCAAGCAATGACCGACTTCCTGGCCGACTACGTGGTCGAGGTGGCGGAGGCGGAACTCACTCGCCCAATTCCTTGGAAGGTGATGTGGATGGTGCCTCAGGTAAGCATTCCTTGGGGGTGGGAGTGGGGGTGATCTTGGAAATCCCCCAAGGAACAAGGATAGAGCAAACAATAGTTATCCATTTTTCTATTACTAACAATAAGGCCAAGTACGAGGCGGTGATTGCAGGGTTGTGCCTGGCCAGGGAACTAGGGGTGTTTGATGTGGAGGTCCTCACTGACTCTATGGTTGTGGCCTCCCAGATCAACGGGGAGTTTAAGGCAAAGGGTCTATCCTTCAGTTATACCTATCAAAAGTGAAGGAGGTCATCGGCATGTTCCAGACCTTCTCCATCTGACACGTACCCAGGGAAGAAAACGAACAGGTTGATCAGCTGGCCAAGTGCGGTCCCCGGGTGGGGAGTACCATCACTGAACTATTTCGCCCGTCCATCGAAGAGGGAGAGCTGATGGAGGTGGACCAACACCCCTCGTGGATGGACCCTTTGACAACGTTTCTTTCCACGGGGAAATATCCGGGGGGATGGACAAAAAGAAGTTCAAGTACAAATCAGCATATTATCTCATTCGTGATGGGCAGTTGTATCGAAAGACTCTCTCAGGGTTGTTGGCTCATTGTGTGGTCGAGAGGGAAGTCCAGAGAATCTTGGAAGAGGTCCACTCCGGGGAATGTGGGATTCACTCCGAGAGTCAGACCCTGGAAGGAAGGATTGTCAGGCAGGGATACTTCTGGCCGACCCTGAGCCACGACGCTGCAGAATTCACAAAGAAGTGTCATAAGTGCCAGTTGTACGCCCCCTCCAACTACTACGAGCCCAGCGCCTCAGAAGCATCACAGCGCCCTAGCCCATTGCCATTTGGGAAATGGATTTGGTTGGACCCTTCCCCAGGCCAGCGGGCAGAGGAGGTTCATGTTGGTAATGATAGATTATTTCTCTAAGTGGTTGGAAGTGAAGACGCTGGCCAAGGTGACCTCTCAGGTTATCAGGAACTTTGTTTGGAGGGAGATCATCTGCCGGCACGGGTTGCCGCAAGCCATCATCATGAAAAATGGGCCCCAGTTTGCCAGCACCAAATTCATTAGTTTTTGCGGGCAGCTCGGGATCGACCTCAGATTTGCCTCAGTCCACCACCCCAGGAGCAACGGGCAGGTGGAGGCGGCGAACAAGATTATCGTCAATCTCCTCAAGAAGAAGGTGGAGAATTTGAGGGGTAGCTGGGTGGAGCAGCTTCCTTCAGTTCTTTGGGCCCTTAAAACCACTCCAAACACGGCCACGGGGGAGACTCCATTCAAGCTCTCCCATGGATGTGAGGTCGTACTCTCAATCGAGTTCGAGGTCTGGACGCCTCGGGTGGTAGAGGCAGAGGCAGGCATGGAAGAATGACAAACTGAGAATGAGGAGGAGCTGCGGCTCTCCCTCGACATGGTGGAGCTACGCGATCTCTCCGCCATCCGACAGGAAGAGATGAAGAGAAGAATGGATAAGTACTTCAACAAGCACGTCAGGGTCAAGCAGTTCACGGAAGGGGACTTGGTCATGAAGAAGGTGGATGCGGCAGGAAGATCAGCAGCAGTGGGGAAGCTCAACCCCAACTGGGAAGGCCCGTACATTGTCGGAGAGGTTCTATGGTCGGGAAGGTACCGCCTCCGAGATGTGGAGGGCGAGGTCCTAAGTCATACCTGGAGTGGTGATGACTTAAAACGTTTTTATCCGTAAAAGCATGTATGTACTCTACTTTAATGAATAAAATTCCTTGATGTCCCACCCCTCTTGCAGGTCAAACTTGTGGCAAGTTTTTATCAGGTTAAGTCGTGAGATGCTTCCGCTGCCAGGCTTTCATCTAGTTAGTAGGACCAAAGATTGGTTGACCAAAGGAATATCTTCTCGCTCTGGGGTTAAGTCCCGGGACGCTCCCGCTGTCAGGCTTTAACCTAGCTGGCAGGGTCGGGATCCTCATTGGACGTCGTTATGACCCTGGGGCTGAGTCCGGTTGATGCTCAGCACCCGCCGTCAAGTTCTCACCTAGCTGATTGGGCCGGTGGTAGCGCCCGGAGGTTGGCCAAAGGAATATCTTCTCGCTCTGGGGTTAGGTCCCGGGACGCTCCCGCTGTCAGGCTTCCACCTAACTGGCAGGGTTGGGATACCCGTTGGACGTCATTATGACCCTGGGGCTGAGTCCGGTTGATACTCAACACCCGCCGTCAGTCTCTCACCTAGCTGATTGGGCCGGTGGTAGCGCCCGGAGGTTGGCCAAAGGAATATCTTCTCGGTCTGGGGTTAGGTCCCGGGACGCTCCCGCTGTCAGGCTTCCACCTAGCTGGCAGGGTCGGGATCCCCGTTGGACGTCGTTATGACCCTGGGGCTGAGTCCGGTTGATGCTCAACACCCGCCGTCAGGCTCTCACCTAGCTGATTGAGTCGGTAGTAGCGCCCGGAGGTTGGCCAAAGGAATATCTTCTCGCTCTGGGGTTAGGTCCCGGGACACTCCCGCTGTCAGGCTTCCACCTAGCTGGCAGGGTCGGGATCCCCATTGGACGTCGTTATGACCCTGGGGTTGAGTCCGGTTGATGCTCAGCACCCGTCGTCAGGCTCTCACCTAACTGATTGGGCCGGTGGTAGCGCCCGGAGGTTGGCCAAAGGAATATCTTCTTGCTCTGCGGTTAGGTCCCGGGACGCTCCCGCTGTCAGGCTTCCACCTAGCTGGCAAGGTCGGGATCCCCGTTGGACGTCGTTATGACCCTGGGGCTGAGTCCGATTGATGCTCAACACCCGTCGTCAGGCTCTCACCTAGCTGATTGGGCCGGTGGTAGCGCCCGGAGGTTGGCCAAAGGAATATCTTCTCGCTCTGGGGTTAGGTCCCGAGACGCTTCCTTTGTCAGGCTTCCACCTAGCTGGCAGGGTCGGGATCCCCGTTGGACGTCGTTATGACCCTGGGGCTGAGTCCGATTGATGCTCAACACCCGTCGTCAGACTCTCACCTAGCTGATTGGGCTGGTTGTAACGCCCGATGGTTGATCAAAGGAAAGTAAGATCTTTGTTCCTAGGCTATCCAGAATTGCTTCGACTGTCAGGTTTTCACCCAGAAGCCAGGGCAGTAGTCCTCTGTGGATAAGGTTTTCAAGACAAGTCCTCGACCAACCTCAACAATAAAACAGATCTGAAGGATAATATCTCCTTTGAAGAAGGGATAAGATCTCGGCAAGATCTCGCCGAGTAAGGGGATCTCGCCAATCTGAGGGAAAGTTGATGCGAGTGACGAGAGCTCGCTCTCGCAAGACCAAGAACTTGCACGCGCGTGGGCTAAAAGAACGAGAACGGCGCGGAGTCTAATCCTAAGTAAAAAGTCGGCTTAAGGGGTCGGGAGATGTTTCGGCCCTGAGCTAAGCGAGAGCGCGAATCGAATGCATTTCAAAGTACCGCGTCACTCGGCATCACAAAGAGTAAAAAGAAGAGGTGAGAATTTTTTATAATAATGTATTTCATTTGTCTAAGTTTTTACATTGTCAAAAGGGGGGGCAAAGCCCGAAGGAAACAGTACAAGCGAGAGCAAAATAAAAAAAGGGGGCGAGAGTCTCAAAGCGACGAGGCCGAGCTCTCGCTCTTGCCAGAATCCTCATCTCCGCTCTGCACGGGCTCAGGAATAGGCTAGAAGAGTTTCGGTATCAAGATCACGGTCGTCACCTTCTCGTCGTCGCTGTTGAGGAAGCCGGCCTGTTGCATCATCTGGAGCGCGTACCTAGCCCCCATGATAGCATGCTCCCGCATCATCAGGTCAATCTCGTGTTGAGTATGCAGCAGGGTCTCCTTCTCGCCCGGGGGAGGAGGGAGAAGCGAGTCGGTCCACTGCTGATTATGGGCCCTTATCCGCCTGTTCTCGTCCTCTAGATGGGCGATGCGCGCGTCCTTCTTGGCGACAGTCGCGGCATCCTGCAAATGACCAATGATCAGGGCGAGAGTAAAATATATGGCGAATATACAAGCAAGGGAGTAAGAGCTTACCACTCCCGCCTCTCACAGGGTGAGATCCTTCTTGGAGGCTGCAAGCTCCTCCTTCAACTTTTCTACATCCGAGCAGAGAGAGGATCGCGCCGCGCTAACATCCGCAAGTTGTCGCGCAAGGCGGATGCTGCGGCGCGCTGTCATATGTGCGATCTCGAGGGCGCGGAATTGGGCCCGCGAGCTCTCGTAGGCGAGTGATTTGGTCAGCGCCCTGTCGTAGTAGGCGGCGTTGTCCCGCCCATACATGCCAAAGGCCAGCGCATATGCCTGGCCCGAGACCGTATCGCCCTCTTGCCAAGAGGGGAGCAAGGTAGATATAGAGGCCCTGTTGGCATTTCGATCCCACACCAACAGGGGCTCTTCCATGTCGTTCAGCACATCTTCGCCCAGGCCAAAGTTCTTATGGTCCCTGGGTCCCAGCTCCCCCTGTGCCGAGGTCCCGTCGGCCTCTCCCGCCCTCTTCACCACACCGTCGACGCATCTTTTAGGAGAGTCAATGATGATCTCCTTGCCCCTGCCGAGATCAGCGGTCTTTGGCTTCTCGGCGGTCCTTAGCTTCTCGGCGGCCTTTGGCTTCTCGGTGGCTCTTGGCCTCTTGGCATCTTTCGACTTCTCAGTGGCTGCCGGTTTGCCAGAAGTTGATAGTCTCTTGGAAGGAGACAGAGGTGCCGGCACGACGAGCTTCCACTTTTTGCCGCTAGATCACGGCAACGGCTCCAAAGAGCTCCTGCAGGCCGCAGCGGCAGCCTCAGCACGCGCCAGCTCAGAGGAGGGTACGACACTGTCGGCGAATGTAGGATTAAGGGGAAGATCTCGCACCCCTGCTTGAACATTATAAGAAAGTTTTCTAAATAAAAAAATTAAAAAAAATTTGATGCCCCCTAAAATGGCGAATGCATTCCTTACCCTCCCCGGCGAGAACTGACAGGAGCGTGTGGACGTTCCTCCTCAGAAAGATGACGTCAAAATCCTTCCCAAGAAGGAATTGATGGAGGTTGGACTCATGGCCACCGAGACTGGGAGGGAGGTAGGTAGACTCCTCTTGTTGGATCGACGAGAGAGGGAGGTTGCCGAAGTCGCCAGAGACGAAGATGAACTTCTTGACCCAGTTGTGGTTTTTGTTGGCGAGACCTTTCGCCTTAAGATTGTTGCCGGAGAAGAAGGCAATCCCGTTCTTCTTGGCGCGAAAATTAAACAATTTGCGGAAGACCGGGAGGCAGAACTCCATTCGCTCAGACCGCATGTAGCAGGTGAATACGACTAGCAGGGCTATAGAGTTTGGGTTGAACTGCGCGGGAACTACGCCGAAGTAGCGCAGAGCTTGACGAATCTCAGGTCATAGCGGGAGGCGGAGTCCAACTTCGAAATGCTCGGCGGGGATGGCGAGTTCTACAGGCGAGAAGTGGTTGATGGCTTCGTTGTCCGATGGATATCGCGCGGTGAAACCCGGCGAGATGTAAAGGTTGACTATGGACTGATATTCTTCCATGGACATGTTGCAGTTGACGAAAGGGTAGTCGGCGAATGCCGCCGCGCACTTGTTCCTGCCATCCCCTTCTCCTGACATCTCGCCTAGAAAAGTAACAAGGAGCAAAGCGCGAGTGCGAAAAGAACGAAAAGTGGCAAGTAAAATCTATTGAAGGCAATGATTAATGCGGTAGGTGTACGCCCTATTTATAGAAAAAAGTTTGTGCGGGAAATGACCCTAACATGAAAAAAGTGTGGATAGCACATTCTTAGATCTCGCCTCAGGTCCGGCCTTGACCTAAGGCGAGATCTCGCACCGTCCCACTAGCACTGCGGTTTCAAGCAGGGGAAACGACATAGTAAAAGCATCCGCAAAGAACAGAATATGTGTAAATATGCGACAAAAGACGGATAAAGAAAGCGAGATCAAACGGTATACAACCGTAGCACATTAACAACATTCGGCATAAAAGCCGACAGTCTTTATTACAGAATTTATAAAATAAAAACAGGAGCGGGAGACGAGTGTCGGTAGGCCCACCAGGGGGCCGTCTTCACCGTCCCCGGCCTCCCCTTACCCCTCCCGACATAGCGCGCGCATAGTGAATAGAGCGAATCTTCTGGAGTTCTCGCTACGCGAGATGGAGTTGATCTTCGGCCCGCGCAATGTGAAGGTCGGGATATTCGGTCCTGCCGCCGACCTCTCCCGACAGATTGGCAACTAGTTGTTTATAGCTATTCTCCAGGCTAAGAAGCCGCTCCTCAGCAGATTCCCGATTCTCCCGCACCCGATTAGCGATCCCGCACAGCAGCAGCGATTGTTTCCGAAATATCTCGGCCACCCGCCGCTTCATCCCAACAGCGTCCTCTGGATTGCCTATGTAATCGGCAATTGAATCTGGAGAAGGAAGGGGCGAGACCTCCTCGTCAATATCAACGTCGGTGGAAATCTTGCGAAAACCTGAGATACAAGAAGGACGGCGAGAAGTGCCAGGCCGCCCCTCAAAGGGGGTTTCGAAGGATATGTTTCTATTCCCTAGGCCTGGTGGGTAAATGGTTGGCTCAACGAAATGTTTGGGGGTAGCATCCGTCGGGGGAGGTGTAGAGGCGAGATTCGCAGGCGTCTCGCGAACGGGCGATCTCAGCGCCAGATTTCCCGTCCCCAAAGTTCCAAAAGCGGGAGCTGTAAAGAAAAGACAGTTGAGCCAGAGGATAAAAAGCTAACAGTTAGAAGAAAGGTTACATCTCTCCTGCGTGGGAACATCAAGCCGGAGAGGGGAGGTGATCTCGTGGGCCACCTGGACGTGCACATTCCCCAGCGAGAACGGTTTAGCACTCGGCCCCTCAACTTCCTTCTCCACCGGCGGGATCTGCAAATGGATACGACGGATCAATATTTTATCTCGACAACAAAAAAGGGTGAGCAGTGCTAAGCGAATGCAAATACCAAGGATGTCTCGGGTAGGGAAGGATTCTGAGAGGTCGATTCATCTTTGGCTGGGTCGCGCCGGACCGCTTTAGCTTTTTTCATCTTCGGGGACGACCCGAGTGCTCTTCGGGAAAGCCAGGGGGCGAGTGAGCCCATCAAGGCTTTGTTTTTATCTTGGACAGCGTGGAGGCGGTCTAGAGCTTCCTTGGAAAGCGACATCGCGATCAGAGGCGAGAGCGGCGACAGAGGATTTAAGGCAGGGATCATTTGCCACTACCTGGATATTTATATGGTCATAGCGGGGCCCACAGAAGATTCTTTTCCAAATCAGCATCCACTCACCCAATATGTGGGGTTGGATGATTTTTTCCGATCTTTATTGAAGCTCGCAAAGAGCGGGAATTGTGTACAACTCAATATTCGGCGAGTAGGATCGACAGGAGCTAAAGCAGCCAAGTTCAGCCCAAGCCCCAAGGGGCGGGACATGTGAAGGGTGAGTGGGGCAAGTGGGCTCGCACTCGCCCTGGCTCTCTGCGGGCAGTTGGCGAGTGGGGCAAGCGGGATCGCACTCACCACATGGGCTCGGCAGGTACCAGGCAAGTGGGGCAGGCCAGGCCCGCACTCACCCAGGGCCAGGCAGAAGCGGTGAGTGCCAGATCCATCGAGCACTCGCCGCCCCGTGCGAGTGGAGGTATCAGAGGGCCACTCGCCAAGCTATTTTATGAGGCTTCATTTCAATTTTACCCCCGTTGGCACCCTCCTGGCTTTGGCGTTGAGTGATGTTGCTCTACTCGACGCTCTCGACGCCCTCCTGGCTTTGGCGTTGAGTGATGTTGCTCCACTCGATGCTCTTGGCGCCCTCCTGGCTTTGGCGTTGAGTGATGTTGCTCCACTCGACGCTCTCGATGCTCTCGACGCCCTCCTGGCTTTGGAGTTCAGTGATGTTGCTCCACTCGACGCTCTCGGCGCCATCCTGGCTTTGGCGTTGAGTGATGTTGCTCCACTCGACGCTCTCGACGCCCTCTTGGCTTTGGCGTTGAGTGATGTTGCTCCACTCGACGCTTTCGGCTGGTAGAACAGAGGAGTTACGTTGTTGGCAGACCAACCTGGGCTGCACATAGCTGTTCAGAACAGCGGAGGTTGGCTATTTACAGACCGTTTTCATAATTCTATAAATAGACCCAATGGGGTACCTTAGAAGGCATGCTTACTTGTGCTCTGATCTTCTTGTGCTTTCTGAGGTATCCTTAGCTCGGCATTTGGCTAAGGGAGGGGAAGCGCTCTAAGATCTTCCAGGTGTGTGGTGGGACCTCCACGCCGAGCCCTTGGGTCTGTTTTCAATTCTTTTTCCTTTAGTTTGACTCGCGAGAGAGAAGTGTGCGATCACCCTTCCTCAAGGGTGAACTCCACAGAGACCGAGTTTTCGGTTTCAAAACCGTAGATACAAGATTCACAAGAGAACTCCCGTAAAGAAACATCAGGAAGAGCCCACTTGAGAATCGGAAGGGGAGCATGCCCAAGGCGGCGATATCAATCGATAGTTGAGACAGCGGAGAGAAGAATGGGTGGGATATCCAAGATGTAGAGTCCATTCAACAGCTGTCCCCTACCAATGATACTCCGGGTGCGACGATCCTGCATAAGAAAAGAAGGAGAAAAGATTATGCAACAATCAAGGTCGTGCGTCAGGCGACTAACAGAAAGTAAATTGAAAGGGGACCCCGGAACATAAAGAATCGAGGAAAGAGAAAGGGTCGGAGTGAGACGGAGAGCAGCGGCGCCAGAGACCGATATGGTGTCACCATTGGCCACAGTGATACATGGAGGATGAGCCGTCTGGAGATACAGGGAGAGCTTCTGGGAGGTAATATGGTGAGTAGCGCCGGAATCGACGATCCAGTGGGAGCTAGGGGAGAGACGGGTTATACCTTCCGCAGAGAAAGACGCAACCGAGCTGGAGGAGCGGCCGAGGGCAGCCTGTAGCTGGTGGAGTTGGGTGTGGAGCTCATCGATATCTTGGTGGGTAGTGGACGCCAAATCCTGGGCAGAAGCCCCAGTGGGAGCAGGAGCAGCAAAGGAAGTAGCAGCGAGGTGGGGAGGGAACCCATGTTTGTTGTGACAAGTAGCCTCAAGATGACCACCCCAGCAACAATATGTTCATTTCATAGACGAACGACCACCGCGTCCTCGTCCCCGAGAAGGAGGTCGGCCCCCTCGAGTGGAAGATCCACGAGCAGGAGGGGGGTCGGAAGGAGAGGCTGTTGAAGAAGAGCAGGCACAAATCCGAGAGGAGCCTCAGTAGGAGGCGTAACTCGAAGCAGCATTGAGCAGACATCAGATAGTGAAGGAATTGTCGTGGAAGAAAAGATCTGGGCCCAAACACTATGCAGGTGGGGCGAAACACGGGACATCATCATCGCGATGGTGACAGCCTCTTTCTGGGCCCGTTGAGTAGCTAGATCAGTAGTGGGAGGCTGATGTTGAATCCAAGTCTCGGCCAGAGTCTTTGTCTGGGCAACGAAAGTGATCATATAGTCGGGAGCACCAGGAGTAAGGTTCTGAAGGTTGGAGAGAATATCATATAAGTGTTGAAGACTGTTGTGCCCAGAGTAAAAAGAGTGAAGCTCCTCCCACATGGCATTGGACGTGTCATGATATATGGTCATCCTGTAGGGCTCGGTGTCCATAGAGTTGAGGAGCCAAGACTGGACCCGACCATCATCGTGAAGCCAATCATCGGAAAGAGCATCGGGGGTAGCTCGGGTCAAGTGGTGAAGAAGACACTTCGTCTGCAGAACACGATGAACAGAGTGAACCCATTCGACGAAATTTTGTTTCCCAGTCAGAGAGATGGTAGTAATCCATAGCTTATCACGGAGTTCGGAAGTCGTAACAGCCGCACGGGCTGGCGGAGCAGAAGTAGTCGCGGATGTATCGGAAGCCATGCGGCTAACAGAAGAGGACGGGCTTCTAGCAAGAGAAACCGGGCGGCTAGCAGGAGAGACCGGGCAGCTTGGCAAAGAAGGTCGGGCGGCTTGGTAAAGAAGGTTGGGCGGCTAGAAGGAGAAGAGGCCGAAGAGAGAGAAGTCGGCAGAGAAAGTAGTCGCACGGTCACGGCAGACACACCAGCGACAAGGAAAGTCGCGACCAGGATGCGGCTAAGGGAAGAGGAGAGGCCGCTAGCGAACAGACAGGTCGCAGTGACTAGCAGGAAGCGGTTAGAGGAGAAGTCCACACGGTCAAGGTGAATCTACCAGCGACAAGGAACGTCACGACCAGGATGCGGCTAAGGGAGGAGGAGAGATCGCTAGCAACAAGACAGATACCAGCAGCGACTAGCGGTGAAGAGGGAAGAAGAGGAGTCTGCACGGTCACGGTGAGTCCACCAGCGGCAAGGAGAGATGCCACGACCTAGATGCGGACTGAAGCGAGTAAGAGAAAAGGAGGAAGAAATCGCAGCAAGCAAGAGACGCTACGTACGGCTAGAGGGGAGAGACCGCGGCGACTTGAGAGAGATCGCGACAAGCGGGAAGAGAGGTCGCGCGGATAGCAAGGAATATAGGTCGCGCGGATAGCAAGGGAGAGAGGCTGTGCGGATAGGAAAAGGGACCGGGCGGTCAGAACAAGAAGCAAGAGACGGTGGACTCCACGTGTGAGAAAAGTTTATAAAAGGGAAGGTAGGAGGAGGAGACGTGGAAACCACGAGGGAAATAGAGAAAAGGAGATAGCGGCTAGAAAAAGGGCAGGCCGCTTGATACTGCGGCTAAGCAGGAGAAGGAAAGGTCGCGCGGTCAGCCGGGAGAACAGCCGGTTTGTAAACGGACAGGCCGGCTAACCGAGCTCGGGCGGTTAGAAAAAATGAGACCGCGAGTAGCCGCGAACAGAATACTGAATACCCAAGGAGGAGACTGGTTCCTCTGATACCATGTAAAGAGAGGCATCAAACCTTGTATATACTTCTTGAATGAATAATTACAAGTATGAATACATTTATATAGAAAGAGAGGAAGAAGAGAAATCTCAATCCAAGATATGGGACAAATACAAAGAGAGAGAAAATAGAGAAAAATGGGCTCTTAGATGGGCCCTTACTAAGGCTTTTCTAACAATCACCAAAATAGGAGTAGTTGACAAACTTTCTTTCAATTCCTTGAATGCACGCTGACATTCTTCATTTCACTTAAACACTACATTCTTTATTGTCAATTGCATCATATGCAACGCAAACTTAAAGAAGTCTGGGACTTACACTGCAATCCAAAATTGGAGACTTGTGTTCAATCCAGGCCTCGATAAGGGCCTTATATTGCTCCATGAACAACGTCAGGTCACTTTCTGAACTAGGTTCAACAGTTTTGATGTCCCTAAATAGATTGAACACATGTTGAAGACTATTCCCAGAGTAGAGAGACTTTAATTCACCTCTCATTCTTTTGCAATTTCACAGTGCATAATCATTTGATATGGCTCATTGTCCATGGAATTCAGAATCCAGGACTGAGCGTGGTCATCACCCTGAAGTTATTGCTTAGTGGGCTCAACTAGGGGGGATTTGTGAGCCAAATGATGAAGGAGACCCTTATTCTGGAATACTCGAGTGGACCCACTCAACAAAGTTTTGCTTTCTGGTAAAAGAAATATAGGTGATCTTCAGCTCATCTTGGACTTCATAAACGGGAACAAGAGTGGGGGTGACTGGAGTGGTGGATGACGCTGAAGCAGTCTTTGTCCACATCTTACAAATATACTGAAAGACTTAAAAATGTCAAGTGTAAGGGCTGGTTTCAGCGATTAGGAGAAGAGATCTGAGTCCTAGTAAATCCATTTGGTGAGCTCAAGTCAATTTAACAGCACCATGCGGTGCTTGTTGAATACTGTCGGAGAACTCAAGGCAGTGGTGAGCTCTGAGCAGAGGCATTTCAGACGTCAACGAGAAGGAAACTTGTCGTTTGTGAGATCGGTGAGGTTTTGTGAGAACTCGGCGAGGACTAGTCAGTGAGAGCAAGAAATTAGTCGGCGAGAGCTTGGCAGGAGTTCTGATTTAATCGGCGGAAGTTCTCAGCAAGGGGACACATTGAGTTCAAAAGCTGTCGACAGAGGTAGCAGCGAGCTCCGACCAAAGGTATCGGCAAGCTATGAATGCAAAATCCAGGTCCCCAAACAGAGGCATGGAAACAGCGAGGATATGAGCAAGAGGAGAAGGCAAGCTCAGAAGCTATCGACCGAGGCAGCGGAGAGCTCCGAGCCTCCAAATAGATGCAGCGGAGAACTTTAAGAGAAGCTGTGATGATCTTCGAACAGAGGTAATGGTAAGATATGGTACAGGCGGCAAGGTCTTTTTCCAAAGGAAGCAGCAATCTTTTAGCTTTGTTGAAGGAAGTCGTCTGGTCACACGAATAGACAAACTCCTCTATATAAACCGAACAATAAAGGTACGGGATTCTTAAACAGAGCGTCATGTGAAATCAAGGGCTCAAGCAACATGAGAGAGGGAGATCAATTAGCGTGAGCAAGCTAAGGCAAGAGGAGTCTTCAGGACTCAATTTTCCCCGACACCATGTCAAAGAACGCCAAGTAGGACGTTAAGATTTTATTATTTCACATGAGAGAAAAATACAAATAGATGTAAGTGATGCCTTAACTCCAAAGCACAATATGGGACTAGACTATACAATAGAGGTATCTCCAAATGGGCATAGAAATGAGCCTTTACATTGGGCTTTACACACTTCTTTTATAAATAGTTGCATAATCCAGCTTTTCTGGAGGGTTTTTTAAAAATTTTATGTTATCCACATGTCGGGGTTAGCCCTTTGAGAATATATTAAAATAATGTCTTATGGCTTGTTCTTCTCCTACTTACGTGGAGTCATGGATTCCATACATTGTAGATTAGGAAACTCAGGCAATCCTCATTGTCCAACTATATCAGCACATTAGTTATCTTGTGTAGCTACCTGTGTCACTTTCCCCCAATGCTCCTATTAGATGTGTACAACCAAAATATTCCCATTCTAGCATGACAACAAATTATTGATAAGAAACTACCATCACCTAAACTAAGTTACATTACAGATGATTCAACCAACAGTGAATTGATAAAACAAATAAATGGAAATAACACATGAAAGGAAATAAAGGGTTACTTGATTAAAAACACGCACTTGTTAATAAATAGCCTTGTTGATTATTTGAACAGTTGACCCATTTTATTCTTGTACTTAAAAATGGAAGTATATTTGGAGAATAAGTTACATAGTTAAGAGTTTAACAAAAAAAAACTGCAGTAACATTACATAAGGAATAAAGGCATGATGGATATTTAATAATTAATTAGACAAAAAAGAAAACGTAAATTACCTTAACAACCTTAATCTTTTTTTCTTTACGGAATGGTCTGTTTGTACACATTTCTGAGCAATGACAGGTCTTTGAGCAACTAAGTGAGAGACCTCTGTTGCATAACCAAAGAAATGAATGACATGGAAATAGTTGTGTGTGTGTATCAAAGAATTGATGACTAAGAAAGATAGAATAAAATTTTACATCACTTTCTTTATGAATAAATGATAAGAGTGCCGAGCTCTTAGACAGCTCATATATGCAGCCTCTATAAAATGGAAGGCCCATACCTTCCTAGCCAGACTTGTGGTTTAGTTATGCAAAAGACTCAGGGAAATGACCTTGTAGAAAAATGCATACTTTGATGTATTTAAGGAAACATCCATATTATTATAAAGGAGAAGTGTACTTTAGTGGCTTTGAGTCTCACCAATATCCTTACCATTTTTCCAACAATTGCACTATATCTATTTTTATATTTGTGATTTGAAATAATAAAAGCTCAAATTTAAAAGTCATTAGACACAATTTATCATTTTGAAGAACTTTGTATAAACAAGAACAACTCAAAAAAATATTTAAATTCCAAAAAAACTTAAAATACTTATTTTTAAGAAACATATAAGAGTAATTTGCACTAGCATCAAGCAACGCATCTGTGTACGGGAGGCATGTACACAACAGCTAGTATATAGTTATATACAAGGAAAATCAGAAAATGGACCTCAATTACAGCTAGAAAAAAGTCAAAGAAAATATACAAGTTGTTGCCTATATTAAAGCAAAGGTTGATGAAAACAAGAGTGATAAAACTACTTTCCTACCAGGCAGCATTCATCAACAAACATTAAGAAAAGGATACCCAAATCTTTAACATAACTGGATGGATTTTCACATGCACCAAGCATCAAGAGTAAATAAAGTACAAAGCAAGTATTAAGCCCAAATGTTCAAGATATGTAAATAGCATGACCCACTTTAACCATGATCAATGTTGTAGATGTCGGATGTCGGAGTCACATTGGTTTGGATTTTCATGTCGGTTTTTTATATATCGGGAATATTTCATATATACGGTTTCAATATTTAATTGAAAATATATATATACATAAATGTTATTTTTTTATACATATCACAATACTACCTATTTTACAACCTAAAGGAACTTCTAAATATTAAAAGTTATATGTAATATTTAACATACAATACTTTAATAATGAAATTTTCGTAAAATTTGGAATTTTAAGAAACTTACAACTATATATTATTTTAATGAGATCAAATTTTAAAAATTAAATTTCAAACATACCTAATTTTTCATCACTTACAGACACATTTATAGTTGGCAGAGTAGATAGAATATGATCTTTATCTGCCTCTAGATCTGCCTCGTCGACCTCAGATATTTTTCTCTTTCCCCTTCTTTGATAACTAATTGCTATTTATTTGCTTTTAGCTAGTCTTGGTGGCCTCCTTTCATCATGATCAATGTCAACTACCTTGCTAATTTGCGCTCATGTCAACCCCTCTCCAAGAAATACTATATTGTCATCTTCATTTTCATCCTCCTCAGGATCAACATCCACAATCCATTCTTGTACTTTCCCAGAATCAACATTCTTAGCTGTCAATGGATCTCGAAATATCTTTGAATATTTCGACTACTTCAGCAAATTATTGAACTTTACAAATACTAGATCGTTCAATCTTTTTCTGTCGAATTTATTTCTCTTCTTAAAATGCATCATCGATTGCAAAATGAAGTTGGACAAATAATTAGTAATATGAGTGTTTCAAATCATTTGTTGACTAATAAAATCTTAAATGAGTCAAATAAAAATAACAAACAGCCACCAAGCAAGAAGCTAGCAGAATGGGCCAAATAAAAATAGCATACAACCACCATACTATAGAATCCACCAGGCAGCAGGCCAATAAGGCAGCAACCAATAAGACAGCCACAATGCTACATAACCAGCAAGGCAGTCGGCCAATAAAGCAGCAGGGAGCAAGGCAACAAGGCATCATGGCAGCAGCCAGCAGGGCATTAGGGCAACAACAACCAGCAAGGTAACCATCAAAGCACAAGAAAACTAACAATGAGAGGGGGAGGTAGGGAGAGAATAGGAGGGGGAGGTAGGGAGAAGAATGCACCAGACAAGAGAGTGAGAGCACCAGCAAATAGACGAGATACCGCGAGATTGAGAGCACCAGAGAGAAGAGAGAACAACCAGAGTGAGAACACAAGCGAGCTAAAGTGTCGAGAGCGCAAGAGAATAACCAGAGTGAGAGCATCAGTCATGCGGGTAGAAGAAAGAATCAAAGAGCTAGAGTGTCGAGAACGCGAGAGAACAACCAGCGTGACAGCACCAGCGAGCAAGGAGAAGAAAGAACCAGAGAGCGTGCGAGAGAGAAAACAACCAACGAGCGCAAGAGAGGGACAGCACCAGCAGAGAGCGCAAGCAAGAGCACCAACGGAGAGCGTGAGGGAGAGCTAGGGTAGGTAATTAACCGTGCGGGGTGGGGGGAGAATAAAAAGCTCACGGCGAAGAAACAAAACTGATATCCCCCCCCCCCATTTTTTGGGACTGATATATCGGTTAAAACCGCTATATCGGTCTGTTTTTTTCAAAACATTAAAAACAAAATTTTAAACGGTTTCATATCATTTTAGCTCCCAAACCTTCATCTCGGACTACAAGTCGGGCATGTTGGCCGATATCCACAATACTGACCATATTACAAAGAGGATTACACGAAATAATAGAAGGATAGCAAAGTGCAATGTCTAGTATAAAGAACTCAAGGTAGTGCTATACTAGCATCTCTCAACCAAATGCATACCACAACTACACTAGCCAGCTTAAGAAATTGATAGAAATGTCACCAGAAACCAGAATGATGACCAAAATTAATATGGACTTTATTAACAACCAGTTCTTTTTGGAGTTATCTTTTATAAAGAAATGTATGCATGAATGCAGTGCACAAAAAGAAACATTACTTAATGTATTAAGCTTATCCAATTTATAAGAAAACCCAAACCAAAAATATAATAGAAACCAAATGTATATGAAATGGTTGAGTATGTTGTGGATGCATTTTAATGATTTTAAAAGAAAAATGTAACAGTTTTAGAGCACCTAAATTTCCATACAATGTGCTTGTCAGAGCGATGATAACAATAGTCACTAGACACTAAAATGAGATTGGTGCAATATAACTTCAAAGAATCAGACAAACATGATAAAGCTAAGATTTTAATTTTATTGATTACCTGCATTCGCAATTCTCACGGCAGCTAGAATTAGCATTACAATTTGTACATCCAGTATTAGTGTCTGCGCCATCACGTTTCCTCTTGACCAAGTAAAAATCTTATACCATTAAGGATCAATATCGACATGTCAAAACCATAGCAATCAGTACGAATTAAGAATGTGTTAAACCTGCTCAGTAATATTCCAATAAGACAGCAAAGCCTAGGTGTAAACATTGTTCTACAGTATCATGGATACTACGCCTGATATGAATGTAAGAAGCTGGCACAGTATTGTTCTCTTGAACATCATTCATGATAGAACCAATATCATACTCCTCCTCAACATATGGTACAGGTAGACGATGGAACACTTCCTGGGAATTGAATGATTTTAAAATTGATCAGTTGTGTATATACACAATAGTTCACACTGAGAATCCTAGCTACAAAAAATTACTCAAATTTATCAACATTTTCAGATAAACATGATATATCATGAAAGACAATAAAATTTCAGCAATATAGCAATTTACAAAAAGAACTTGTGTTAAACCCACTTGGATAACGTAAGTTCAAAAAAAGTAGAAATTCCCATATATTGATGGGGCCAGCACAAAGGAAGCAGTCATAACAAAGTTAAAAATATCACGTGTTCTAACCTCCATGTCACTCGTGAGATCTGCATTCTGTTATCCAACAAAGAACATTCCTGTCAGCCAACCTAATCAATAAAAAATAAGAATAGAGAAACATATAAACAAAAGGAATCAAAAGAAGAGAATGAAAAGGGAAATTTGAATATCATCACTTTTAAATTGTCATGTAGCATAAAGATGAATAAAAAAAAACAATAGTCAGTAGGTAAAGCAATATAGACAACAAGAAGGTAGTTCTACATAGTGAATCAGATGACTAAAAAAGGTCATATGCAATTCAAAAGAGAAAAGTATAATGAATGCTCCTGAACACTTAATTATGGATCATCCAGATGATCTCTTGTTCTTCAAGTTGGTATCAGATATCATGGTTGTATGTATAATTTCTCATTACATAAATTTGTCAAATGTCCCTATTCATCTTTATTTTGATTACCTAACATAAAAGTGAGTGTTGTTACCAAGGATACATTCACTTTTTTAATTTTTAGGGTTTTTTTTAATTTTTCGCTTCAATAGGAGCAGTATATCATATGCAGAAGCCAATGGTAAAATAATATTCCTGTTTTCTTGAATGAATAAGAAATGAGTTTCATGCAAGATTGTGCTTCAACCCTTACACTATGTGCCTCTTAATGCTAACAAAAATCCATCAATCCAAATCAGAAACCTAGTCTCTTTACTTTTTCACTCTGACTTTCATCATCAAGATTCCGGGACCTTCAGAATTTCAACCTCTCCTAGCTGCTACCGTGGCCGGCATACCATGCCACCACCAAAATTCTGGCAAACATTCGGCAATGATTGAAAAGTGGGTTGAATAGACCCGTAAGGTACTGGAGGGAGTGGCTCATTTGGAGTGAAAGAATAGGTTGCCGATATTACATTCAACAAAATCAGTAGGCAGTTCTAGCAGTGGAGAGGAAAAAGAAGTATTCCAATAATGATAATGTTAGTCACTCACATATATACTCGAGTAAGAGAAAACCTAAAAAAACAAGGAAAAGACATTACTACCCTGACCCGGGGTGAAGATAGAAAATGATAAAACACGACTTGTACATAACATTTCACAACTCTCCCCCTCAAGTCGGACGGAAGATATCAGTCATCCCAATTTTTTAGATATCGTCGATAAACACATTACACCCCAAGCTTTTGGTGAACACATCGGCCAGTTGATCCCTGGAGTGAACAAACGGAGTAACAACTGTTTTCTTACCCAAGTGATCCTTAATAAAGTGTCGATCCACTTCGACATGTTTTGTCCTGTCATGTTGGACCGAGTTATGAGCGATACTAATTGCAGCCTTATTGTCACAGAATAAGGAAAAATGGGCTGTCACAGGGAAACCCCAAATCCTGTAACACAGTACGCAGCCATAATCCCTCACAGAAGCCTTAGGTCATGGCACGATATTCCGCCTCTGCACTTCACCTGGACACCACATTCTGCTTCTTGCTCCGCCACGTTACGAGGTTACCACCAACGAAGGAGCAGTATCCTGTTGTGGACTTTCTGTCATCCTGGAAACCAACCCAATCAGCGTCAGTAAAAACCTCAATCTCCAAGTTGTTGTTCCTAGAGAATAGGAGGCCGCGACCAGGAGCTTTCTTTAAATAGTGCAGTAGACGATACACCGCTTCTTGATGTCTGATTCTAGGAGAATGCATATATCTTCTAAGAATACCGACTGCATACGTAATGTCGGGACAAGTATGGGATAGGTATATAAGTTTTCCGACCAATCTTTGGTAACGTGATATATTTGCATGATCACCATCACCATCTTCATCAATTTTGTGATTTTCATCCATAGGGGTGTTCATAAGAACACAACCAAGCATACCAGTTTCCTTTAGGAGATCCAATATGTACTTCCGTTGGGATATAAAGATACCCCGATCAGATCTAACCACTTCGATGTCCAGGCAGTACCGTAATCTTCCCAAGTCCTGCACTTCAAATTCAGCCGATAGGAGGGTCTTGAGGTTGACAATCTCCTCTATATCATTTCCAGTGATAACAATGTCATCCACGTAGACAATGAGAACCACAACATGCTGTCCATATCTTCGGATGAACATGGTATGATCCGATTGGGCTTGCTTGTACCCAAACTTGAGCATTGCTGTGAAAAATCTTCCAAACCAGGCCCTTGGAGATTGCTTCAGGCCATATAAGAATTTCCTTAGGCGGCAGACAAGCCCTTCAGTTCCTTCCATCACAAAACCAGGAGGGAATTTCATGTACACCTCCTCCTCAAGCTCACCATGGAGAAATGCATTTTTCACATCCAGTTGATGAAGTTCTCAGTCCAGACAAGCTGCACATGATAACAGAACCCGAATAGAGCCCATTTTTGCTACAGGAGCAAAAGTCTCCTGACAATCAACTCCTTGAGTTTGGGTGTATCCTTGAGCGACAAGACGCGCTTTGTACTGTTCCACCTTGCCATCTTGGTTCTGCTTAACAGAGAAGACCCACCGGGAACCTATAGCTTTCTTTCCTGAAGGGAGAGCGGAGATATCCCACGTATGACTTTTGTCCAAGGCGGATATCTCATCGCGCATAGCATGTGTCCAAGCCGGTATTGCCAATGCTTCATGTCATGTATTTGGAATAACAACTAGAGAAAGAGATGAAACAAAAGTCTGATGGATCGGAGTAAGATAACGATAAGCTACATGATTAGAAATCGGATGTTGTGTGGAAGTAGCTTTGCCCTTTTTCAGCAAGGCAAGAGGCATATGCAGGTCGGCATCATCAGAATCTGAGTCCGAAGTCGGCACTGGCAGAGGTGGAGCGGCGGTGACCTGTGTACCTGAACGACGGTGGTATACATGGGGGAAAGGAGAGAGCATAGTAGAGGAGTCTGGTATCGGGATAGGAGGAGCTCTGGGTACCGGAGCAGAAGGCGTTGAAGGAATAGAGGAAGAGGACGGAAGAAGAGGCAGAGGGATAGCAGTAACAACATCCGTAGTAGTACTCTCACCCTGACGAAGAACATGAGTCGAGGATGAAAAGTAGGACTCCTCCTCACGGAAGGTAACATCCATGGTACAGAACATACGCCGGGAGGGGGTGATAACAGCGATATCCTTTGGGCGTGGAGGAATAGCCAAGGAAGACACAACGTTAAGCCTGAGGGTCAAGTTTGTCACGTTGAGGTTGGTGCACATGCACGTAACAGACGCACCCAAAGATATGAACCACACCAGAGGTAGAGAGACGGGCTAGAGGAGTAGTAAAGGAAAGAACACGAGAAGGAAAACGGTTGATAAGATGTGTAGCAGTAAGCACCGCATCACCCCAATATGGTTTAGGAAGATGCATCGTCAAGAGAAGACAACGGGCAACCTCGAGGAGATGCCGATTTTTCCGTTCGGACTCTCCGTTCTGAGTAGATGTGTAAGCACAAGTTTTCTGGTGGATGATACCGTGAGAGGTGAGGTAAGCGCCAAAGGAATCACGATCGTCATACTCCCCTCCATTATCACTTCGAAGAACACGGATAGTGGCATTAAATTGATTTTTCACCATGTTATGAAAGGCTTGAAAGCACGGGAAAACGTCACTTGTCTTTTTTAATAGATAAACTCATGTAGTGCGCGAGAAACAATCAATAAAGGTGACAAACCAGCGAAAACCAGTCAGCAATATAACGGGGGATGGCCCCAAACATCAGAATGTATAACATCAAAAGGAGTGCTACTAGGAAAAGAAAGATGTGAAGAGATCTGTCGCACATGTTTAGACCGATCACAAATATTACAAGCAAATTTCTGAAGAAAAGGTAAAAAAACAGGAAATAGTTTTTGCAGATAGACGGAGGACGGGTGCCCCAAACGCAGATGCCAACGGCGAACATCCTCTGCAGTGACAGTAAAGCTGGAAAGAGCTTGAGAACGAGGAGAAGGAGGAGTGTCCAGGTAGTATAAGCCGCCACTGCACCTACAAATGCCAATGTTTCGTTTCGTACACAGTTCCTGAAAAATACAAGAATCAAGAAAGAATGTTACGAAGCAGTTAAGAGATTTCGTAAGATTGCTGATGGAAAGTAAATTGCGTGGAAAGGAGGGGACGTGAAGAACAGAGGTAAGAGATATGAACGGAGAACAAGAAATATTGCCCTTGTCCGCAATGGAGGACATTGATCTGTTAGCAGAAATAACTTTCTCCTTACCAAACAAAGGAGTATAAGAGAGAAAACCTGAGGAGGACCCAGTCATGTAGTGGGTGGCACCGGAATCGAGCACCCACTCCGAAGGTGAGGTGGTGGCCGCATGAGCACTAGGCATAGCAACAGTGGCAAGAGAGGTAGAGCTTCCAATGACTGAATCAGACTGAGAGTGGAACAAGCGGCGAAAGGCATCCAACTCATGTGCAGTAAGAGAGAAGGAAGTCGAAGACAGGGACTCATCATAAACATCAGTAGTGTAAGCAGCGTCATGAGAATGGTAGTCACTGTGCCTATGGCCCCCACGGCCAGGTCCACGGCCCCGACCACGACCACGACCAGGAGGAGCCAAATGCGAATGAAGTTTGAAGCATGCCTCCCGTGAATGTCCCCGTCGACCACAGTAATCACAGATAGGCACAGAAGATGCAGGAGTAGGGATGAGGCCATGGCCAACACTCGTCAAGGCAGAACGATCTGGAGGAGTCATAACACTGAGAGACTTGCGGCGATCTTCATCTCCCAGAATCATGTTGAACGCCTCCCGAAGAGAGGGAAGAGGAGAACGGTGGAGAACATGTGTCTGAACCACATCAAATTCCATGCTCAATCCCATTAAGAAGACATGAAGATGAAAGCGGTCCTCTCGTTGCTTCAACAGGACGGCATCCGTTGTACAAGCTGGAGTGAAATGTGCAAAGTAATCCAGTTCTTGATACAAGCGCTCAAACTCCGAGAAGAAAGATGAGACAGTCATCGACCCTTGACGCAACTCCAAAATGCGGCGAGTGAGCTCATAAACCTGGGTGGAACTACCAATCTGAGAGTATGTTTCCCGAGCACGAGTCCAGATCTCGAACGCAGAGTCCATCAGCATATAGCTCCGATAAACCTTGAGCGACATCGAATGCAGGAGCGAAGACACAACCAGAGAGTTGTCAGAATCTCAGCGCTTCCAGGAGGGATCAGTAACTGAAAGCTCCGTAATCGACCCATCGATATAGCCAAACATCTGTTGACTACGGATGACATGTTGAGCAGCACGAGACCATTCCAGGTAATTTGTGTCATCCAGCGGAACCGTGGTAATCTTCAAGGAGCTAGTGTGGCCATGGGGCCGCTGAGGCTCAACCATCGGAGGCTGGATCACGCCCGGAGAAGAAACTGATGAATCTGGTTCACCCATACTGCCACAAGAAGCACAGGTTCACCCATACCACCTCCTCCACCCTCCATCCACACAGTCCTCTCCCACCATACTCCCCGCCTCACCCAACGCCGACCAGTCTCATTTAGTACTGGACGACTCTTCCTTACCAAAGATGACCTCCTCTGCTTCATTCCCAGCAACCCCAAGCCCTCACAAGCCTCCTCCGACTACAGTTGCCCCTTCAGACACCAATATAACCGTTGGTTCCCCTCTCCAAGCCCTCAACCTCTGGACGAACCCATCAACTTCCATCCACCCTTCCAGTATCCCAAATTCCCCAACAGTTGTTTCCTCTTTGTTTCCCTCATCCCGCATCCCTCCAAGACACATTCAACCCTTCCTACCACCTCTCCAACCCCTGCTAGCCCTCCTTTTCCCCATGCAGCGCCTCTACATCCACTCCATTTGATCTCTACACTACCCTACTCTTCCCCTTACTCATCTAGAACCGCTAGAATTTCCGCAAGCCTCCCAAGCACCATCCAGCCAACGGATATCTCCCCCTCAACTCTTCCAACACGCTCCACAGTAAGTATCAATGACTTGGTGAGTTTTTACTCCTAGTTTTCACTTTCTCTTCTTTTACCAATGTACCTGAATTGCTAGAAATTCTATGCAGTAATATAATTTAACTATTTCACTTTAAATAGATGTGAACTTCTTATTCACCTTGCATTTAATTCAGTGTACTCTCATTTAGCTATAATTGTTATACGCTTTCTAACATTGATAAATTTGCGATCAATCGTGATGTTATCGCAACACTTTAATATGAGGGTTCTAAGAAGTCTTAGTGCGCATGACACGGCGCAAAACATCAAGTTCCTCCGAGGAAAAGATAGAAACAGACCAAGAGCAGTTTCAGTAGTGTGAGCAGCAGATGGAAGATTGGGATGACGAGAGCCATCACGGCCATGGCCACAAGAGCCTTTAGGAGCAAGATGAGGATGGAGATGGAAACATGAGTCCCGGGTGTGTCCTTGTTTGCCACAGTAATCGCTCATCTTGATAAACGAAGAGAAAGGAGGAGCTCAAAGAAGGCCAGCAAGGGTGAAGCAATCAGAGTTGCGGCCTCGGCGATTTCCACGTATCCCCCTTGCTTGTGCAAACTCCTCACGTGAGCCACGTGTGCTCCTGCTTCCCCTTGCAGCTTGGGTGAGCTCCCGCGGACAATCCGCAGCCCCCTTTTTCGTGCGAACTCCTCCAACTTGTGCGGACTCGTCTTTGTTCTAAGGACTCTCCTGCTGGCACGCGGCTATGAGGACTCTCCATTTTGTTCGGACTCTCCGGACGTATGGTTTCTCCAGACTGTCTGCTCCACCCATGTTGTGTGCTTTGATTCGGGGACACTCCAACCTCGACGGCTTCCTCGTACGAGTCCCCCTGCTTGTGCAGACTCCTTGTGTGAACCACGTGCACTCGTTGCTTCCCCTTGCTGCTCCAGCGAACTCCAACTGACAATTTGTTGCCCCCTTTTCGTGTGAACTCCTCCAACTTATGAGGACTCCTCTTCATTTTGAGGACTCTCCCACCGGGACACGACATCAATGGGACAATTGACAGGGTTCTACTATCTGCATTTTGTTCGGAGAAACCCGTTGTTTCTCAACATGTGTGTGATTCAACATGTTCCTTTGCGGTTTCTACTCAACATGCGTGCGATTTTTCCAGGCAGCCCGTTGTTTTTGCATGTTCTGCGGTTTCTACTACTTGCACTTCTTTCTTTTGTGGCTTTCCCCACCATGGCTAACTCTTCGGACTCAAGTGTCCAGACTCCTTCCTCGATTATCCCTCCTTCTGTAAGTTATTTCTCACGTTCACAGGGTTCCTCTGGTTCCTTCTAGATTACCATTGTTCTTTTGGATAGAACCAACTATCTCGAGTGGTCTCGCGCGACACAACATGTTATCTACAGCCACCAGCTCTATAGGTACATCAATGGGAAAATTGCTCTGCCTCCCAATACTGATGCCCGAGTTGGAGAAAGTGAGCCGACGACAAATTCCCTTGTCGTCCTGTGGCAGCTTCATTCCATTTCCCCGTTAGTCTATCGTAGTTATATGTTGGTGGACTCGACCTTTGAGATTTAGACTCGGGCTCATGAAACTTATTCCAAACTTGGTAGTTCTACTCAGATATACGAGCCTCCTTGAATTCAAGCAAGACACTTCTTCCATAGATGTTTACTTCTCGGAGTTTGAACGCTTCTACAAGAGTTGAACTACTTTGAAGAATTCACTCCCGCTTACACTATTGATGCACGGGCTTTAAAAATTAGGAAGACTATTATCCGCTCCATGTCTTTTCATGGGCCTTAATATGGAGTTCGACACGGTGCGCACTCATGTTTTAAACCGACAACCCCTTCCCTCTCTTCGAGAAGACTTTAGTATGGTATTAGATGACAAAGATCATTGTCGTACTCTCAACTCTAATTGTGAATCTGATCGCTCCACCCTTGCTGGCATTCTTTGAGCACCTCCTTCCTCTTCGTCTATCAAGATATGTGATTACTGCGGCAAACAGGGTCATGCACAGGATTCTTGTTCTTGTATCCATCCTCATCCCGCTCCAAATTTAAAAACCCTTGTATAAAGGCTCTGATGGTCGTAGTCGTGGTAGCTCTCGTCAGCTCAATCCTCCATCTGTTGCTTACACTATTAAAACTGCTCTTAGTTGGCTTCCATCTGACAGTCTTTCCTCGGAGGAACTAGATATTTTACATTGTCTCATGAACACTCAGGTTTCTTCCTCTATTGTTGAATTCGCAACCACTGGTCCGCTCAATGCCCAGTTTACCTCAACTACTCCCTCTAAGTGGATCATTGACTCTGGGGAGACAGATCACATGAAAGTAGCATCGTGAGGTTTTACCTCTTACACCCCCCCCCCCTCTTAGAGCGTGATAAGGTTTCACCGTCAATGTCTCACTCTCACTGAGTGTTGGCAAGGGAGGCATCATATATTCCTCTATCATGCCCTTCACATTGGTGTTGCATGTTCCTGCTTTTTCTCACAGTTTGTTGTCTATTAGCCATCAGACTACATAGTTAAACTGTTTTGTAACTTTTCTCTTGATGATGGTATTTTTCAGGATCTGGCAACGAAGGAGGGTATTGGCAATGGTAGGAACTGCAAGGGGTTGTACATCTTGGACCATCCATAAGCTCAAGCTCTCTTTAGTACCACTCTGTCTCTCTCTAGTACCACTCTGGCTCTCTCTGGTCCTCCTACCTCTCCTGCGAATGTGCGTCAATGGAATCAACATCTTGGACACCCCTCCGCCAGCTATCTTCTCAAGTTATTTCCTCTGTCATGCCCATCACATTGATGTTACGTGTTCCTGCATTTTCTCGCAATTTGTTGTCTATTAGCCATCTGACTACATTCTTAAATTGTTTTGTAACTTTTCTCTTGATGATTGTGTTTTTCAGGATATGACAACGAAGCATCATATTGGCAGTGGTAGGAATTGTGGGGAGTTGTCCATCTTGGATCATCCATCAGCTCAAGCTCTCTAGTACCACTCTGGCTCTCTCTAATACCACTCCGACTCTCTCTTATCCTCCTCCCTCTCCAGTGAATGTGCATAAATGGAATCAATGTCTTGGACACCCCTCCGCCAGCTATCTTCTCCAATTATTTCCTATCATGCCCTTCACATTTGTGTTGCATGTTACTGCTTTTTCTCATGATTTGTTGTTTATTAGCCATCTAACTACATCCTTAAACTGTTTTGAAACTTTTCTCTTGATGATTATGTTTTTCAAGATCTGGCAACGAAGCAACGTATTGGGAGTGGTAGGAACTGTAAGGGGTTGTATATCATGGACCATCCACCAGCTCAAGCTCTCTCTAGTACCACTCTGGCTCTCTCTTGTCCACCTCCCTCTCCTGAGAATGTGCATCAATGGAATCAACGTCTTGGACACCCCTCCGCTAGCTATCTTCTCAAGTTATTTCTTATGTTTTCGAGCTCTCTGAGTTGATTTGTCTGTAATGAATGTGAACTTTCTAAACATGTATCGCATAGTCTGAACCGTCTTTCTTCTCCTAACATGGTTCCTTTTGATATTATTCATACTGATGTTTGGGGACCATCCCTTATTGTTTCTCTCTAGTTACCAATTATAGGTGACCTTTGCCGGTTTCTTATCTCGCTTTACTTGGGTGTAGTTATTAAAACGGAAAAGTGAGGTCTTCAATTGCTTTCGTATTTTTTACAAAATAATGGTCACTAAATTTGGCAGTATTATTCACGTGCTTTGTAGTGTCAACATGGGTGAGTAAGATAATCGTGGCGCTTTTGACACTTATCTTCTTGATCATGTGATTCTTCATCAAGCAACATGTGTCAACACTTCCACTCAAAATGGTGTGGTTAAACGCAAGAACAAGCCTCTCATTGAGATCGTCAGATGACTTCTTCTCACCATGAATCCTCCTAAGTCCTATTGGGGTGATGCGATTCTCACCGTCATTTACCTCATCAATCGTCTACCCTCCAGCACCTTATATGTCTCTCCTCTCCCGTTTGTCCACTAAATGCATTGTTCACACCTCGCATCTACTTTTGTGTGTGTTTGGGTGTGTCCACTTCGTTCATCTTCATAATTGGATGTGTGTTCCCTCCAATGCATTATTGTTGGCTACTCTGCTACTACAAAAGGGTACCATTATTATCATCCTCCCTCTCGATGATTTCACTGCACTATGGACGTGACATTTCGTGAGGAACAATATTTCGGGTCTCTTCGGAGGGAGAGGGGCATTGTTGTTGATGCTCCCAATATTCCTCTTCCTATTGTAGTCTCACAAACACCTCCCATGACTTCCTTGGACAAACCTCCTCCCGGGAATCCTTCTACCGTGCATGTTCCTCTATCCCCTATTCTCGGGAGCCTTATTCCTCCACTTCCTCTGGTCTATCACAAACGCAGCACTGGAACTGCAATGTTAAAACTCTCGATCATTCCACCACTGCATGGATGCTCTTCTGACTCAGATTCTGATGATGAGCTTCATCGCCCTCTTTTAGATCTAAAGCATTGGAAATGGAATTCAATTATCAATTTCAATTCAGACGTTTGAAGGCATAAAAATTACATAAGAATTGGAATTCAATTGAATTCACATAGGAACTCAATATAGAGCACCCCCCCCCCCATTTCCGACCCCACGAGACAAGAATTTGTGATTCCAATGACGGCCCGCACAATTCGCAACTCGCTCCCCAACTCGGGATCCAACCCTCTGCCCCTCGCGACTCTTCTGGCAACTTCATCCCTTTGCCACTCGCGACTCCTCCGGCAACTCCAACCCTCTACCCCTCACGACTCCTTCTCTGATGACTCCATCCCTCACATGTGCAACTCCTCCGGCGACAATTTTCTCCGACCGATCGCAGGTAACATAGGAAGCGTTGTGATCATTGCAATCTCGGGGAAGGGGACATAACGGAAGGCATTGTCTTAAGTGTTCTCATTGCAGTTGGGATGGTGACCTTGAGGCAGCATGTTATCATAAACATGGTATGCCTCCACAACAACATGCAACCATTGTGGTCGATACTGCCTCCACCGCCCGTAACGATATTGATGCCTTGTGCACCCAGCTCTAGCAGCTTCAGGGAATGATCAGTCGTTCATTTGGCTCTGTTGCGTCGATGTCCGATGAACGTATCCTATCTCTCCCATTACTCCACTCGAATTGTGGAGTCGGGTCAGTCGGGTGCCACACATCATCTTACTCAACAGAAACCGCCTCAATACTTACAATCTGCATAAGTTCATCACTATAGCTAATGGTGACACCATCCCGATTTCTGGCTCTGTTGATCTGCCAGTCACCCCAACTCTCACTCTCTCTTTGATCGGTCCTTCATGTTTTGGGATCACCTTTTAACCTTCTTTTTATAAACCATCTTAATCAAGACTTCGATTATTGTGCAACCTTCTCTCCCTCCTCTTTTGTTGTGGAGGATCGACGGACGCAGAATATCATTCGTAAAGGGTGATTGTCTAATAGGCGCTATATCTTGGATGTTCCACCACGGTTCTCACATCTGTCACTTCCATTGACTGACATCGACGTCTTGGGAAGCCTCCCCTCAAGATCCTCCAGAAAGCTCTTCCTGATATCCCCCTCAATGACTTCACTTGAGAATTGTGTATCTTCAGAAAACAGCATCGTTCGTCTTTTCCCTCATTGTACTCGTAACAATGCTCTTTTTGATTTAGTGCCCTCTGATATTTGGGGACCATATAAAACATCTAATATTTATAGTTATTATTACTTTATATATTTATTGATGATTACTCTTGTAAGACTTAGTTGTATTTACTTCATAATCACGCTGAAGTAACCTCTATATTTTGTTTTTATTACTAAGACTCATACTCATTTTTCCAATTCTCTTAAGATACTCCGCACCAAAAGTGCGCGTGAATATACAAGTTATATTTTTACTAATCTTTGTACCGAGTTTGGGATAATCCATCAAACTTCATGTGGTTAATGCCCCAACAAAATGCCGTGGTCGAGCGCAAAAATCGTCACCTTCTTGGGTTGCAAGCTCATTGATGTTTCAAATGCAGGTATCCAAACTTTATTGGAACTTCGCGGTCTCTACAGCTTGTCATCTCATCAATCGCATGTCTTCCTCTATTCTCAACTTCGTTACTCCTTTTTCCCATATTTTTCCTTCCATGCCCCCCTTTTGGGATATACCTGTTATGTCCATTATATGGGGTGCTTCCACTGACAAGCTTACTCCTAAATCCTCATGCTACCAAATATATGTTTGTTGGTTACTCCTACAAACAGAATGGGAATGTGTGTTACTCTCCAAATGATAGTAAGGTTGTCGTTTCTGCTGATATCACTTTCATTGAAGACCAACCTTTTCACTCTCACCATCCAACTCCTCATACACCTCCACTATTACCACGTCATGTCATCCCTGTTGTGTCTCATCTTCCACCACTCCTTTTAACCCTGACTTCAGTACCCTCCAAACCACCTCTTCGTATGTACACTCATCATCGTCCTAAATCTAATGCCCTACAACAGTTAACCTCTACTAATGATACCTCGTGACTGAAGATCCGACACCATATCTACGGCTCATCCCTTGGCTAATTATGTATCCTTGCATCGCATCGCCCTAGCACTTCTCAAGTTCGAAGCTTCTGTATCCTTCATTTCTACACCTAACTCTTTGTAAAAGGCTCTCTAAGTCTCCATCAGCCGGGGTGGCGTGCAGCCATGGATGAGGAAATGCTTGCCCTCTAGGCTAATTAGACTTGGGATCTTACCCCTCTTCCTCCGGGACAGGCTTGTGTAGGATGTAAGTGGGTCTTTGCTATCAAGCATGCTCTAGACGGAAAAATTGAATGTCTAAAGGCTCATCTTGTGGCTCAGGGGTTTACTTAGCAACAAGGTCTCAATTATGATGAGACCTTCTCGCCAGTGGCCAAGTTGAATATTGTTCGCGTCATGATCTCCTTATTTGTTCATCGACAGTAGTCATTACATCAATTTGATATCAAGAATGTTTTTCGCAATGGCGACCTTCTAGAGATTGTTTATATGCACCAACCTCTCAAGTTTGAGACCATGGGGGAGTATCTTGTTTGTCACCTCAAGTAATCTATTTATAGCCTCAAACAGTCTCAACGTGCATGGTCTGACAAGTTCAGTAAAGTTGCCCATAATGTTGGATTTACCCAAAGTTCGGGTGACTCCACTCTCTTTACTCAAATGGCAGGAACACTGATTTTCTTAGCGTATGTCAATGATATTATAATTACAGATGATGACTCCAAAGGAATACAAAATATCAAGAAGCACTTGAACTCGGTCTTTCAAACAAAAGATATGAGAAATCTTCGGCACTTCCTTGGTCATAAAGTAATGAGACGTCCTGATGGACTCGTCTTACCTCAACGAAAGTGTTTTCTTGACCTTCTTCATGATGCTGGCTATTCTGGATGCAAGCCGGCTGATACTCCTATGGATGTCAACAACAAGCTCTGCGCTCATGACTCTGACTCCGATCTACTTCAAAATTCATATCGTCGTCTTGTAGGAAAGCTGATTTATCTTACAGTAACAAGACTAGATATCTCAATTGTTGTTGGACGAATCTCTCACCTTCAAGACATCGAACACATCCTCAAATATTTAAAGACTGCTCCAAGACACGAGCTTGTATACAAATCTTCTTCTTTATCTCTGATTGTCAACTCTAATGTTGATCATGCTGGCTCTCTTGATGATCGACGCTCTACAAGTGGATTTTGTACACACTACGTAGGACACCTTATTACCAAATACAACAAGAAAAGTTTGTGATTGCTTGCTTATCTGCTGAAGCTGAGCATCGCTCAATGGTCGTTATTGAGTTTGAGCCGACATGGCTAGAAAGTCTCCTGGGTGATTTGGGAGTCAAACATTCCTCACCGGCCACTCTATTGTGCAACAGTCAAACTGATATACACATTGCCAAGAATCTTGTCTTTCATGAACAAACCAAACACATTGAAGTTGACTGTCAAGTCATTCGGGAGAAGGTTCAATTGAAGAAACTGGAATTAAAACATGCTCCTGTTGCTGGGCAAGTTGATGATATTCTCACCAAGGCCTTACCACAATTGTTATACTATCATTTCTTGTCCAAGCTTCTTGTCTAAGCTTGGTGCTTACGATCTGTATGCTCCAGCTTGCGGGAAAGTGTTGAAGAAAATATCCTATAAAGGCCCAAAATAATGTTCATCGTGAGCTCACTACCTTTTTAGGTTTTAGTCACACATCTTAGAATGGGATTTCTACTCCCCTCTCTCTCTCTCTCTTCCTATATAAGTGTATAACTATTTGTATGTATTTACAATGATTAGAGAAATTAATAAAGAATTTCTTTATTTTTCACTATTTTTGTGTATTTCTATAAACCTTATGGTGTGTGAATGCGTATGTGTGTGTTTGTGAGTGTATATGTGTGTGTGTGAAATTGTTTGTGTATGTATGTGTGTCTGTGTTTGTGTAATATGTTTTTATGTATGGTGTGTGGATGTGTATTTGGGTAAATTGTTTTTGTTTGTATGTGTGTGGTTGTATGTGTGAATGTTTTTATATGTGTGGTTGTATGTGCGTTTGTAGTTGTATGTGTGTTTGTGGTTGTATGTGTGTGTGGTTGTATGTGTTTTGGTTGTATGTGTGATTGTGTGTGTGTGGTTGTATGTGTGATTGTGTGTGTGTGTTTTTGTATGCGTGAATGTGAGTGTTGTGTGTGTTTCTAAGTGTGCAAGTATGTGTGTGTGTCTAAGTGTGCAAGTATGTGTGTGTGGTTGTATGTGTGATTGTGTGTGTGTGTTTTATGTATGTTTCTATGTCTGTGTGATGTGTGTTTATATGCATGGTTGTATTTGTGATTGTGTTGTATGTTTCCATGTGTGTGTGTGCGTTTCTGTGAGTTTGTGTGTTTCTATGTGCTTAATTGTTGTTATATTATTGTACATTTGTAGATGGATGAAATAATAAAGTGTCGTATACGTAGGAGAGAAGCAGTTGCAATAGCTCTTATTGTGGCCACTATAGTTATGATGAAACTCAAGATTACAAGAGATCCTGTAGAGGCGGGTGCTAAGAATATTTTAAGGAGGATGTTGTTTACACAAGTATATAGTGAGACAGATGTCAATTGTTTTAGCCAACTTCGCATGAATAGAATCTCTTTTGAAACTTTGTGTAACATTATAATTAGGCGTGGATTATTAAGAGACACAGAATGTTTCAATTAGAGAGACGGTTAATGTATTTTTATGTATGTCTTAGCTCAAAATAAAAAAATTTGAGGTGTCGACGGAACATATCTATGTTCAATTAATACAATCAGCAGACATTTCAACATTGTATTAGTGGCAATTCTGAAGTTATCCCCCGGCTTTATCAAGCTCCTTGATGTATCAACAACACAAAGTTAGCATCATTTTTCGGTGAGTAATTCAATTCTTCCATGCCTATATATAAGTAGTATCCTTGGATAATATTAATATATAATGTATTATCTAATAGGAATGCATTAGCGCTATAGATGGCATCAATATTGAAGTAATCGTTCCAATTAAAGATCAAGGTAGATATTGGAATAGGAAACAAGTCATTACAACAAACTTTATGGGTGTATGTGATTCGAATATGAAGTCTGTATATGCATTGCCTGGATGGGAGAGTTCATCATAGGACTCCAGAGTATTGTGTAATGCATTCGAAAGAACAATCGTTTCGAGGTATGTGTAGGAAAACACTACCCTGTAGATGTGGGATACACTAATGGCCCAGATATTTTGCTCCATATAAGTCAACCGTATATCACATAAAAAGTGATTCACGCACGGCAACAATCCCACCAATTACAAAGAGTGGTTTAATCTTCAACACTCAAAGGAGAGAAATGTTATTGAGAGGACATTCGGTCGCCTTAAAAAATGGTGGGCAACTTTGCTAGGGCCATCCTTTTATGATATCAAAGTGCAGGTAAATGAGTATTATTGTGTATGCAATATTATGATTTATTTTGTTGACAATTATAAATTATTTTTAACTATAAACGTGTTCAAATTATAAACATATGTTACATACTCCATAATTTCCTCATAGCGAGAAAATTAGAGAATCATGAAAGATTACTTGCTGAAGTAGATGTAGAAATATTAGTTCAAAATGCAAGTTCTGATAGTTTTGAGTATTTAAATACAATGGGTGCAGTTCAACCAATAGCTGAGTGGTCCACTTTTAGAGATATCATGGCTATAAGCATGTTCAATGGAATACAGTGCTCATCGTGGGGCATAAGATATTTTGTTGATGAAAATTTTTTGTATGATGAATATTGGAATATAATAATATTTTGTTGATTTGTAATGTTTTGCAACATCCATAGAGCAATATCATGAGTATCATTATGTTGTTAACTATAATTTGTTCACTTTTTTGTTTTATGCTCGACTATTGTACAGGCATTTAATGGATAAAAGCAAAGGTAAAGTTGTCAAAGAAAGTGAACAGTCATATGTTCACTGGACAGCACAGATGGACTACGTGTTACTCACAGTACTCCTCAAGCAGCAGGGTTGGGGAACAAGGCGGCTAGTGGAAGGAAAATTGATCCTACACAGCGGCGATTCAAGCATTAAAGGAGGACTTCTCAGCCTCCATCGCCAACCTTAAAAGTAGACAGGATATATGCGGCCATTAAAAATATTACAGATATGACTGAGTATGAGATCACGCAATCCATTGATATGTTAAGCATTGACGATATGAAGAACGACGTGTTTATAACTATGCCGATTCCAATCAGGAGGTCTGGCTCCACTTACATTTGCTCGATTGATTATATGTGGCTTATGTTTTAATCAGTGGACTTAATTTATGTGTTTTTATCTCTGAACTTATGTTTTATTATTTTAAATGTTGACATTTGCTAAATTAATTATATGTATCTTGATATTTAAATTGTCACTTTTTAAAATTTAAAGTTTCAATTCCATCGACTGAATTCTAACATCCAACCGAACTGCGAAATTACTAATTTCAATTTTAGTGACAAAATTCCTGTATTTAACCGAACAGCAAAATTGGAATTGAGTTCAATTTCAATTATTGTGATTATTGAATTGGGTCAATTCCAATTCCTGCATCCAATTTCCTGTCAAACGAACAGAGCCTGAAGGATAAATGGATGTGCATTGCTTGTGTTGCATATGAAATTCCTAGTTAATTGATGTGATCGCCTTAAAATGTGTGTGCAATTTGATTGATGAATATTGAGAATGCGATGATAAGTAGAAAAGCCTTCGATAGGGCATAACCGGCCTCCTTTGTGAATATGAAAATGGTAGAAGGGCCTACGAAAGAGGTATAACCGGTCATTTCATTTGTGATTGATTAAGGAATTGGTGGAACGGTCCGAGGAAGGATATAACTGGCCTTTCTCATAGTTGAATTGAATTTGATTATTGTTAAGTGTTGGCAGAAGGGCCCGAGAAAGGGTAAAACTGGCCGCACTAATCATTAGGGTGTTGATACAAGGGCCCGAGAGAATAGAGGTATAACCGACCTCACCCACTTGAGTGAGAGTTCTGGTAAAAGGGCCCTTATTATAGGTATTATAACCGACTAGAACTTTGTTTGTGTGATTGAAATATCTTGAGTGTGTTTGATGCTTGTGGCTAGAGCTGTCACTTAAAACCAAAAACCGTAAACCGAACCGAAATTGAACCGGAACCGCAAAGAACCGGACCGAACCGTTCGCTAATTATTCGGGTTCCGATTTGAATTTTGGAATCGTGAACAACATTGGTCCGGGTATGGTTCTTTCATTTTATTATCTGAACCGAAACCGAAACCGGAACTGCAACATACAAATCTCAAGCGGTTTCAAAAATTTTAGACCCGATCCGAACCGGACCGAAGCAGAACCGAACCGCGACCCGTTTATTATTATTTTTTATAATATTATTATTATTATTAATTTTATTACAATTAATATTATTATAATATTGTTATTTATTATAATTTATCTATAATATTTATACTTATTTTTAATGATGAAACTGCACCGATTTGAACTCAAACTGCAATCATACAAAAAGGGTCGGTTTTGGACTAAACAAAATCGCACAACACCAAAACAGTGCGGTGCGATTTGAACAATGCATCAACATTACACGATCGTGATCTTTGAATTTTTAAATGTATATTGGAGGTTCACGGTTCATTTCTGCTCTAAGGAGTCAGGAATTCAAATTCTGAATATTATTTAATATCCATCAAGTAAGAGCCAAAAAGGAAGAATAATATCAAAATGATTTCTAACATGAATACCTACAATTGATGTCTAGTAATAGTCGAAGAGGAAGGAACCACTAGCCAAAGAGGAGACGACAAAGCTACGGAAAATTGAAGATAACCTATACTCATTGGCAATAATTAGAATGGCAGGCCCTCTAGAAGAAGTCGGTACGAATGATGACAACAGTGTGATGCGGTTTTATAGATTTTGCACCGCCAAAAACCACACCGCAAACTATGTAATTTTGTAACGAATGAAACCGCTCCACAACCAAACCGTTTGTTGCTGTTTAAAATCAATACGATCAGGTGCGGTTTTGTGGTTTTGCGATTTCAATTTTTAACTTTCAGTTCTGTGTTATATTACACAAAAAAGTACTCCCTCTTAGTATAACGTGAAATTCATGTGTCCGGGTCCCATACTTCGAATTCTCTCTTGCAAAAAATTCTAACAAGTTTACTTTTCCACTCAGGTATTTTATTTTTGACCTCTCTCATTCATTCTGCCAAGTTTGATTTTGGTTCTGGTTGGAACTGATTGGAACTGGACCGAACTGCATAGAACCGAACCGAACCGTTAGTAGTCGGTTTGGTTTTGGTTTTTGTTGAATCATAACCGAAACCGTTGATACAACGGTTCCAAAAATTAAGTTGGAACCAGAACCAGAACCGGAACTGGTCACACCAAATAAGATTTTGGTTCTAATTTGAAGAATCGTTACCTTAGCGGCTCGGTTCACGGTTTTAATAAAACCGAAACCAAACCGGAACCATGACAGCTCTACTTATGGCTTGATGGTGTGCTAGAATTATACACATTGTTGAGAGAAGCCAAAACTTGTATGTATTGCTTATGTAAGTAAATACAAGGAGAGAATACAATTATATAGGAGATGAGAAGAGAGGAAAAATCCTATACAAGATGTGGGACTAAAGAAGAGAGAGAGAGAATACTTGGGCCTTTATGGGCCTTTATACATGGGCTTTTCTAATACTCCCCCGCAAGCTGGAGCGTACAAATCGTATGCACCAAGCTTGGACAGGCATTGATAGAAGAGGGTACTTGACAAGGCCTTTGTGAGGACATCCGCAACTTGTTCAGTACCAGGAACATGTCTGAGGTCGATCTTCTTTAGCTGAACCTTTTCCCGGATAAAATGACAGTCGACTTCAATATGTTTAGTTCTCTCGTGAAAGACTGGGTTCTTGGCAATGTGTATAGCAGCTTGACTGTCACAGAGGAGAAGAGCCGGTGAAGGAAGCTTTACACCCAGATCGGTGAGAAGGCTTTCAAGCCACGTTAGTTCCGACACCACTGATGTCATTGCCCGATATTCTGCCTCAGCTGATGATCGAGCAACGACCGTTTGTTTCTTGCTCCGCCAGATAATCAGATGTCCTCCAAAGTACGTGCAGAAGCCACTGGTGGACCTTCGATCATCGAGGGACCCGGCATAGTCAGCATCAGAGTATGCTACCAGAGTAGGAGTGGAAGAAGAGACTTTGTACACCAGTCCTTGTCCAGGAGCCGTTTTGAGGTATCTGAGAATACGTTCAACCGCCTGAAGATGAGAGCTTCTGAGGGAATGCATATATCGACTGACGATACCAACAGCGAAGGAGATATCTGGTCTGGTTACTGTGAGGTATATCAATTTTCCAACTAGGCGACGGTAATATTCTGGATTTTCCAGTAGGATATCTGAGTCAGGCCTGCGCGCATAACTTGTGATTGACATCCATTGGGGTGTCAATTGGCTTACAGCCTGAGTAACCCGCATCATGAAGAAGGTCAGTACAGTACTTTCGCTGAGAAAGGATCAAACCATCTGGCCGTCTGGCGACTTCTAGGCCCAAGAAGTACCGAAGGGGCCCCAGATCTTTTGTTTGAAAAACGGTGCTCAGATGACGTTTGACTGCCAGTATTCCATTCGAGTCGTTCCCAGTAATAATGATGTCGTCCACATAGACTAGCAGAAGGACGGTCCCGGTAGATCGGTGACGAGTGAAGAGCGAAAAGTCGGCTGAGCTTCGAGTAAAACCAATCTCCCGGAGGGCCTTACTGAACTTGTCAAACCATGCCCGGGGGGACTGTTTGAGACCATAAAGGGCCTTTCGAAGATGGCAGAGTTGAGACTCTCCCGTGGTCTCAAACCCGAGAGGTTGTTGCATATACACAGTTTCCTGGAGATCACCGTTCAGAAACGCATTTTTGACATCCAGTTGGAGTAGGGGCCACTGGCGATGTACCGCAACAGAGAGGAGAACCCGGACTGTATTGAGTTTGGCCACCGGGGAAAAAGTCTCTTCGTAGTCGAGCCCCTGCTGCTGGGTGAAGCCACGAGCCACAAGGCGGGCCTTTAGGCGGTCAATAGTGCCATCAGCAGCATGTTTAATAACAAAGACCCATTTACACCCAACGGGTTTCTGACCGGGAGGAAGAGGGACGAGAGTCCAGGTCTGGTTAGTCCAGAGAGCAACCATTTCCTCCTCCATGGCAGCCCGCCAGCCAGGATGTTCGAGCGCCTCCTGCACAGAATTAGGAACAGAAACCGAGGAAAGAGAAGTAGCAAAAGCGTGAAGATGGGGAGATAGGCGATGTAGAGAGACGTAGTGAGCCAGAGGATGAGCGGTGGATGTCTGTACCTGATCTGTCGGGCGCGGAGTAACCATGGTTGAGGCGGACTGCAGTGGGGCCATAGAGCAACGGGGCGACGAGTATAGACCCGGATGATGGGTGGTGCGGGGGGGACAGGAGGTAGAGCTGGTGGAACCGGTAGCAGCGGCGTTGTAACGGGGAGAACTGGTCGTGGGATGGAAGGAGGTAAAGGAGCCGAAGGGATAGGAGTAGTGAGAGAATCCGAAAAAAATGGTTGAGTCTCGCGGAAGGTGACATCCGCAGAGACGGAGAGCTTCCGAGTGACGGGAGAATAACAGAGATACCCCTTCTGAGTACGGAAATATCCCACGAATATGTGTTTAGCCGCCCGGGGATCCAATTTGTCCGAGGGCGGGCCCAGATGGTGGACGTAACAAGTGCTACCAAAGATACGGGGTGGAAGAGGGAAAGCCGGAGTCGAGGGAAACAACAGGCTGAACAGAGTAGCATAGTGGAGGACGGAGGAAGGGAGACGGTTGATGAGAAAACAAGCCGTGGAGACCGCAAAGTTCCAGTAATGCTTGGGCACATGCATTTGAAGCATGAGGGAGCGAGTCACATCAAGTAAGTGGCGGTTTTTACGTTCGGCAACGCCGTTTTGTTGAGGCGTGTAGACACAAGAGGTTTGGTGGAGAATCCCGAACTCAGAGCAGATAGTAGCGAAGTCGTGGCCAGTGTACTCACGAGCATTATCAGTGCGCACAGTTTTGATAGTTGTGTGAAATTGGGTACGAGTTTCAGCGACAAAGGCTCGAAAAATGCGAGGAAGCTCGGAGCGATCACGAAGTAAGTACAACCACGTCATGCGAGAATAATCATCAATGAAAGTAATAAAATACCGGAAACCAGAAATACTAGTAGTTTTATATGGTCCCCATACATCAGAATGTAATAAATCAAACGGAGCAGAGCTCCGGGTACAATGAGCAGGATAAGATGAACGTGGCTGCTTGCCGAGGATACAAGACTCACACTGAAACGGATGGAGAGAGATATCAGGGAGAGCCCGCTGGAGAACAGGTAGAGGAGCGCGGCCAAGACGGCGATGCCACTCGGTGGAGGAGACGGAGGAGACGGAGGAGAGGATGGTAGGAGGTGTGTCGAGAAGGTAGAGCCCGTTCCGTAATCCGCCTTTACCAATGGTAGTCCGCGTCCTGCGATCCTGTATGACAAAAGAAGAGGAAGTGAATATGACAGAGCAATCCAGATCAGCAGTAAGGCGACCAACAGAAAGTAAATTGAAGGGGGAACTCGGAACATGAAGAGCCGAGCGGAGAGGAAACGACGGACTGAGAGAGATGTCCGTCGATCCGGAGACGGGAACAAGGGCCCCGTTAGCCACGGTGATGGACTGCGGATGAGGAGAGTCCGAGTATGTGGCAGGCTGCTGGGACGTAATGTGATGAGTGGCACCGGAGTCCATGATCCAGGACGGACCGGTGGAGAGACAAGCCGTACCTGCTTGGGAGACGAAGGTGGAGGCCAGGGCAGCAGGAGGCGGGTTGAGCAGTCCCTGGAGGTGCTGGAGCTGGAGGCGGACAGCTTCAAGGTCCGGAGAGGTAGGAGAGGAGGCATCTGCGGCCACCGAAGCCGTTGGTCGAGGAGGATATCCATTCTTGCGGTAACAGGTCGCTTCAAGGTGGCTGTCCTTGCCGCAGTAGGAACACTTCGGCCGCCCCCTGCCACCACGTCCGCGGCCCCGAGAGCCGGAGCAGCCACCACGAGCAGCGGGAGGCAAGGGAAGCAGGGGCGGAGGGGCCTGCTAAAGAAGGGCCGAGGAAGTCGGCGCAGGAGCATCCGGAGGAGGCGTCACGCGGAGGAGCATGGAACAGATCTCAGAAAGGGATGGAACGGTGGGAGATGCCAGAACCTGAGTCCGGATAGTCTGAAGGTGAGGCGGAAGACGGGCCATCATAATAGCAATGCAAACCGCCTCCTTCTGAGCGCGCTGGGCAGCATGATCACTGGTAGAAGGCTGGTGCAGTATCCAGGCCTCGGCCAAAGTCTTAGCCCGAGCGACAAACGACGTCATGTCCGGGGCGCCACCGGCGTCGAGAGCAACGAGATCGGTGAGGATGTCGTAGAGGTGCTGAAGGCTGTCCTTGACGGAATAGAGTGAGTGCAGCTCATCCCATATAGACTTGGCCGTCTCGTGATACATGGCCATCTGATACGGCTCACCATCCAAGGAGTTGAGGAGCCAAGTCTGCACACGACCATCGTTGCGGAGCCAAACGTCCGTAGGGGGGGCCGGAGGAGCCTGGGTGAGGTAAGACAGGAGACCCTTGGCCTGGAGAACCCGGCGCACAGAATGCGCCCAAGGGAGAAAATTTTTCTTCCCGGAGAGAGAGATGGTTGTGATGCGTAATTCATCGCGCAGGTCGGGAGGACAAGTCGGGCGGTCTGCGGGCGGACTAGCCGCCTGGCCGGTGGAGTCAACAGAGGAGCCCATAGTCCTGGAAGATAAGCCGCACCGACTTGGAAGGAGGCCGCAGCGAACAGGCAGGGGTCCGCTGGAGAGACAGGCCGCAGAGACGGGAGGAGACCGCGGAGACTAGGATCAAGCCGCAGCGACGAAGCAGCGAGCAGAAAAAGCCGGGAGAAAGAACCCGCACGGTCACGATGCGAACACCAGCGGCCAGACAGGCCACGACCAGAGCGGGTAAGAAGCAGACTGCACGGTCTGGAGGCCGCGAGAAGGCGGCGAACAAGAAACGAGACCGCGAGTTAACAAACTCGAGCGGATAGGAGAGAGAAGCCGCGAGTTAACGAACTCGAGCGGGAGAGAAAAAACGAGACCGCGAGTTAACAAACTCGAGCGGATAGGAGAGAGAGAAGCCGCGAGTTGACGAACTCGAGCGGATAGGAGAAAAGTCGCGCGGATAGAACAGGAGACCGTGCGAGACGCGCGAGAGGTGGGGTCCACGGGATAGAGGAGAAAAAACTATAAAAAAGGGGGGGAAGAGGAGATAACCTGGATCCACGGAGAGAGGCAGCGGACTGTCCGCTGAGGCCGCGGACAGTTAGCGAGGAGCGGCGGATAGAAGACAGTTAGCGGACTGTCCGCTGAGACTGCGAGAAGGAAACCGCAAGGAGGCAGACCGCAGGAGACCGCTGGAAGGCGGCGGGTAGAGCGGTTAACAAGTGCACAGGACGGTTAGAGGATGGAACCTCCCTCTGATACCATGTTGAGAGAAGCCAAAACTTGTATGTATTGCTTATGTAAGTAAATACAAGGAGAGAATACAATTATATAGGAGATGAGAAGAGAGGAAAAATCCTATACAAGATGTGGGACTAAAGAAGAGAGAGAGAGAATACTTGGGCCTTTATGGGCCTTTATACATGGGCTTTTCTAATACACATTATGCTAGGTTTCGCGGTGGATTCGTATGTGATTCGCGGTTACATTCATGATTGCATTATAGGTTATTTTTTCTTGATGTTAAACACAGAGATGTGTTTGATGATTGTGATACCTAGCTAGAGTTATTGATATGGATTGTTTATATTTTTTATTATTATGTGAACTGCTGATCTGCATGGTGAAGTGATTCTCCAGGTCCACTAGGATGGGTGGGAGAAATGGGGTTGTTAAGTGGTTGTGGTTAGTTATAGGCTTACAGCTGACCCTCGTTTTCCCTCTCATATGTATTTGTTTGTGGTCATCTTGCTAAAAGTAAAACAAAATTGCCTCTTGAAGTGCTTGTTTCACCTTTCTTGTACTCTGTTTTGATGTTATTCTAGCCTGTGTGCTGAGATTTCTTGATGTTTTTGTACTTTTTTTGAATATGTGATGCAAGGCCATAAGCACATGGGTTTTGGCATATTACTTAGCTTTTGTGGACACTCTTTTGTTAATTATAGTATTTTATAGTGCTCGGTTTTTTGTGATGAGTGTATATTTGTCGGAGTAGTTCTTTATATCTTTTTATAACATCTAGCTTGTGATGGTTATAAGATCTAGGGCCAGACGAACCCAAAATATAAGGTTATTACAGGTGGGGTGCTACAGCAGGTGTGATGATCATTTAAATAGTCATCTGAGGTGACATCAATCATGATGATGGAATCAATCCTCAGGCTATCCAGAGCACTCACTTTCGACAAACTCATAGATAGTGGGCATGTCTCTAACGAGGGGTGGTTTATCAGGAGGTTCTTTACGAAGTACATAGAAAAACTTATCGAGTGTGCAATAAACACCCATAAGATTGTGTGATACATTGGCATTGGGATGCCACTCTATGATGCATTGAATGCCTCCACAAAGGAAAAACCCGTCATGATACGTTATAACAAATAAAATATATATTTATATATCACAAGTGCAATAAATAGTTCTCAAAACATCGAAACATTAAACATAAATCATAACTTGAAGTACAAGTTCACAAATCAATGCAACATAACATAAAGTTTTCAAACATTAAGCATTCGTAAATATTACAAAATTTAACATCTTATAGGTTTAACCAAAAGAGATAAAATTAAACTTAAGTTACTTATCAGTTTTTTTTTCTTCTTCATTGTTGGAGATCAACATCTTCAATCTCTGGTTAGTCTACAGACAAGTTAGTCATTTTGTTAATAACTTGCGTTGAATCAACACGTTCAATACACGTACTTGTAATACAAAGGTACCGATACCAGAAACATACTCAGTGCAGATACAAAACTTAATTGGACGTACCAACGCTTCTTAGCATAGAGCCAACATTTGTTTACTCTAGAAAAACAGACTCATATCACAGTATGCAGAATGATGTGCTAAGTCCAAGTGTGTCCACATAGGTGTATCCATCGAATATCGGGTACGTACCGGTACCGGATACGTATCCGGTACGGGTACGCTGCCTTCGGGGAAGTATCTGTGCTTCATAGTTATTCCCTGAAGGGCCGTTATGCAAACAGTCAAGGTGTGCCCTAGAATAGACAATAAAGTATCTTGGCGCAATTTGAACCAAAAAGATGTATAGTTCGTCCTTCATATATGTTCCAAGTTACAGAAAAGTATACAAACTTATTGTACTTTTGCCCATTTCCTTTTATTCTTTTATAATGATAATCAACTATATACCCAAGCTATTTATAGCTTGTTTGAATAAAATGTTTTATTGAAATATGTAATCCAGAAGTGAACAAGAGATTAGTCTTACTATCAACATAATACGAACATACGGGGTTGCACGTTAAGAACGTACGAAAATTGCATATATGATTGTGTTTATTTTTATTTATATTAGATATAAATGAATAATCAAGTCTAAAATGTGAATTTATTATGTTTAATTAATTGAAATTAATTAAATAGAGATAAGGGCTAATTGCTTATCGAATCAGAGACGAATTGGCAATTAAGCCAGGTATTCGACGCACGTTGATTTGGGAAATTGACGCACGTTGATTTGGGAAATTGACGCACGTCGGTTTGATTTGCGCTTAACAAAAGCACCGTGTTGAATTTGACGCACGTCAATTTAAGAAATCAATATACGTCAAATTTGGCGAAATTCGAGAATTTGATGAATTCTACCAATTGTTGATTTTGGACTAAGAAATGGTTATCGAATAATCAAAACTACCACCATTTAGAGATTTTTGAAATCTCTCTCCTCTCTAATATAAGAATGCCAATTTAAGAAACTGTGTTTGTGTGATTATTCAATTGACAAAATTTGTTCTGCAAAAAGTGGAATCGAAAAGAATCTCTGCAGGAAAACGAAGTTAGTATTTTGTTGCAGAGAAGGATGATTATAATCCAACCTCGAGACCATATGATGGCATGCATTGTTTTTTGATGTCCATGTGGATATCAATAAAGACATAGATTTTGTTTTAAGTTTGGTTCTCAAATCCATAATCTCCACGAGATTTGATTATGTTCAAGATTAGAAATCACAATGGACTGATTCTTTATTCTTCCACATGGAGGACTATTTATAACATTACAATAGACACTTAAACACGGACAGACAATGTGGGACTAAACCCAACTACTACAACAACGCAGTATTAGACCGACATTGCGTGACATTTCCAACATTCCCCCTCAAGCTGAAGGGGGAACCTTAAGCTTTGACACATCAACAAACGGCAATGGAGGTAGGCGATGCGGGACAAACATCAGACGAGCCACCAGGGGGGATTTCAAATCGGGGAATCAAGTCGGGGACATAGTCACACATGACGTTGACCCACACACGACACAGGACTCACACATGATGTGGACTTACTGAAAATCGATCAACCATCATCACCTACACACACAACATGCAGAAGAGAACCAACGATATGGTAGAGCAAATCATCAAACGAGTGATCGGGGATAATCCGTCGGAGATAATCTGTCGGGAATAATCCACACAACGAACGGTCCCACACGACAGGTCCCACGCGACACAAACCGCTGAGGATAGAACACCAGCATCAATCGCGTCTCCAAAACACGACCAATTGAAAGAAATAAGGGGAGACGTAAACAACAAACAACCTAAGCCCAGAGTCCGTGTGGGATTAAGGAGAACAACGGGAAAGATCATTCGAGACGCCCTAATCCCAAACACTCCCCCTCACGTGGAACATACGTGGATGAAGGAATAAAACTAAGACAACAAATAAACAACATAAGCCACACACAAAAAACAGCAAAAAAACACAAACTTCAGCATCGACGAGACATCAGCACCCTCGGAAGCGGTGGAAGCAGCTGGAATTGATAGAAACCAAGGGACAACTGCTGGAATTGATAGAAACCGAGGGGCAACGGCTGAATTCAACGGGAACTGGAGAATTCGATGGGAACGGCAATGGGAACACCAACATCAAAGGGAAGCAGTAGGAGAAGCACGACTGTGGCTAGCACACCGTCGGAAGGGAGGATCATCATCGTCGTTGAGCAACAGACGGATCTGCAATAGAAATCAGGCGGGAGCAATCGAAATAGGCGCAGCAGCCGCACGGATCTACTTCTCATCATCGATGAGCAGCAAAAGAGACATCCACGGAAGAAGACGTAGACAGGGGCTGCACCAGGCGCGGCAGCAGGCGAGCGAGAAGAAGAGTTGGCGACGAACGGGAAGCAGTGATATATGCGGGAGAAATAGCGGCGAAGGCTGGAGCTGACGAGCTCGACAGGATCCTCCGTCGATGACGCAGAAGGGAGCACAGGAGTCGTGACCAACTACCGTCGCCGCATACGACGGGAAGAAGCAGGTCGGATGGCGCAGATCGCTGGAGGAGATATCTGCTCCCATCTACGAAATCAGAAGAGGATTCTGTCGGCGGGAGCGTAGGAAAGCCGCAGCGATGTGGGCTTTAGCAAAGCAGGACGATGGGGGTCGAAACAGAAGCAGAAGCAGGAATCAAATTGCAGCCACGGGAAAGAATTTAGGCTTTTTTCAGATCAAGGTTCTTATACCATGTTAAAGATTAGAAATCACAATGGATTTATTCTTTATTCTTCCACATAGAGGACTACTTATAACATTACAATAGACTCTTAAACACGGACAGACAATATGGGACTAAACCCAACTACTACTACAACAAACTATTAGACCGACATTGCGCAACATTTCCAACAGATTACATTGTATGTATAAACTCATTTTCTTGATTTACTAGTTTTGCATAGTCCATTGTCATGGGTTTTTCAAATTCCATTGTGCATTTGATGTTCAAGTAAACCCAACATCTTTTCCATTTTTACATTGACGATAGTGAGCATGCAATAAGCAACATGAAGTATATTTTATGAGCAATAAATACAAAGTCTTTTATAATGAGAGAAAATTTCCAAATCTAGACCAAGTATTAGTTGTTCAGTGCCGCAAAAAAGAACGCTAAATTACATCTAAAAAGGTAAAGGAACTTAGTTCCCATGTCACTTTCAATGCCATTAAATCAATTAGTATAAATTTAATCAAAGAATCAAAACTTTAAGACTTCCCATGATTCAGAAGTAGAGTGGAAAACAGAAGAGCATATGCTTGTGCACAACCAAAGCACATGTAGTTCATGTTAGTATACAACTAAATGTTTTTTTATCTCACTAATTTGATTTACTCAAAAAGGGCAAGACTGTTGAAAGTAGCAATTGAATAAGATCGTACTTTATGTAAGATATTGCATTTGAATATTGATGTGATTGAAGAATTTAAAATAAACATACACTAAATAACTTGATGAAGGAAGGAAGCGACCTTATTATCCAAACGCCAATCAGAGGGATGCCTCCAGCAGACAACTCGCCTAGATCGATTTTCTAGAAAAATTATACCAGTTGGCCAAGGACAACATTTATAATGGAATGTTGTGAAGCATCGTACACATTGGCACTTGTACATTAGTTTTTGATTGCCGCAAAAACAATCCTGTTAAGATAAATATGAATTAACAACAAGGATGCAAATATTTACCTTAATTGATCAACTAGATTGCAAAATTAAACACAATTATCATTGCACAACAGTAAATATGTTAACAGCAAGCATAGGGGTAACCCCAACAATTAAGGGTTGCTGATGATGGTTATTTTAAAAAGAATCTAGATTTTAGCTTGCATTTGTTGAATGGGCATTGTCCTTAATTGACTGTTTATGTTTTGGGGGATTTACATACATGCCATTAGAATCTCTTGTATTTACATATTTAATACTCAAACAATACTGTTTACTAATACAAACATTACCACCATCCCTATATGGCATCCCAAGTATTTTATATATATAAGAGAAATTCTTGTAATTAATGGGATTAATCAATTAGTGAGATTATGACTAAAAATATAGGCACAATGGCGACAAAGTATCCATATAGCCGACCCCACTATAGTGGGATAAAGGCTTGAGTGTTGTTGTTGTAATGGGATTAATCAATTTAATTAAATGAGAGCATCTTGAGATGAGAAAATAATTTATTAAATTAAGTCATTTCATTTCCTCGTGGTAAAATACTAAGTTGTGATAATCAAGAAAATGATTATTTAAATAGAAATAATGAACTAGTTAATTATACATCTATTTCATACGATTAATTTGATATAAAATAAATAATTTTAATTAGGAACTTAATGGACCACTCTTGTGTAATTGAACACCTGCCTAAAAGGTGCCTATTAGACCCAGTAAGGATGGACCCCAAGAAAGAGTACAAGTAATGCCGACTTTAAGAATTGGAAAAAGCATCCTATGGTTTGGGTTTGGATAGGAGCATTTGAGTGAATTTTCCCTTGGTAATGTTGAAAATTAAGGTTGATCTATCAATGAAATATGAATGGATGGAATTTGACTTTTCATGCATGAAGTGGTTTTATTAATAGCTTTAATATGAGAATTAATTTCCTTGCAAATTACCTTGCTTTTAATTAGGTGGAGTTTTTTGGAGTTTAAAAGTATATAAATAGGTAAATGCTAGATAATATATGCTTTACATTTTTATAACTTGCAATAGATTGTTTTATTTAAGCAATTGACAGGAAATGAAATAGTAATGCAAGATTTTCTTCCATTTCATTAAACCTTCCAACAACATTCGTTTCCCGAGTTTCCTTGATCACTTCGCTCATTTTAAAGTTAAACTATTGATTTTCCAATACATTCCTTTTGGACCACCCTATTAGCCATCCCTTCATCACCATCACCCTTTGACATTTTAAACTATATAAAAGGATATGGGTTCAAGTTGTAATAGATAGTTGAAGATATAAAAAATTTTAACTTTGCTATTTTGGTGTCTTGTGTATTTCTTGTGTTCGATCAACCAACCAAGTGATGAACATCTCGAGTGTGGGTGATACGTCCATTGGAGATGGATTTCCAAAGCAAGAGAAGGAATATCACGACAAATGATTATTCGTGCTTGGTTGATTCAAGAATATGGATGACACGGCGATGAAATGAACGTGGAGAACCAACATAGTTAGCCTTGCTTCACCACACCTCAGTTAGATCCACTACGATGGGATCTTTTTAAGTCCTTACTTCTTTTAAGCTTATAACATTAGATTATTATCCTTTTTAACATTAGATTATTGTCCTTTTAAATATCATTTGCATCATACAAATGTGTCGCAAACTTCACTTCCAAATTGCTTTTGTATTCTATATTATATTATATGAATCTGAAATTTTAAAAGCAAAACTCATAGAAATACTTGGTTAATTTTATTTTCATCACATAACATCTATTCACAATCACATCCTGTGAATTCTTGCAGGCACACTCATCCTGCAGCATTATCTGGTCTCTTTGATAGTACACCTAACTTCACAATTTATAAAAGCTACACAATTTTGCCACATAGGCATCTAGATAAAAAATCCTATATAAAACACTACTGATAAGTGAGTTATCATGTTAATGATTTTTTAAAAGGGAATTTCCTTTAACGAAGTCTGGGAATCCATAGGAAGAAGAATAACCTTTTTGTTTCAAACTTTTTTTTACTGGAAGTAGGAAGAGATATAGGAAAACAATTTGTACATTTCCAAAGGAATGCATGATGAAGATTTGCAAGTACTTAATTAAACATTTATTTATCTGGATAATAAAGTATTGAACAAAGAATGAAATAAAAAATACTTAAAGTTTACATAATAATATATATGCAACTAATGCCATCAAGTTCTGCTTGCAAACCAAAATAAGATAGGAAGGCATAGAAAAACAAAAAGATACTTACGTGTTGAAGGCATTTAAATTTTTTTGAAAGTCCTTTTTTCAATTTAGCACAAGTTTTGTGATAGGTATTCGGGCATTCACGAACAAAGCAGTGCACTTCATCTCCAGAGAGAACGTTTCTCTTGCAGAAACAACATTCAACCTAAAACAGATTCAAATGAAAAAAATTACATATAGGGAAGATAAAAGAATGTAAGTGTGAGAAGAAGTAACATTTCATTTCACTCAGTATGAATTTGCAGAAAAAGGAATCTTAGAGGATAATTATCATGAAATGGGGTCTAGTACTTCATTTAAAGGGATCGGATCTGAGGTAAAGGAGGAGCCTTCTGAAGCACGGGAGTCAAGCTTTCTCGCTACAACCCATTGGAAGAAGACCTAAAGGATGCACTCATACAGTTCCTACCATTGCAAACAGCACCAAGATGTGCATAGTGGGAGCATAGGTGCGAGCAAAGAACTCTCCAGAATGCAGCCCCGTACGACGCTCTCCAGAATACGCCATGCGCACTGCTTTCCATAAAATGCCTTGTGCGCCGCTCTCCAGAATACGCCATGCGCGCAGCTCTCTAGAATCTGCTCCTTCCCGCCGCTCTCCAAAATGCACCCCCTCCTGCCTCTATCCAGAATACACCCCGCACGTCGCACTCTAGAAACAAGACCTGTGAGCCACCCACCAAAAAGTGTGGTGATGCAGTTTTCAGAGCGTGCCCTCATGCACTGCTCTTTGAAATGTTCGCTGCTCTCCAAAAACGCACCAGTCCTCCACTCTCGGGAATGCACGACATCGTGTCATTCTCCAGAACAAGCGCCCACAAGCAGCTCTCAAGAACATGTCATCATGTGTCATTATCTAGAACGAGCCACTACACGCCGCTCTACAAACTGCTTTTACAATAATATAGAACTTGTGACCGACAAATCTCATGCAATCAAGCCACATGCCAATATGATCCAAGATTCGGATCAACCTATCTTTAGTTATAATTGTTCTTACTTTGCCACATTTCAGGACAATAGTGAAGGAAGAGCAATCTTAGGAGATGTATTTCAGCACGAATCCATGGATGCGGGCGAGTGAAACTAACAATGACATCTGGGAAGACTTTAATCTTACATGATGTGTTTTATGTACTAAGAATTAGAAATAATTTAGTGAACGGATCTTTGTTGGTGAACAGAGGATATAAGATTGTATTAGAGTCCAATAAAGTTGTATTGATTTTACATAATATTTATATTTAAAAGAGTTTTATATTTCATGGTTTATTCAAAGAAAATTGTGTTGATGTGGAAGTTAATAAAACATCTTCATCTGTGATTTCTAGCTTTTCTACTGATTTTTAACATGCTAAACTATGACATATTAATGAAAAATGAAATCACTAAATCATATTCCTAAAATTAATATGTTTTCAAGTGCAAGACGTAAGCTTTATATGCATTCCAAATTCACTTAAAAGGTCTTTAAGTTTGTAGAAAAAACATCGGAGCCTTTATAGTTGATTCATTCAAATGTAACTCAAAGAGCCAACTGACTAGGGATGAAAACAAATATTTTGTGACCAACACAAAATCAACGACTTCCCCTGTGGAATTCGGCAGCAGCAGGCCGCAGGGAAGACTTTTCTTCCGTGCTTTAGGAGGTTGACTGAAACCTCGTAGACATCGTCTGACTTCTCCTTGCCAGGTAACTACCAGATCCCACTTCTACCAAAGAAGTTCATGCTTGTATTCAAGTTTCTTCAGCCTCGCTTGATCAAGTTCTGACATTTAGGAATTTAATTTTACTATTCCAAAAATTACAGAAACCCTCTTGAGTCCCCAAAACAGAGATTGTGGTCGTTCGACCCTCTCCTTTAGATTGCGCTCAGCTAACAAGTGTATTCTTTTTTATTTTAATCAACATTTGTGTAACTCCTCATACAGGGCTTTCAATTAAGCATTGTGGAATCTTATGTAGGGGTTAGATCCTCATAACCGTAGTTGTTCCAGTAACACCGAGTTTAGGCAAGGTTGCTTTCGTTTTAGAAATCTTAACCCTCCACTGTTAGAAGAGTGGTAAGGCTCTTTCCTTTGTCTTGAGATAGTATTCATAAATATTTAAGAGAATTAATTGAATGGCTAACATTTTCCCTTTTAGGGTCCACGAGGAGAATTAGGAAAAAAGAGCATTGTGGTAAATCAGAGAAGATTCTTGTGTGTTCTTCAAAGTCACCTAGACAGCTATATCGTCGCATCTTCTGTACGAGCACCGCAATGTCGTGATAAGAAATTATAATTCCTTTTAGCAAGACATACCAAATAGTTTTGCATGAAATGCTCTTTTATATAGTTATGAAAATTCATATAATTACAAAAACCCGCAGTTATCGTAATGCAATAATAGTTTATGATAGAAAATTAACAACCTAATAAGAGTTCAGATAATATACGTAGACCTATTTATATATATAGTTTATGATAGAAATATATCATCTTCCTACTATATGGTAGAAATATATCATCTTCCTATCAGATAGGTCTCTGCAAAGTTGATGAAAATATACAAAGCATGTAATCATGTAATAATCTAAAATGCGGGAAACACAAATCATATGAATAAGAATATAGATTGTTAAACCAATAGAGGGCACAGCCTAAGATATTCAGTTGAATAAGTATGCAATCCAACATCTAATAGAGGATAATCAGTTCGAGAGACTTTCTTTCATGATAGATAGAGACGCATTGTCTTACTCATAAGACAGTAGACTATATGAGCCTCAAGTTTGGGGGAGATGACACCCTAGCTAGAAGATTAGAAGATGTGAGTCTGTGTCAGTGAGACACTAGAACATTTATGTTCGTTTGTGGAGACTTGGATCATTACAATTGTGTATCAGAAGCTACTCAATCTAGAATATAAAGAAGAGTAAGCATGAGACACCTAGAATTCAAGTATATGCCAAATATTAGAAATCCTCATAATCATTTTTTGAAACTTGAATAAATATACATAAAGTGATTAAACAAGTACAGACATTTAGTTTCTAGTATTATTTTAGAAAAACTTGCATGGTATAACGGCATATATTTTTGTATAGTATAAAAATATTGTTTCAAAAAATACATGCACTCATGCACCAATTTTATTTAATTGTTTCATAAATTTTTTAACTTCATATTACAAAAAATATGAATCCATGTGAGTTGGTTGAAGTGGAGAGGTGCGTCAGGTATCCCATGTGATCATAAAGTACCATTAAAACTTAAGTGCAAGTATTACCGTACTGCAATTAGACCAGCGATGCTCTATGGTTCTAAGTGTTGGACAGTGAATTGGATACATGAGCAAAAAATGGGAGTTGTGGAGATGAGAATGCTAAGGTGGATGTGTGGACACACGAGACTGGATAAAATTAAGAATGAATGTATCAGGGATAAGACAAGAGTAGCACCAATTGCCTAGAAGATGCGAGAAGCTCGACTAAGATGGTTTGGACACGTACAAAGGAGACCATTAGAGGCACCTGTTAGGCGTTCTGAGAGTCTAGTCTCTAGGCATGTTAAATGAGGGAGGGGTAGACCAATAAAGACTTGGAATGAAACTATAAGGAAAGACGTGATATACTTAGGCATTAGTGAGATCATGACAAAAGATAGGGTACAATAGAGACAAAGGATCCATATAGCCGGCCCCACTATAGTGGGATAAAGGCTTGAGTGTTGTATTTTACAAAAAATATGAAAACATTTAATACCTTTATTATTTGATTGTTTACGTGTTTTTAATATAAATTTATAAGTTTGAAAAGACTTATAATCAATCAAGAATTTTTAACTTTTAAATTCTTTATTTGCAATAAACTTATTATTATCAAAATAAAATTATAGTATACTATTAAATATATTTTATAATATATCATTTTGTATTTGTTAATAATATTTTATCTTAGATATTATTCGATTTTATTTTATAATATAAATGACTCATTTTTACTTATTTATTATATTATTTATCTATTTTTATAATATATAATTATAGTAAACATAAAAATAATTTTTTTATTATATGACATAAAAATCTGATATTTAAAAATATTTCTGACATGTTTCCAACTTCCGGCTTCCAACGTTTAAAAATTCAATCTGATATGTCGCTGACATCTGATATTTAAAACATTGGTAATTGTAGAAAACAAAGGGCGAACCTTGTATATACTTCTTTCATTTGTCAAATACAAGAGAGAATACAAATATATAGGAGGAGAGAGGAAGGAAGAATCTTATACAATAGATGTGGGACTAAAGGAGAAGAAAGAAAGGGGCCTATAAATGGGCCTTTACATCATTTATCCTTATGTCTTCTAACACTCCTCCGCAAGCTGGAGCGTACAAGTCGTAGGCACCAAGCCACCAAGCTTGGACAAGAACTGGTAAAACAATTTGCGAGGTAATGCCTTAGTAAGGATGTCAGCAACTTGCCCAGACGCAGGAACATGTTCAAGCTTTAGCACCTTTGATTGAACCTTTTCCCGAACAAAGTGACAATCAACCTCAATATGTTTAGTCCGCTCATGGAACACGGGATTTTTCTCAATATGTATTGCAGCTTGACTGTCACAAAACAACGTCGATGGTGAGGACAACCTAACTCCCAAATCCATTAGAAGACTTTCCAGCCAGGTTAGTTCTGATGTAATGGCTGTCATCGCACGGTACTCAACCTCAGCATACGAGCGAGCAACCACCGTCTGCTTCTTACTCCGCCATGTGATAAGATTTCCTCCAAAGTACAAAAACTAGTAGTAGAACGTCGATCATCCAACGAGCCCGCATAATCCGCATCAGAGTATGCAATAAGAGAAAGGGAGGAAGATGGCTTATACACAAGTCCTTGCCCAGGGGCAGTCTTTAGATATCTGAGAATCTGTTCCACTGCATGAAGGTGAGAAACTTGTGGGGTATGCATAAACCGACTAACCACTCCAACCGCAAATGATATATCTAGTCTCGCAACGGTTAGGTATATCAGTTTTCCCACAAGACGACGATAGTATTCTGGATTTGGAAGTAGAGGGTACGCCTCAGATCTCTAAGCACACAACATATGGTTGACTTCCATCGGGGTTTCCACTGGTTTGCAACCCGAGAGACCAACATCTTTCAGAAGGTCAATGCAATACTTACGCTGGGATAAGACAAAGCCATCAAGTCGTCGTGCTACCTCTAGTCCAAGAAAATATCGAAGATTTCTCAGATCTTTGATTTGAAAGATAGAATTTAAATGCCGCTTAACATGTTGTATCTCAGTGGAGTCATCACCAGTGATCAGAATATCGTCCACATAAACCAGAAGTATTATATTCCACGTTGATTGGTGACGAGTCAAGAGAGAGGAATCTGCCGAGCTTTGTTTGAAGCCAACCTCACAAACAGTCTTGCTGAATTTTCCAAACCACGCTCGTGGAGACTGTTTGAGACCATAAATAGATTTGCGAAGTAAACAGACACGAGACTCCACCGTGATCTCAAACCCGAGCAGTTGTTGCATATAGACAGTTTCAAGAAGATCGTCATTTAAAAAGGCATTCTTGACATCCAGCTAGTGGAGGGGCCAGTGGCGATGAACAACTAAGGAGAGCAAGATCTGAACCGTATTTAATTTCGCGACTGGGGAGAACATTTCCTCATAATCAAGCTTGTATTGTTGAGTAAAACCTCGTGCCACAAGCCGAGCCTTTAAGCGATCAACTGTCCCATCCGCGGCATGTTTGATTGTAAAGATCCACTTGCAGCTAACACAACTATGGCCAGGAGGAAGAGACACGAGATCCCAAGTATGATTACCCCACAGAGAAGTCATTTCTTCATCTATAGCGGCACGCCACGCCGGATGTTGGAGAGCTTCCTGCACAGAGTTAGGTATAGAGATAGAGGAGAGAGAGAGAGAGCAAAGGTAAGAAGAGGTGGAGAGAGCTGATGTAGAGAGACATAATTGGCCAAGGGATGAGCCGTCGAGGAGGATGTCGGATCAACAGGCCGCGAGATCACACCGGTAGAGGGAAGCTGTTGCTGGGCAGCTGGACGTGGAGGACGACGAGTGCAAACTTCAATGACAGGAGGTTTGGAGGGGACGGGTTTGGAGGGTACTGGTGGTGTAGGAATCGGAAGCAGAGGAGTAGGGAGAAGTGGTGGAAGCGAAAGCGTTAGGGGAATGATGGGTCAAGGTAGCGGAGGAGGAAGAAGGGGATCAGAAGGACTGGCGTGATATAGTTGGTCTTCATGAAAGGAGACATCAGCAGACACAACCACCTTTCCAGTCATAGGATTAAAGCAGACATACCCCTTCTGAGTGTGTGAGTACCCAACAAACATAGCTTTGGTAGCACGAGGGGCAAGCTTGTCAGTAGAAGGACCAAGATGGTGAACATAACAGGTACACCCAAAGACACGAGGTGTGAGAGAGATGAGATTCGTGGATGGGCAAAAGAGAGTAATGGGTACCACAAAGTTGAGGACAGACAAAGGCATACGATTGATAAGGTGACAAGCAGTAGAGACTGCAAAGTTCCAATAGAGGGGAGGAACCTGCATTTGGATCATAAGAGATCTAGCCACATCAAGGAGGTGGCGATTTTTCCTTTCCGCGATGTCATTTTGTTGAGGGGTGTAGGAACATGAAGTCTGATGTATAATACCGAACTCAGCGCATAGATTGGAGAAGGTGCGACCAGTATATTCGTGAGCATTGTCTGTACGAAGAGTTTTGACACAGGTAGAGAACTGAGTGCGAGTTTCCGTACGAAACGTACGGAATGTGGTTGGTAGTACGGTACGATCACAAAGTAAATACAACCAGGTTACCCGTGAGTAATCATCGACAAAGGTAACAAAGTATCGATACCCAGAGACACTAGGGATCTTATAGGGCCCCCAGATATCAGAATGTACTAAGGATAAAGGAGCATCGCTCCGGGTACATGAAGGGGAAAAAGAGACACTATGTTGTTTGCCGAAAATACACGATTCACAAAAGAACTCTTGAAGAGAGACAGTAGGAAGAGCTTTCTTGAGAACTGGAAGGGGCATGCCCAAGACAACGATGTCAATCAATTGTGGAGACAATAGTGAGAGCAGTGGGAGAAACATCAAGAAGATATAGCCCGTTAGACAGTCTCCCTCTACCAAGTATATTTTACGTTAGTCGATCCTACACCACAAAGGAAGAGCGTGAGAAAGTAACACAGCAATCAAGGTCTTGCGTAAGACGGTTAACAGAGAGGAGATTAAAAGGAGAGCCCGGAACATGAAGAACCGAGGATAAGGAGAGAGGAGTAAGAGGCAGATGAGCAGCGCCAGAAACCGGGATCCTGTCACCATTGGCCATGGTGATGTGCTTGGGGTAAGCAGTATCTAAGTATTTGGGCGGCTGGTGCGGAGAGAGATGATGTGTAGCACCCGAGTCCACAATCCAGGGAGAGCTGTGTGAGAAGCATGATATACCGTACTTGAAGATCGAGGCCACAGAGCCAGATGAGCGACTAACCACCTCTTGAAGCTGATGGAGTTGAGCACACAACGCGGCAATATCATCAGTAGTGGTGGAACCAGATGTTATAATCATGAGCTGTGAATAGGCACAAAAGCCGGGCGGCAAGGAGGCAAGCGGCTTGCCGGACAGAACCAGCGGTTACTCCGGAAGAACGATGAAGGCAACGAAAAACGAAGCCGCGCGGGCACCAGCGGTAAGACGAGGTCGCACGCGACTATAGGAGATCGCGTGAGAGGTAGCGAGTAGAAGGGAGCCCGTAGCGAAAAGAAACAAGCCACGGCGGGTAGAACCGTGAGCGGTAACGTGTAGAAAGAACAGAGTCAGCGAACAGGCACAAGACTGGGCGGGAGAGAAAGACCGCACCAAGATCCAGAGCGGTAAGAGAAGAGAAGACGCCAAGACTAGAGAACAAGAGAAGGCGCACGGTCCCGATGTCAATACACCAGCGGCAAGAGGCCGCGACCAAGATGCGGAGCCCGCAGCAGAGAGGAGAGGCCGCGAGCGACAAGACAAGTCGCAGCGACTAAGCAGAGAATAAACTGCGCGAGAAGTCCGCACGGTCACGGTGAGCACACAAGCAGCAAGGAAAGATGTTGCGACCAAGAGCGGAGCTCGCAACGGGAGAGAAGTCGCAGCGGCTAGGAGAGCGCCAAGCGGAGCGCCCACAGATATTGAAGAAGGGAGACCGCAGCGGGTAGGAGAGCAGCAGCTGTAACACCCCTTCCCAGTATTTCAGAAATCAGCCGTCCGGCCGGGTCAGCGATATAAAGAAAACTAGGAAACAGTATTAAAACTAGTAGCAGCAGGTAATAAAATCTATACTAAGCAATTTAAGACTTACAGCGGAAGTTTGAATAAAGTAAACTAAGGGTAACCACATACCTGATATCTGGATTCACAGAGCCACTAAACAGGAAGTAAAACTGAATTAACTGAAAATCTGATTAACCATAAATAGTCTGAAATAAATTAGATAAAACATTAATCTGATACAATGTTCTCATCTACAGATACATGCTGAAATAGAGTAAACTGAAGAAGATAAATAGTACAAACTGACGCCACCACATGCTCATCCTAGACGTAACTTCCCACCTGGGTCACCTGAAAAACAGTGCCCACGAAGGGTCAGAGTAAGGAAAAATAACCCCTCCTAGTGACACTAAAAGCCAGTTTAACATATGAATGCATGTATGTCTTTGAAAATAATTTTATGCATTTAAAACTTTTATGCCATGTGTTATGCATGCCTTCGCACTATTCTCTGGTCACACATCTACTCGTACTAAGCACGTGACTGTTATTTTACTAACTCAAGTCCTGGCGTTCACTACCTAGTGTAATGTCTCATGTCAGGTCTATACTTGAGTTCTAGGTGGCTTCTAACCTGCTCATCTACTAGGAAGGCTCTAGGCAGAGTAGCTCCTAACGCGCAACTGAAACTGACGACTCGAGACCATCTTACGAACCCAATTGTTCTAGTGTCACGCGGACACGGTCTCGAATCCACTAACTGGCTCAAGGGAAGACACTTCCCAAGTCTGTACTACTCATAAGGTTTCATGTGCCTTATGAGAAAGGTAGTGCGCCTCTACCTAGCACGGAAGAAACTCTGTGTGCTGGCTGACCTTTGTGGTCTGACGCTACTCTGCAAAGGATATCTTTTCTGGTGTACTACTAAGCGACCCTTGACTTTCTTGTGGTCGACTTGAAGGGACACTCACGCCCTTGGTTGGACAAATTCCAAGCTTACATACGCGGGTAAAATTCGTACTTAAAATAATTATTCATAACTTGACTAACTGGGTCATGGAAAAGGGCGTCATCCTACACGTTTTCCGCGACCATTTTCCTACCGCCACACTTTACTATGCATGGTTATGTTGCTTGTACGAAAACCTACATATGCGTATACAAAATATAACTTTTGTTATGTCTAACTAACAGGTATCAAATTTCCTTACAGCGGTGCTACGGCGCTCGTAGACTCGGCGCGGCGACATCTTCTATTTCGAAGGTAAATCCACTGCTGGGGACCTTCAAAGTGCTGCCCCGACCCCACCGAAGTCCTGCAAGATAGGTCAACCCTAATTTCATTATTTTCCCCTAAGGGTTTCCGGTGGAAAAAATCCAAATCACCTTAGGTTGCAAAAATATAAGTGCTAGCTGTGCATATTACCTATTTGCGGAGAGATTGGGGCTCTCAAAGCGTCCCTCACAAAACCCGCGGAGGATCACGACCACCAAAACCTAGAGTAGGGCAACAGGAACAAAATTTATTGTTTAGTCTATCCTCTACAACGAGGGATCTTCAAGAGGAAATCGAGGTAAGGGAGGAAACTACTCACCGGAACCAAAACAACACCAAAACTTTGGTTAGGGTTAAACCCGGATCTTCCAAGGCCAAAGAAGGAAAAGGAATACCCACCAATGCTCGTAGAGGAAGGAGGAGAAGCCGGAGTAGACTTCTGGAGGGAGGGAGGCCGCCGGCTAGGGCTTGCGGAAGCCCGGCTGGAAGGTTCGTCGGTTGCGCTGCTAGCGGGAGGCGGAAGGAGACGGAACGGGCTGCGGGTTTTCTTCCGTGAAATGAGTTTACGGGTTTAATAAAGTTGCGGGTATGCGGTTTGGATGGTAACCGCATGAGGAGAGGGGTGATACCTGCTATTGGCACCCCAAAATGATATTTTACACTACACTAACACCCCTTTTTTTTATATACGGTTCTTTTCGCGCATTTTGTACTAAAATTAAAAATGCGTCTTACTAATTATGATTAACCTAAATCCCATTTTAAAGAATGCGGTACATTGGCCAAACTTATCTCATACCTCGACGACGCGCTGCCTCGGTCATAATTCGTCGCGACTGGACCCTACAATTTTAAATAAATTCCGCGTCAAGATAAAATCGGATGTTACAAATCTCCCCTCCTAATAAAAATTTTCGTCCTCGAAAATTGAAATCATACCTGAATCGAAGAGAAAAGAATAGTCTGTATTGCTCTTTAGCTCATCCTCTCGCTCCCAAGTATACTCTGGACGGCCACAGTTCATCCAAAGGACTTTGACCATGCGAATCTCTCTATTTCTGAGCTTCTGAATCCTTGAGTCCACTATCTTGACTGGTCTAACTCCAATACTAAGATCTGTCTCGATTGGTGCTTCTTCGGTACTGATAATCTGACTGGAATCTCTGACTGCTCTCCTAAGGTAGGAGACGTGGAATACATCATGTACACCACTCATTTCTTCAGGTAAGGCCAACCTATATGCAACCTCACCAACTCTTTCCAGTACCTCGAAAGGACCAACGAATCTGGGACTCAGCTTCTTCATTCGCTTTATTCTAGAGACTCCTCTAACTGGTCTGACCTTCAGATAAACGTAGTCTCCAACACTGAACTCTACTGACCTGTGCTTCTGATCATGATACTTGGCCTGGCGATCCTGAGCTGTCTTCATACGCTCCTGAATAAGCTTGATCCTATCAGTGGTCTTATCAATCCATGACTCTCTGATAGAAGATCTCTCCTCACTCTCTGCCCAACATAACGGTGTCCGACAACGTCTACCATAGAGGGCCTCGAACGGTGCCATCCCAATACTCGCCTGAAAACTGTTGTTGTAGGAGAACTCCACAAGAGTAACATACTTCTCCCACTTCCCTCCAAAATCTAGAATGCACATCCGTAGCAGATCCTCCAAAGTCCTATTTGTGCGCTCAGTCTGTCCATCGGTCTGAGGATGGAAAGCGGTGCTGAAATGTAACCTGGTACCCAACCGCTCCTGAACGTATCGCCACTCCCTGGAGGTAAATCTGCCATCTCGGTCTGAAACTATAGTCTTGGGAACACCGTGAAGTCGAACTATCTCATCTAAATATAACTGGGCTAGCTTCGGACCTTGATCTGTCTTCCTAAGAGGAATGAAATGGGCGACCTTAGAAAGTCGATCTACTACAACCCACAAGGAATCATTCCCACTCTGCGATCTCGGCAAACCATGAATGAAGTCCATAGATATATCCTCAAATGTCCACTCGGGAATGGGAAGTGGCTGCAACTTGCCTCCAGGCCTCTGACACTCGGCCTTAACCAACTTGCATGTCTCACACTTCCCTACATAATCTGCAACATCACTCTTCAAACCTGGCCACCAGACTGTCTTCTTAAGATCTGCATACATCTTCGTGCTACCGGGATGTATAGAATACCTGGAATTGTGTGCCTCGAAAAGAATGTCCTCCCGAAGGTGACTAACATCTGGGATGCACACTCTGCCATCATGCAATAATAACTCATCCTGAATAGAGAACCTCTCTTTTTGACCTGACTGCACTGAGATCCAAATCTCTGCCATCTTTGGATCCAACGATATAGCTGTCCTGATCCTATCTCTAATATCGCACGAAATCTCCATCCAACTCAACCAAGCTGAACCAAAACTGCCACGGGGCACAACGACGATGTCCAGTCTCTCCAGCTCTCGTACTAACTCCTCCTGCTGAGTGAGAAGATAGAAACACGAGCCTCTCCTGCTAAGAGCATCAGCTACCACGTTCGCCTTTCCTGGGTGGTACTGAATGTCTACATCATAGTCTGAAAGAAACTCCAACCATCTACGCTGCCTCAAATTGAGCTCTCGCTGATCAAAGATATACTTAAGGCTCTTATGATCAGTGAAGATCTCACAACGCACTCCATAAAGGTAGTGTCTCCATATCTTCAGAGCATGAATGACTGCTGCAAGCTCCAAGTCATGCACGGGATAGTTCCTCTCATGAACCTTTAACTGTCTCGAGGCATAGGCTACAACCTTTCCATGCTGCATGAGAACACAACCCAAACCCTGACCTGAAGCATCACTATAGATCTGAAATCCGTCTGGTCCTGAAGGTAAACTCAAAATCGGTGCGGTCATCAATCTGTCCTTGAGGTGCTCAAAAGCCAACTCACACTCAACTGTCCAATCCAAGCTCTTTCCCTTCCTAGTGAGGGAAGTCAGTGGTAATGCTATCTTCGAGAAATCCCTGATGAATCTCCTGTAGTATCCAGCAAGACCCAAAAAGCTGCGAACCTCTGAAACTGTCGTCGGCCTTGGCCAACTCTTAATGGCCTCTATCTTCTTTGGATCAACGCTAACCCCTTTCTGACTGATGATGTGGCCTAAGAATGCAATCTCTGAAAGCCAAAACTCACACTTTGAAAATTTTGCATACAACTGATTCTTTCTGAGTGTGCTCAAAACAATCCTGAGGTGAGCTGCATGATCTTCTGCACTCTTAGAGAACACCAAAATATCATCTATGAAGACGATGACAAAACGATCTAAATACTCCCGAAAAACCCTGTTCATCAGGTCCATAAATACTGAAGGGGCATTGGTCAGCCCGAACGGCATGACCACGAACTCGAAGTGTCCATATCTGGTACTGAAAGCAGTCTTCTGTATATCCACGTCACGAATCCTCAGCTGGTGATAGCCCGACCTCAGATCTAACTTGGAGAAGGTGCTCGCTCCCACCAACTGGTCGAACAAATCATCAATCCTAGGAATCGGGTACTTGTTCTTTACGGTCAGCTTATTCAATTCGCGGTAGTCTATGCACAATCTCAGACTACCATCCTTCTTCTTCACAAAAAGCACTGGAGCACTCCAAGGCGAAGTACTAGGGCGTATAAAACCCAAATCAAGCAGCTCCTGCAACTGACTCTTCAATTCTGCTAGTTCCCTTGGAGCCATCCGATAGGGAGATTTGGCTACCGGTGTAGCCCCATGCTGCAAGTCTATCGGGAACTCAATCTCTCTATCTGGAGGGGCACCAGGGAGCTCTTCCGGGAAAACATCTGGAAACTCCTGCACCACTGGTACCTCTGCCAAATCAACCTTAGACTCCGCGCTCATCAGTACTACGAAGGTTTCACAACCCTGACTAATACACTTTCTCGCTTGGACTGCAGACATGATCATTTTCACTACTCCCTTCAATCCCTGAAAAGAAAAAGATGTCTGGTTGGGGCCATCGAACTGAATCTGCTTCGCCCTACAGTCAATCCTGGCGTTGACTGCTGAAAGCCAGTCCATTCCAAAAATCAAGTCAAACCCTGCTATAGGTAGCAGCAAAGCCTCCACGATAATCTCAGTGTCACCAAACTGCACTGGCACCCTGCACTTGTCTCTGGTCTGCAGAAGGGATCCATTCGGCATCATGACTTCCAGCGGTACTGACTCGGGGAAGACTTCTAAATCCAACTTACGCACTAAAGATTCCGCGATAAACGAGTGCGAGGCACCCGTATCAAACAGAATCTTAGAGGGTAAGTTACGAATCATAAGGATGCCTACATGAATGATTTATGAAGGATGAAAAATTTAACGTGTCACTACGGAGGATTTAAAACCAACTTGTTAAGCAAACAACACTTACCTGTCACAACATCCTCCTGATCCTTCGCCTCCTGCTGACCCAGCCCATAAGCTCTGGGCTGCACTAAGTCTCGACCCTGCTGTGGTCTCCCATCAGTAATCATCAACGCTTTGCCCTTATCTACCCTGCTAGGGCCACCAACCTCGAACTTCGACTGCAGGAAAATAAATTTCATTACAAATCTATCGAAATTACAATAAGTGTAATCAATACAAAAAGGACCTTGATTACCTGATTTGGCCCAGCTTCCTGACAGAAGCGAGCTATGTGTCCAGGCTGTCGGCACTTATAGCATACGCCTGCACTGGCCAAACACTCTCCTGAATGACGACGCTGACACTTGGGACACGTGGGATAGTCCTTGCTTCGGTCACCAGATTGACCATTCTTCTTAGCATCAGGCTTCGGCTTCTTGTTCCAGTTCTTACCTTGGTCATTCTTGTTCTGCTGCGGCTGATGCAAATCCTGAGATCGCTTCGCACGGAAACTACTTCGCTTCTGAACCTTCTGCTGGTCAGCCTCCAGTCTGCGAGCTGTATCCACTAAGCTCCTGTAATCAGCGTTGACCATAGTCATCAGCGGCTGCCTCAACGAGTCACGCAAGCCATCCACGAAACGACTGCACTTCTCAGTCTGATCTCCCTGCATCACGCCCGCATATCTAGCCAGATGAGTCAGCTCTCGCTCGTACTCAGTAACTGTCCTGTCCCCCTGGAAAAGCCTCAGATACTTCTCTTGGAGACCTCGTCGTGCGGAAGGAGGCACGAACCAACTAGCAAGAGCTCTAGAGAACTCGCCCCAAGTGAACATGTCTGGGGTACGGCCTGGCCAAACAAAAAAAATACGATCATACCATATTAAAATTAACACATTACTTCCTAAAATAAAGGAATTGATCATAACGTTTTACCTGCAGGATCATCTGTCCGGTATTTGTCCCACCAGACTTTTGCCTCTCCTCGGAGGAGGAAAGCTGCCAGAGGAACTTTCTTATTCTCCGGGCACTCCAACACATTCAGCAGGTCTCTGGTGTTAGCTATCCAATCATCAGTATCCATCGGGGTCTCATCCCCACTGTAGTTCGAAGGCTGAAGTTCTCTGAAATTTCTCAAATAGCGCTCCAGGGTCATCTCCACAGGTGCTGCTGCAGGAGCTGGTGCAGGGACTGGTACTTGTACTGGAGCTGGAAACCCTGCAGCCAGTCCTCTCTGAAACTCCATCAAGGCAACAGTAACCGCCCTGGCAATCTGAGACGCTATGTCAGTGCCCTCTGGAGCTGCTGGATCTGGCGGTACCTGTGGCATGGCAGCGTCTCCCATGGTTGCATTAGGAGTCGGGTTCTGGCGTGAAGATTCACCTGGTTCACTAACTCGAGGTGCCTGATAGAATAAAAAAAGAAATCTGATTATTTATCAAGCATCTAAGAAATCTGATCTAGCAACTTATTTTGTACTCTAGCGAACACTAAGGCTTAATCGCAACTTAAAGTACTTTACTGACAAAAGTTTACTCTTAAACGCTCCTATGGCTCTGTGAATTCTTTCTAGGGTCCAGGGATCCTAAACCTGCCTCTGATACCAATTTGTAACACCCCTTCCCAGTATTTCAGAAATCAGCCGTCCGGCCGGGTCAGCGATATAAAGAAAACTAGGAAACAGTATTAAAACTAGTAGCAGCAGGTAATAAAATCTATACTAAGCAATTTAAGACTTACAGCGGAAGTTTGAATAAAGTAAACTAAGGGTAACCACATACCTGATATCTGGATTCACAGAGCCACTAAACAGGAAGTAAAACTGAATTAACTGAAAATCTGATTAACCATAAATAGTCTGAAATAAATTAGATAAAACATTAATCTGATACAATGTTCTCATCTACAGATACATGCTGAAATAGAGTAAACTGAAGAAGATAAATAGTACAAACTGACGCCACCACATGCTCATCCTAGACGTAACTTCCCACCTGGGTCACCTGAAAAACAGTGCCCACGAAGGGTCAGAGTAAGGAAAAATAACCCCTCCTAGTGACACTAAAAGCCAGTTTAACATATGAATGCATGTATGTCTTTGAAAATAATTTTATGCATTTAAAACTTTTATGCCATGTGTTATGCATGCCTTCGCACTATTCTCTGGTCACACATCTACTCGTACTAAGCACGTGACTGTTATTTTACTAACTCAAGTCCTGGCGTTCACTACCTAGTGTAATGTCTCATGTCAGGTCTATACTTGAGTTCTAGGTGGCTTCTAACCTGCTCATCTACTAGGAAGGCTCTAGGCAGAGTAGCTCCTAACGCGCAACTGAAACTGACGACTCGAGACCATCTTACGAACCCAATTGTTCTAGTGTCACGCGGACACGGTCTCGAATCCACTAACTGGCTCAAGGGAAGACACTTCCCAAGTCTGTACTACTCATAAGGTTTCATGTGCCTTATGAGAAAGGTAGTGCGCCTCTACCTAGCACGGAAGAAACTCTGTGTGCTGGCTGACCTTTGTGGTCTGACGCTACTCTGCAAAGGATATCTTTTCTGGTGTACTACTAAGCGACCCTTGACTTTCTTGTGGTCGACTTGAAGGGACACTCACGCCCTTGGTTGGACAAATTCCAAGCTTACATACGCGGGTAAAATTCGTACTTAAAATAATTATTCATAACTTGACTAACTGGGTCATGGAAAAGGGCGTCATCCTACACGTTTTCCGCGACCATTTTCCTACCGCCACACTTTACTATGCATGGTTATGTTGCTTGTACGAAAACCTACATATGCGTATACAAAATATAACTTTTGTTATGTCTAACTAACAGGTATCAAATTTCCTTACAGCGGTGCTACGGCGCTCGTAGACTCGGCGCGGCGACATCTTCTATTTCGAAGGTAAATCCACTGCTGGGGACCTTCAAAGTGCTGCCCCGACCCCACCGAAGTCCTGCAAGATAGGTCAACCCTAATTTCATTATTTTCCCCTAAGGGTTTCCGGTGGAAAAAATCCAAATCACCTTAGGTTGCAAAAATATAAGTGCTAGCTGTGCATATTACCTATTTGCGGAGAGATTGGGGCTCTCAAAGCGTCCCTCACAAAACCCGCGGAGGATCACGACCACCAAAACCTAGAGTAGGGCAACAGGAACAAAATTTATTGTTTAGTCTATCCTCTACAACGAGGGATCTTCAAGAGGAAATCGAGGTAAGGGAGGAAACTACTCACCGGAACCAAAACAACACCAAAACTTTGGTTAGGGTTAAACCCGGATCTTCCAAGGCCAAAGAAGGAAAAGGAATACCCACCAATGCTCGTAGAGGAAGGAGGAGAAGCCGGAGTAGACTTCTGGAGGGAGGGAGGCCGCCGGCTAGGGCTTGCGGAAGCCCGGCTGGAAGGTTCGTCGGTTGCGCTGCTAGCGGGAGGCGGAAGGAGACGGAACGGGCTGCGGGTTTTCTTCCGTGAAATGAGTTTACGGGTTTAATAAAGTTGCGGGTATGCGGTTTGGATGGTAACCGCATGAGGAGAGGGGTGATACCTGCTATTGGCACCCCAAAATGATATTTTACACTACACTAACACCCCTTTTTTTTATATACGGTTCTTTTCGCGCATTTTGTACTAAAATTAAAAATGCGTCTTACTAATTATGATTAACCTAAATCCCATTTTAAAGAATGCGGTACATTGGCCAAACTTATCTCATACCTCGACGACGCGCTGCCTCGGTCATAATTCGTCGCGACTGGACCCTACAATTTTAAATAAATTCCGCGTCAAGATAAAATCGGATGTTACAGCAGCGGTAAGGAAAACTGCACGGTCTTGGTGATAACACCAGCGGCATAGAACGGTGCCGCAAACAGACGCGGTGCTCGCAGCGGTTCGAAAGAACCCGTAGCGAGAAAAGAAGTCGCAGCGACAAGGAACGAATTCGCGCGATAAGATCAGAGAATGAGAGATTGTGGGTAGAGGAAGAAACAGCAGCGAGATGGCGAGAAGCCGACGGGAAGAAAGAAGAAACCGGTCGGTTAGGGGGAAGGGCCCACCAGACCGAGAGGTTTATAAAAACAGGGGGTAAGATGAGGTGGAGGCCACGAGAGAGAGGAAGAGGAGCGTCAGAAAAACAATAGACCGCGCGGGAAGCCGCAATTAGAAGCAGGACAGGCCGCAAGAGCAAACCGCCTGGTTAAAAAAAAGAGCCAGGCGGAAGACCAAGCCACCCGGTCAAGAAGAGAAACCGAGCGGTTAGAAAACAGGCCGAACCGGTTCCCTCTGATACCATGTAGAAAACAAAGGGCGAACCTTGTATATACTCCTTTCATATGCCAAATACAAGAGAGAATACAAATATATAGGAGGAGAGAGGAAGGAAGAATCATATACAATAGATGTGGGACTAAAGGAGAAGGAAGAAAGGGGCTTATAAATGGGCTTTTACATCATTTATACTTATGTCTTCTAACAGTAATGATGAATACACAACCATATGATTGAAGATTCAATGAATTGAGTTCAATGTGGTAGAAACGAAGTCGTTGATGTAGTGTAGTTGGAAGCACTAACTTATAAGGTTAAGATAAATTCACCACAATCATATAATGTACTGTTCTAGGTAACATATATAAAGAACTCGTAGTTTTTATTCATTACCGAAGTCATCTTTGTTTGTGAGATATTAGTTAGAAAAATATCTCTTGAGGTGTCATCTATATGGGGGTAGTCGTGACTCGTGAGGCTACGATTTTGAGATCTGGGCTAAACCTTAATAACATCTATGAAATTCAAGGATTGTGAATGGTTGTTAAAGCGCTCACTGGCCACCATAATAACTCAATGAATAATCAATTTTGCGTGTTTAATTAATCTATCAATTAAGAAATTATAATTCAAACCTTTTGTTACGTTATATTTTTCAATAAAAAAAACAAATACTAAGACTTCATTTGGGAGACGATTGCAATAGTAAAAGGAGTGGTTGTAAATGCAGGTTTGTAAATAGAGCTGTTGGGAACTGGTTGTTAAAAATGGAGATATGTTTGGATAGTCTGTGTTTGCAAAGCTGTTCAGAACAAAAACCATTTGACAAAACTGCGGTGTCGTTTTATAAATATTTTTTATTATAAAATATTTTCAATTATATAAATTTTTTTATATTTTTTCTAATCTATAAATATAATAATATTTATATATTATTATATAAATATTAATAAATAATATATATATATATATAATAAAACATTTTTTAAATATTAACATATAAATAAAATAATATTTATATATTATATATTTTAATGTTATTGTTTATAGTATATAGTATAGATTATTATAATTTAAGCCCCTCCGTCTCCGCCAATCACTCCTCCAATCACTCCTCCAATCACTCGGCCAAACGCGATAAACTGGATGTCGTCGGATGGTATCTCCTCGCGGGATGGTTTCTCCTTGCGGCGACGGGATGTTTTGATGCGGCGGGATGGTTTCTCCTCGCGGCGACGGGAGAGACGATGGAGAGGTCGCGATCCTGATGCCCTAGCCTCCGCCTCCGCCGATCACTCGGCCAAACGCGATAAACTGGAGCTCGTGATCTGGGTTTCAGCCCGCTGTGTTTTGACCTGTGATAAAACGGCGTGCGCGTGGAAACGGAGCGGAAAAACAAATGGATTTTAGGAGCAGTGTTTCGTTTAAGCTAAACGCACCGGAGCCAAACGTGGAACCAAATGAAGCCTAAGTGTATGTTCAAGATAACCATTCCACCAACACTCATTTCATTATATACAACTCGACAAAGCAAATATTTATTTCATTTTATTTAATTATAAGCAATCTCATATTTTACAAAGATTATTTTATATTTTGGTTGTTGTGGGAGATTGTTAGAACTTTATTATCAAAACAATTATTTCATTATAATTTCATGGAGTTACATCGTGTCTGGGGTTTGGTTTCCACATAAATTGAATAGATAAGTTCAAACCCTTTGGAAGAAACTAAAATATTTAGAGGCAAATCCTTTCATGAAATGATGAAGTCTTTTAGTCTCGCATTGCCAAATTTTACTACTTTATGTCGGTATATAAATCACTTCATTCATATTATATTAAAAGAAACCTAAGAAGAATTCATAGACCACACACGCACGCGCTCTCGCGCGCACCAGATTGAAACAAATTTGGATTTGAATTTGGGATTTTGAGAATAATTGAATTGAATTATTTATTCTATTAAAAATTAATTAAACCACTTTGGAAATTTTAAAAGGATTTTTGCTTACATTCATCAAACTTATTCGACATGCGTCTAAATGTAACATCAATATTTTAATCCCGACGTACGTCAAGTACTTCTTCCCGTACGTCAAGTACTTCTTCCTGTACGCCCGGAAAAAATTAATCTCGACGTACGTCAAGTACTTCTTCCCGTCTTGCATCAAATGTAACATCCGTATTTTAATTGTAAAAAAGGGGGACTAATGCACATAATTAGGAGGCATTATGGTGGATAGTATAATAAGAAATTCATTAAAATTTCCTTAATTACCCTCCTCAGACATGACAAAGGGGTAAGTACTTCCTCCCTCGGTTCTTACTTATATATGTCTTGGTATCTAAAATCCAATGTTTTAAATATCAGATGTCGGCGACATATTTAAAATATCAAATTTTCATGTCTTATAAAAAAAAATTTATTTTTATGTATACTAATCAAAATTATGTTAAAAATAAAAATATATATATAACAAATAGATAAAAAATAAGCCATTTATATTACAAAAGAAAATCGAATAGTAACTAAGTTAAAATATTATTAACAAATACAAAAATGTTACATTATAAAATATATATAATAGTATACAATAATTTATTTTGATAACAATAAGTTAATAAAGAAAATTTATAAATTAAAAATTCTTAATTGATTAAAATTCTTTTCAAACTTATAAATTTATATTAAAAACATGCAAACAATAAACTAATAAAAGTATTAAATATTTTCATATTTTTTGTACTATAACATTAAATTTTTTTGAAAAAATATACAAATTGATTATAAAAATAAAATGTTAAAAAAATCAAAAACAGTAAGTCTAATCGATTTAAACATACATAATATAAAATATGCATATGTGTGATTAAAATATATGTTGTTAGTCTGTTAATATAACATAAATAAAATAGTAGACGATATATTTAAAAGTCGTGTCGGTCAATATATCAGAAAAAATAGGGCATGTCGGCCTATATTTTACAAAATAACATAATCTATTTTTTAGAAAAATATATCGTTTTACCTTAAAAAAATGACATGTCGGGAGACATGTCGGAGGACATTTAAAACAATGCTAAAACCTAGTGTAAAGGATTTGTGGATCTCCCTAAATTTTAGCGAGTTGACTCCTTTTAGGTTCGGAGAAACCCTGGTAGTTGGGAAGGAGGATCGGGGAATAAATCGGAGGAGAATCGCTCCTTTCCGACTCAACCTCGTAGCAGCGCAACTACTTTTGCTAAGGGTAAGTGAGAAATTATTATTTAATTATGTGTTAAATACCCTTTCCTCAGCCTAATTATCATTAATGTGTACCTATTGAAACCCTATGTACGAAGAAGAATACAACTGTATAGCATCCAGTACAATCCAAATACATCATGCCGCCTCACCACGTCTACGAGTGCGGCAACACCGAGGTAAGAAATTTAAGTCCTCTTGGCTAGACATACCACCTTATATAATTGTATTATCTAAGTTATTTAAAAATGCTTATGTAACATAATTATTCAACTCTCAGTGTCAGTGGCAATTTAATTAAATTACTTCAGATAGTGCAGAAAGCAACGAACATATAACTTAGTAATGCATAATAAAGTTTAATATTGGGTATGATGCAACATATATAGTGTAACAAGATTACTTACATTTATAGTAAGATCAAATATAATAAAGAATGTAGAATTAAATCAGACGAAGAAGAAAAACTTTAAATACGTTGTAAGTTTCAAATCAATTACCTCATTCTCATCTGGCCAGCAGTCCATATGAGCCTCAGAAGTGGGGTCGTCAGCCACAAATCCAGACTTGGAGATTTTCATATACGAGCCTGTGTTCCCCTCGGGAAGCATTTTTGTTCCAGAGTTGGAGATTTTCAGATACGAGCTCATGCTCCACTCAGGAAGCACTTCAGTTAAGGGCACCTTCGGGTTGCCATTTGGGTTTTATAATCAGATTAAGTACAATAAATTATAAAGGTAAAATCTAATTACCAAGTCTTTAGTAAGAGTCCAGAGCACCAAAATTCAACATAAACAAGAACTCAAATGTTATGACACCGTATAACGACCGATTCACGGGTCAACAATACGCGCAGCGATGGAAGGAGGCAACATAAAATAGGGTTGAACCTACCGGTTCAACCCACGGCGGCTTGGGGCTGAACCTGCAAGTTCAGCCCACATGGGGGGGCGACCGCCCCCCTCTTGGCCCGGAGGTATAAATACCTCTAGGTCTGGTCTGGCAAGAGGTAGCAAAGAACTATTCAGGTATTCTTTTCTCCTTCTCTAAAATCCTAACCCTAATTCTTCTCTTCCTCCTCAACTCTACTTTTCCCCCTCATTATTTGTATCATTTGGTATCAGATGACACGTTCCCCCCCATTCCAGCCACCATTTCGTGTCTTCGACGTCGACAGCAACTCATTCCGCCAAGTTCATCGTCTCTATCTGTGTCTTCGACATCGCTTGTTTCGCCCGATCGACGGTGAATCCCGACGCCCAGATTCAGATCGCCGAACGTCATCTGTTCCGCCTGATCGGCAACGAACCTCGACGATCACGTGAGTTCCGCCGATCGCGCCTGGTCCGTCGAACGGCGTTTTCCACGTGTTCCTCCGAGCGCTTTTCGGGAGTTTCCTACGCACTTCGACATCGAGAGTTTCCTACAGCTTTACTGCGGCAGTTTCCAGCGAGCCTTCTGCCTCTGATTGCTGCGACGATCTCTTCTACCACCGATATTGTCCGCGTGCAGCGACCACTCTACGTCGAAACCACCCGCGGCCCTCTTCTGAACCCAATAGTTTACCATAATGACTCGTTCACGGGAAGATTCCTCGAGGCTATCAACCCTAGAAAAGAACTACACCGGGCTCTTAGATACGATGACGGCCATCGAAGAAAAATTAAGAGCATTAGAGAAACGTCTGGAAGAGCGACTGGACGCTCGCATGGAGGAAATCAAGAATATGTTAGCCATCAAGGGGTCCAACATAGTCTTGGGAGTCCAGTGGTTACAACAGATAGGGAAGGTCACCCTGGACTGGGACCACATGAGATGGAATTTATCCACGATGGAAAGGGCTACTGCCTGAACGAACTACAGACCACACCCATGAAGGACGTCACCCTTCGCTGCTTGGAGATGTTGTGGGACCAAGAAGTCCCCATGGCGGTGATCATGGAGTTGGGGCCACTACCCACTTCTCCACATGAGCCAGAGCAGATGCAATCCTTGCAAGTGCAGGACTCTGACATCTTCTAGGAACCACATTCGCTTCCTCCACAGAGATTTAGAGACCACCAGATCATCCTCAAGGAGCTGAGCCGACAAATATTCGGCCTTACCGCTACCCGCACATTCAGAAGGCAGAGATAGAACAGAGCATTAAGGAGATGCTAGCAGCGGTAATTATCAGACCCAACACTAGTTCTTTTTCTTCACTCATCATTCTGGTCAAGAAGGATGGTTCTGTTGGGTATTTCTATATGTCACAACACTTGGCGTAGCGGAATTAGGAACAAGAAAACCCAAAAAAATACGGATCTTGCGATGAACAATGATCAAGAAATAAAATTGCAGTAAATAAAATTATACCTTTACGGGATTGAGTCACTACTCAACCAAGGTGCTCTGAAGAAGTCCGACGAACACTAACGGCTGGAGTTCCGAGCGTAGAATTGTGTCCACGCCTCTACGGATGTCAAAACGAGCACAAAGAACCCTTAGACTCTTGTCACACAAGATCTAGATTGGAAGAAGGTATGCCCTCAACGTCTTCACGGTTTGCTAGAACCGTTAAAGGAGAGGCGGCAACGACGAAGATGAAGCCCGAGGAAACACTTTTCGGCGACAACAGCAGATCGGCGAGTAGTCGGCGGCAAGGAGCGGCGATTGCGCCCTAGGCGGAACAGTTCCATCGGAAAAGAATAATCGTCGTTCTCAGTCTTGCTCGATTAGGTCAGAAGAATGAGCACACTCATCGGTTTACTGTTTATATCATATATATATATATATAGAAGACCGAAACAATCGATGTCCGCAGACCACGCCGAACCGGACTTAAAAGAATCAAACCGGAGTAATCAGAATTCGTCGAGATTATACATCGATATTCGACAAATCAAAAGGCTATTCGTCGAAATAACACGTAAATATCTGACGAATACAGACAGAACAAACCGTTCATGCATCAAGGCGATATTCGACGAATCGAACTCTAATTCGTCGAAATTGTTAGCACGATACTCGACGAATTCAAACCTATTCGTTGAAACCTCAAGACTATACTCGACGAATTGCTTCATTGGGTCTCCGGACTACTTACCTGATGTCATATATTCACAACATAGGTCCCAGAATGAAAACCTTCAAATTCAGAACATCATAGGCTTGGTCCTTCACTCATATCACATATGAGCAAGGCCAACACAAACCTTTTCAACTCCTTCAATGCTCTTACGACCTCATAAGATCATATTGCGTTGCCAGTGAGACTACATGTTTAATCACTTCCAGATCACCATGGTAACACTAACAGGTTCATGGAGGTTTTGTGTTGACTACCGCAGCCTGAACAGCTCTACAATCAAGGACAAGTTCCTCATTCCCATGATAGAGGAGCTGCTAGACGAGTTACACAGAGCACGCTTGTTCACAAAGTTGGATCGGCGCTCGGGTTACCATCAAATCAGAATGAAGGAAGAAGACATCTACAAGCCAGCACTTTCGGACACACGACGGCCACTACGAGGTCCTCATGATGCCCTTCGGGCTCTCCAACGCACCATCTACCTTCCAAGTGGTGATGAACGAGATCTTCCGACCCCTCCTCCGCGGGTCTGTATTGATAATTTTTGATGATATTTTGATCTACAGCGCTAGTTGGCAGGAACACCTAAAAGATGTAGAGCAAGTGTTGGTGATTCTCCGACAGCACCAGCTCTACGCCAAGCTATCCAAATGCTCCTTTGGACAAGCAGTGGTCGAACACTTGGGTCATATAGTCTCGGAACAAGGGGTACATGTCGATCCAAAGAAGACTGAGAGTATGCAAACGTGGCCCCGGCCACGCACGATCTGTGCCCTTCGCAGCTTCCTCGGGCTGACGGGCTACTATCGGCGGTTTGCGAAAGATTATGAAAGATAGCACGACCGCTCACACAGTTGTTACATAAGGATGTGTTTTGCTGGCAACAGGAGGCAAAAACGAAGCTCCAGGCCCTCAAGACAGTGATGACTACCACCCCGGTGCTAGCTTTACCCGATTTCACTTAGGAGTTTATCGTAGAGACCGATGCATCAGGCGTCGGGATAGGGGATGTTTTCATGCAGGATGGCCGACCGATAGCCTCCTTCAGCAAGGCTTTGGCACCACGAACACTGGACTAATCTACCTGCAAGAGGAAATGTTGGTAATTATACATGTCGTGGACCTATGGCGACCATATCTTCTAGGGAGACACTTCAAAGTACGAACTGATCACCAGAGTCTGAAACACTTCTTGGAGCAATGAGTGGCTTCACCTCTACAGCAGAAGTGGGTGACGAGGTTGTCGTGCTATGACTACGAGATAGTGTACAAACAAGGGAAAGAGAATGTGGTGGCAGACGCAATGTCCCGCATACCATAGGGGACGCTTCATTACATCTCCGGACCGTTAATCGGGACTTTAGATGACATACGGGCATAGATGTTGCAGGACACAGATTTACGTCCAATTGTGGAATCACTTCAACAAAAATAGGCTACTACCCCAGGGTTTCACTTACAGAATGGACACATATACTACCACGGCAGGGTGGTCATACCGGCCTCATCACCATGGAAGATCACCATGTTGCACGAATTTCACTCATCGTCAATATGAGGTCATTCGGGCGTTCTCCGTACTCTTCAGCGAATACGGGCCAATGTGTTCTGAACGGGCTAACGGAAGGATGTTCAACAATTTGTGCACAGTGCGAGATATGCCAGCGACAAAAATATAAGACCACGTTGCCCGCGGGTCTGCTTACTCCTCTGGAGATTCCACAACAAATTTGGGACACGGTTTCTATGGATTTCATTGATTCCCTACCAAAATCTCAGGGGCAGACAGTTATCCTGGTAGTAGTGAATAAGCTATCCAAATACGGTCACTTCTTAGCCTTACACCATCCCTATATGGGGGAGTCTGTAGCTGATTTATTTGTACGGGAGATAGTTCGACTTCACGGCATTCCTCGGGCCATCATCTGTGACCGGGATTCGGTGTTTGCGGGCAACTTCTGGAGACAACTATTCCAGCTACAGGGCACTCGACCGTGTATGAGCACTGCCTACCACCCCCAGACGGACGGGCAGGCGGAGTTGCTTAATCGAGGGGTTGAGACGTACTTACGATGTTTTATGATGGATGCACCCCGCACTTGGACCCGTTGGCTTCATTGGGCCAAATACTGCTACAACACCTCCGACCACACTGCAAGTAAACTCACGCCGTTTGAAGTTGTGTACGGGCGTCCCGCCCAGACCTTGGGGACATATGAACCAGGAGGCACGGCATTACCAGCTGTTAATCAGGAGTTGGGCGATCGGGATCGTACTCTTACCCTTCTACGTGAAAACCTTTTGGCCGCTCAAAACCAAGCTTGTAGATTGCGGCCGACATGTCGGCCTACGTGTCATTTTTTGGGTGAAATCGCAACGTTACCGCTGTAAATAGTATTTTTTGCGTTTTCCAGAATTGCGGCCGACATGTCGGTCCGCTATTGCGGGTTATGGCGGTGTTATATTGTTTGTGGCGTTTTTAAATCTTTTAGGGTTAATAATTATATAATTAATTAATTATAACTTATAAACTTAAATACTTAATACTTATAACTTATATAAAGTTATAACTTATAAATTAATAATCGTTTTATATTTCTTCTCCTCCCCCGACTCATCACTTTTCGCCTCGGCTTGCCCTAATCTCCCTCTCTCGCGATTTCTTTCTCTCTCGCGGTTTCTTACTCTCTCGCGATTTCTTACTCTCTCGCAATTTCTTTCTCTCTCGCGATTTCTTACTCCTTCGACTAACGGCTCTCTGGTTCTTTGATTCGCCGGTGATTCTCGACACTTCTCGACAGTTTTCCTCGGTTGTCTTTCGTCAGCCGTCTTTTTATCGGCACTGGTTCTCAACAGTTTTCCTCTCCTCTCCTCTTTTCTTCTGTGGCTCGTCCCCTCAACACTGTGAGTTTTATCTTTATTTTTAAGTTATATTTAGGGCTTAGTTTTCTCTTCATTCTTTTTCTTCCTTCTCGACTGGCTATTTGGTGCTTTTGGTTTTCCTTCTCGGCAGTTTTCCTTCTATCTGTTGTATCTACTTTTCCTTCTATCTGCTGCATTAGGTTATTTCCATTTTACAGTAAATTTGCAATTGGGCTATTTGTAAATTAGGTTATTTTTAGGTTATTTTTCTTATTTCCCTCTTCTTTCTTCCTCTACTTCTCTGATATTTCTTCCTCTATTTCTCTCTTCCTTCTCGGCCGGGATTCTAACATTATTTGTGTGGGCCGTATGACATTGTTGGTATGGCAAAGCCTTATGACGCTGGGCTGGAATTATGGAATTGATGTGAGGTAAATTCTTATGAGAGTTGGTTGGCATTGTGGCAGTGGCAAATTCTTATGAAAGTTGGCTGACATTGTGACATTGTGGCATTGTGGTATTGTGGTATTGTGGCTATGAAAAAATCCTTATGACAGTCGACTGGCATTATGACATTTTGGTTGTGGTCAATCCTTATGGCAGTCGACTGACATTGTGGCATTTTGACAATGTGATTGTATCTATTCATAATCCTCTTTTTCTTTCTATTTCTCTATATTTGTCTCTTCCCTTATCCTCTATGATTGCAGATTTGCAGCATTGTGGCAACATAACAGGATATTTTCTGAATCTCTTCTTTTACTACCTAAATAGGGAAGAGATAGATGGAGACCCAAAGTTTATGGGTGGGTTTATTGAATGTCTCATTAGAATGTACTCTCATGATCCTTCTATGTAAAATGTAATTACTGCTGAGGTTGAAGTTTATCAGCTAGAGCAAGGATTATTTGGCCAGGACATAGCAAAGAGGCAAAACGAACTATCAGGGTTCAATCGAGGTATATTATTTTTCTCTATTTTTCACCAAATAATTGTTGTATTACTTTTTGAATTGACTAATATAATATTTTGTTATTTTTTTATAAGCTCATTGGTGGAAGTTCTATGGAATTCAAACTCCAAATTTGAGAACTATGGCCATGAGAATCTAAAATTTGACAAATAGTTTCTCCGGTTGTGAAAGGAGTTGGAGCACTTTTGAGATGGTAATTTACTTACAAGTATAAATTTTAAGATGATATTTCAAAAATATCTTAAAATGATAACAATTTTTAATGTTTATGTTTATTATATTTAGATTCATTACAAGAAAAGGAATAGACTAGAAAGCCAAAGATTGAATATCTTGTATTTGTGAAATTCAATTCTAAGCTAAAATCTAAATATTCTGATCCATCTCGAGACCCATTGTCTGCAAAGAGTATTGATGAAGGAAAGGTTGCTGAGTGGTTAATGGGTCATGCTGATGATGTTGTAGATGATGATGATGATAACGAAGTGTTTCCTGGAGAAGGGTTGACTTGGTCTCAGATTGGGGACATTGTAAATGTTGATGTGGGTTCTGCTTCTAGGAGAAGTGCAAGGCCGGCTTTAAAGCAGGTATATATGGCAAAATCAAAAGGAAAATGGCATATGTCGGAGAGGGATGAGATGAGAGTTCTGAGGAGGACATTGATGATGCATTGATGATTTACACTTCCAAGGATTATCCAACAGATCAAGAAACTTGATATTATTTAGGTGAGTTTTATTAAGTTAACTTTTTTTGTCATGTTTTAATCTTTAATATAGTTTAGTCTTACTCATATGTTCGTTCATTGATTGCAGAAAAACAATATATAGATTTATATTAGAGTAGCAGATTTTGTGGAACAATGCACTCACATTTTGGGAATAAAGTACAATTATATTTTTAATTTAATATGATTTTGTGATGTTGTATTACATGATAGAAAGTATGCAATGTTTTTTTTATTATTGATTAGATGATATTTAGTAGTTTAACTTTCTTATATGAAATTTAGTTTACAATTGATTAGATAAAATAATTACAATTTAATTAATAAATGAAAAAATTATGGAATATACATATATATATATAATTATTATCCGACATTATGAAATGTCCCCGATATATCCCCCGCAATCCGACATCCGACATATAAAACCCAAACCGACATGAGTCTGACATCTGCAACCTTGCTCAAAACAGAATGAAAGTGCAAGCAGATAAACACGGGACAGAACGGGAGTTCGCAGTCGAAGATGAGGTCTTCCTCAGGCTTCAACCATACAGGCAAACCTCAGTGTCTCGAAGAACAAACCAGAAGTTAGCACCGCGCTATTACAGGCCTTTCAAAATCATCCAGAGAGTGGGACCAGTTGCCTATACATTGGCTCTGCCTGAAAGATCGCGTATTCACCAACATTCCATGTATCCTTGTTGAAAAAGAAGATCGGGGACACGGTGTAGGTGTGTCCTACCTTGCCTAAAGCAACCTACAGTGGGGAACTTCGGCCGCTTCCAGGAGGTATTGCTTACCAAATGAAAGTAGCGCGGTACCGAGTACTACCAAGAGATCCTTCTCAAATGGAAGAACTTATCGGTAGCGCACAACACATGGGTTGATTTGCTCGAGTTTAGAGAACTTTATCCAGACTTTCATCTTTGAGGACAAGCTGTTTGCTGATGAGGGAGAGAATGTTATGAGCCCACATAACGACTAATTTGCGGGTCGGCAATACACGCGGCGACGGAAGGAGGCAGCACAAAAAAGAGCTGAACCTACCGGTTCAGCCCTCCCCAATTAAACAACGGAGACTCGGGGTTGAACCTGCGGGTTCAGCCCACATGGGAGGGGTCGACCGCCCCATCTTGGCCCGGAGGTATAAATACCTCTAGGTCTGGTCTGGCGAGGGATAGCAAAGAACTAATCAAGTATTCTCTTCTCCTTCTCTCAAATCCTAACCCTAATTCTTCTCTTCCTCCTCAACTCTATTTTCCCCCTCGTTGTTTGTATCACCAGATAATAAGACGAAGTCCATAATGCACCTTATAGATAATGATTTATAGAACTTCAGACAGAATATTCAGAAGCATGCATTAGTAATCAAGAGCTCTTATTTTTATATATAAACTAAATATTCATTTTTAGTGTTACTGAAAGGAGTACTCTTTCTTACTCACCAGTTGGGCCGACCCGTCTTCAGACATTTCCTTTCAGGGGTCACGGGTGGGAAGTTGCGCTTAGGATAAGCGGTGTGATTCTTCATGTTAGTTTGTCATTTATCTTATTGTCTTTCAGTTCAGTTATTGTACCTTCACTTTGAACTTGATGTATCAGAACTATCTAATATTTTCATTATATCAGATCAGGTTTAAGATTTCAATATTTCAGATTTTATGGTTTTTCCCTTTACTAGTTGGCTCTGTGAATCAGATTTTGAGGTACCATTATTTACCCTTAACTACATATCTTACTTCCGATGCGAATTTATTTTAGTACTTTTATTTATGTCTGCTATGTATCAATTTTATTACCGTTACTTAGTTTACTTCTTATCGCGGGGTACAGCCGGACTACTGATTCATTGTTAAACTAGGTTGGGATATTACATCAAATTATGTCTTCGCGCCGAATACACTCGACGTGTACCGCATTTTACAAGTTAAAGTATGTGCGTCGAGTACAAATCGACGTACATCACTTTCTCCTCAAGCTCAACTCGCACTTTTTCCAACATTTTTTGTACGCATTTCTTTATTACCACTAATTTTATATTCTCAGAGATCTCTTTTAATGGATCTTTCTAATTAATATTTTTAACGTCGTAAATATCAATTTCCGTAGCAAATTAATTATATGATTAATGCTTACGATTTTTTGAGACTCCTTATATATGAGGTATTTTCTGAGAACGAGTTACGTACTCTTAAAATTCTGTGTTCTCCTTCTTACGATCATGCTTTCTCTTTGTATTTGCTTGATCGAGTGAAAGTTTGGGACCTTTGGATGCTTTGTACTTCTTCGATATTTGCGCACATTAGAGTTTCGAGATCTAGCCAGATATTGAACTTTGGAGAAGTAAGCATCGGGTGAAAGCTCTGTCGGAGGGTATTGTAACTTATTTAATACAATGATCGCAAGCCTTACCCAAACTTGATTTCTTAACCTCTTAATTTACATTGTTTCTCTATTATATTTTATAGATTTAATATTATATTACATTACTTTAAAAAGAAATATATATTATTTTATGTGTTTATATATAAAATGGGGGCCTTAGCGCACCGGTTAAAGTGTTATCTTATCGTGTGACCTTAAGGTTCCGAGTTTGAGTTCTGGAAGCAGTCTCTTGCAAAAATGCAAAGCAAAGTTTGTCCATATTTCACCCTTGCGTTGGGACCCTTCCCCAGACCCTTCTTGCACGGTGATACTTTGTGCACCGAGATGCCCATATATATATATATATATATATATATATATATATATATATATATATATATATATATATATATATATATATATATATATATATATATATATATATATATATATATATATATATATATATATATATATATATATATATATATATATAGGGCTTTGAGAGTATACACTCGCGCTATTTTAGAAAATTATAATGCGAATATGGTATTTCAGGATTTAGACCCCCTAAACGGCTTCATTTGAAAAAGTGATCAACATGAAAGTTGTAGATCTCATCATGTTGATCACTTTTTCAAATGAAGCCGTTTAGGCCCCCGATTTGGGCCCCGAAAAATGCCTCTTCCGCAACCACGCGTTCGTACAATGTGCGGAAGTAACATTTTTTGAGACCCAAATCGGGGGCCTAAACGGCTTCATTTGAAAAAGTGATCAACATAAAAGTTGTACATCTCATCGAGATCTACAACTTTCTTGGTATCACTTTTTCAAATGAGAAACATTTGGTGGTCCAAATCCCAAAATTCAGCATTCGCGCTATAATTTTCTAAAATAGCTCGAGCTAATACCCTCTTTTCTCATATATATATATATGTATATATATATATATATATATATATATATATATATATATATATATATAGTACAATATATGAAATGGCTAGAATAGCATTCATATTAACAGTGTTCAAGGGAATTGATGGAAATGTTAACTCAATGGGGTATTTGATATTTTGCTGGATTTCAAGAGTGAATAATATTCACCAAAACCTTAGGAGAGGTGAATGATAATTATCTGAATCGGAGATTTACTTTCTGACAGAAGCATTTAACATAACATTTTATCAATTGCACTAGCCATAAATTTAAACTGATTAATAAACAAACCAAAAATAGAAATTTCAGTAGTATCATCCTAATGGTGAAGTCTCACTACCCCTGTAATGAAAATAACATCTACAGTATGAAGAAAATGGAAATGTGGAAGTATTCCTTGTCTGCTTACATGGTGAAGAACATACAAGATTACAAACAGCATTCAATTACAGAAAACAATGTATATGTACAAATAAAATGGATTAATGGATTAGTGAAGATCAGTCACCTGCATTTATCTTACATGTGAAGGAGTAATTTGAAAAAGAGAAGGGATGAAGATCTGACGGAAATTCTTTCACAAACAAGAAAAACCCTAAACTCTGCTTGTTAAGAGATTTAAGGTAGATCTGGACTCAATGTTGGAAATCTTGTTAAAGGACACGTATAATGGGGTCAACCCTAAACTCTGCTTGCAACCAAACTAACACAAGCTGTATCCAAAAACCTAATCAGCAATGCCTCCATGCAAATTTTGAAATTACAACTTCAAAGTCGCTATTAAATTCTCAAAAAACAAATGCAACTCGATAACTCAGCATTCCAATGTTTGCCTACAATAATCCATTTTCACTACAAATCGATGGAACTAAGAAAAGAAGCCGGGGATGAAAGGAAAGAGGATTTCACCGTTTTAGGACCATTGGTGAGGAAAGGAAGCACGCACTCCTTCTCAAGAACTCCGGCGGCTATCTTTATCTTCGCCCACGCCTGCACGTGTTCCTCCAACGGATTTCCCGAGGCAGCCCGCCGGGAACCGCCTCGCCGTCCTTTCCGCGACACCGAGTGGGTAGATATTGGAAAGCGCAGCCTCTGTTTCCACTCGCACCCGACGCTGGAAAGGACGTGAGGAGATTGCTGAGATCCGGCATGGAATAGGGAGGAGTGGGAAGAAGAACAAGCAATCTCGAGGTGCGAGGGCGACGTGAGGAGATTGCTGAGATCCGGCATGGAAGTGTAGGGGAGAAGGGGAGGGAAGAAGAAACCCTAGCGCAATGGAGAAACAGGAGGATGGGTACTGACAAACTTTATATTAGAAACTTTATTTTAATGCTGTTATTTTACTATGAAAGCGCGGGAGAAGAGCGTTAGGGCCTCGGAGGACAGCGAAAACGGATGGAGGGACTGCATCGAATTTGGGCGGGAAAATTAGGGGAAGAAGAATGGCATTTAAGGAAGTAAGTAGGCAAAGTTGTTCATTATTTACAGAGACGCCCTCCTTGTCTACCTGTAAATCTCAAAACATATATGAAAGGGCATTATAAAATAATATATTTCATATAAGCCACAATTATTTTTCAAAATATATAAAATAAAAATGAGTATAAACAAAAAGTTCACATCTTTAAAAACATAGCTCAAAGAAGCTTTCATTTGGCTTTAAACAATGATACACAACACCTTGTACAGTTACATGGCAGAAGGCAACACTACCAAAAACTTGCACAACTAATCCTTTTGCATCTTTCTTTGTATACCACTCACCTCTTTTATCGAGGATTGGACGAGGGGAATATGAAGGTTAACTGGTGCATTCAATGTTGATGATGTCGATGTTGATGTTGATGGAAATCATTATGCCTGCTCCGAAAAGTTTGGAGAAGAAAAGTAACCATAATTGGCCTAGCTCAAAGTTGGTCTAAATTTCTCATAGGTTGGGGGCTTTACCAATCTTCATGACAGCGAGATTAGAGTTGTCACGGATCCGATTCAGTTTCGATTCTCCAAAAATCGTGAACTGAATCGTTATGATAACGGTTCTACAAATTAGAACCAAAATCTTATTTGATTTGATCGGCTAATTTCGGTTCTGGTTATGGTTGCAACATCGTGTCAACGGTTCCGGTTCAACAAGATTCAAAGTCAAACTAGTCACAAACGGTTCGATCTGGTTCTATGCGGTTCGGTCATGTTCCAATTAGTTCTGTGTTATAGTTTTTGTTGCGGTTTGTTTAACGCTCCTGGCAGATTATGCTTGTAACACACATCACCCATCACGAAGAATATAACAAAAGGTCTGAACAGGGCCCCACGCCATATTACACGAATAGTCAGCGGAGTTACGTATTGATTACAAAATCATACACGTGTTCTAACTCAGAGTTACATTCTAGCGGAAGCATCAACATTAACTTAGAACTCAAACACAGAAATGTCCACTAATACATAATATGAATTATATTCAAAATACACAAAATGTTATGGTCTTAAGGTCATACAACTATTCTCTTTACAATAGTATATTACATATTGTTGAAACCGAAAACTCGGTCTCCGTGGAGTTCACCCTTGGGGAAGGGGTGTTCGCACACTTACTTCTCTCTCGCGGGCCAAATAACTAAGGAAAAAGAACAGAGGACTGACCCAAGGGATTAGCGCGGAGGACCCACCACACTCCCGGAAGATCTTAGAGTGCTTCCCCTCCCTAGCCAAGTGTCGAGCTAAGGATACCTCAAAAAGCGCAAGAAGACCGGGGCAAGAAAGCGTGCTTTCTGAGGTACTCCCTCGGGTCTATTTATAAATTTTTGGGGATTGTCTGCCAATAGCGCAATCCCGCTGCTCTAAAATTACTGAAATACCCCGGGGCTGGTCTGCCAATAACCAAACTCCGCTGTTCTGAACAGCTATGGGCAAGCCAGCGGGGCAAAATGGTAAAAAAACATCATAGAACTGGGCGAGTGGCCCTATGAAGCCTCCACTCGCCTGGGGCGGCGAGTGCTCGATGGAGCTGGCACTCGCTGCCTCCCTTTTGGTCTGGGCGATTACGGGCTCGGCTGGCCCTGCTCGCCCGCCGCTTGCCTAATAGCCTGGGGCGAGTGCGAGCCCTCCAGCTCTAATCACCCCCCGATGGTTCAACCACGCCTGGGCAAGTCAGGGCTGCCGAACTCTGGCCCCCTTGGGTGCTTGCCCGGGACCTAGACTGCTCGACCCATGCCGGTCTGGCTCCTGCCGACCCCACTCGCCGGATACGGGATTGAACACAATCACCGCTCTTTGCGGGGTTGGAACAAGCTCGGAAAGAATCATCCAATCCCACGGGATTCGGCGAGTGCGGTAGGTGCCAAAGGGAATCTTCGGGTGGGGTCCACCTGCGGCTATATATATGCGTCTGCGTACCTGGGTGACCTTTGTCATTCCTTTTGCTCTAAACCTGTCGAGATGTCTATCCCCAAAGAGATCCAAGAGAGGCTTGCCCGAGCTCGCGAGGCTGCCACCACTCGCGTTGCCGGCTTGACCGACGTGTCCCTTAGCAAACTGTCGAGCACTATGGCAGAAACAAACCCCGCCAAGAAAACTAAACAGCTTCCAAAGGCGGCCAAGCCCATCTACCAGGAGCTGAAAATTGTCCTGGATGACGGGGCCGGCTCCTCTACTCGGCTTCCCCCTGAGCAAAGGGGTAAATAAATCGTTGATCTCTCCGCCGACCCGGACAGCCAACGGAATGACGACGATTCCTCCCTACCGCGAATAGACACCCTTCATGACAACTCGTGGCCTCAAACCCCAGACACTCGCCTGCAGGACCCGTCTCCCCCCTTTGGGACCCTGGGGATAGGCTCGCAGAAGCCGAAGTTGCCAGCTTGAAAGTCTTGATTTCAAGATCAACTAAACACCTAGAGGGGGTGAATAGGTCCAATTTAATTCTAGGCTACTTAAAGTTAATGAAATCTGATTCTCTATCTTTATTACCATCTCTGTCATATAATATAAGAAAGCTATTCGGCAATTATAACACAATCACAGCACAGTACTCACAGATTTATAGTGGTTTTCCAATTGATGGGTACATCCACTTCCCCCTTCGCCTATCTAGCAATAGAATAGATTCGACCAAACACCTTCTTTTTTCTTTCTCAGATCCTCAGATCTTACAGCTCATAGCCCAACTGGCTCCTACAACTCAGACTATACAAGTCTTACTACTCAGATCACCAAGATCCTACAGCTCAAGTTCTTCCCAAGAACTCTATCTCAGAGTGAATCCACACTCCTACACCTCAGGCAATACCGCCCTACCTTAGATTGATCCACACTCCTACAACTCAGGCAACCCTTGCCCTACCTCAGCCTTTATAACACAGCCTTACAGCTCAGGCACTTAGCCTTACCACTCGGATTCAATATGAATCCTACACAGAATATCAAAGAAATGAATTACAGACACCAGAGAAAATTCTCTGTGTCTGTCTACCTAGATTGAGCAGATATCAGCCCTATCTTCGTCTTCACAGCAACCAGATGAGAAAGCGATCTTGAATTGAAGCCCGGCTTGTTCTGGAAGCGACTAGCAGAAACCTCTGCTTCTTCTTCTTCTTCAGGAATCTATCCTAATCTGGACTGAGCCGATATCAGCCCTCTCTACTTCTTCTTCAAAGATCTAGCGAATGATCTTCAGATTTTGCACGACTTGGATCGTGAAGATACTTTCAGCAAGGGCTCGCCTAGACTGATTCGTCTTCCTCAGAGAAATACTCTGAACTTGTTTTAGCAGATGTTGAATGCCTCAGCAAACTCAGAACCCCTTCAGATTTTCAAATTGAATTTTTTTGGCTCTATAACAATGATGGAAGAAGACGACGAACTCCGCTTCTCGTTTTTCAGAATGAATTAATTCTTTGATCAGAAAACTATTTGATCTCGATCTCAGCTGATTTTTTTAACTCCTTCAATTAGCGAGATGATCGACACATGTCCCAGATTTAACATCGGTTAACACCTCAGCTTAATCAAATTGAGATTCACTGTAGACTGACGGCGACGTTAATGTCTATTTGCAACGAATCTTAAATTTGTTGACTTTGCTGACGTCAGCGTCATTCTGGACTTAGCCAAAATCAACTATCTTCCCAGAAGTTCTGCGTTCGACGAACTCCAAGCTCAGTTTGACAAACCCTGAGCTCAGCTTGACGAAACAGTGAAAGAGATAAAAGCTGAGTTCGACGAATTCTGAACTTCGCTCGACGAAAGCAAAGCTAAGCTCGACGAATTGTGGATAAGATGAGTTCGACGATTCTGAAGGCTGAATTCTTCTTACAGATGAAAGCTGAGTTCAACGAATTCTGAATTTCGTTCGACGAAAGCAAAGCTTAGCTCAACGAATAGTGGATAAGCTGAGTTCGACGATTCTGAAGGCTGAGTTCTTCTTACAGATGAAAGCTGCGTTCGACGAATTTTGAACTCAGCTCGACGAAATCAAAGCTTAGCTCGACGAATAGTGGATAAGCTGAGTTCGACGATTCTGAACTTAGAAAATTTTTCCAGCTCTACTAGGCTTTTAGTGTGTTGACCTCACTCAACGTTATTTCCCGTTATCCCATTCTTCAGTTATCTGCATGATGGCGTTGAGAGCATTGAGTGTATATGCCTCACTTAACGCTATTTTTCTTAGCCATATTCTTCTGTTTTTCTTTCTGCTAAAAGCGTTGAGAGCGTTGAGTGAGCTCGCCTCACTCAACAATTCTGGACTTAGTCGAATTTTGGTTTCTTCACAGAACAACTAGACTCAAAGCCTTTTAACTTGGTGTTGAGTGAGTGAGCTTCACTCAACGCTTCTGTACTCAGTCGACTTTTCTGTCTCCTTATACATTGGCGTTGACAGACTTAACATGGCGTTGAGTGATGAAGCTTCACTCAACGCTTCTAGACTTAGTCAATTTTCTAGCTTCCACTGCTTAGGCTTTGACATGATAACCTTGACTCAACGATTCTGGCCATATGGCGTTGAGTGAGTTAGGGTCACTCAACGCCTATGGACTTAGCCATATTTCTGAATTTGTAATACTGTAAGCGTTGACTGCCCGCCTTCTCTCAACACTATTAGCTGTATGGCGTTGAGTGAGCTTGCCTCACTCAACGCTTCTAGACTTAGGCATTTTTCTGAATTTCCAGCCTCACCTTGAGTCCACCTTTCATTGTCTCTTGAACTATCTGTCCAATCATTGTGATAAAGACCAACCTGTATGTATGAACTTAAACATACATCAAATACAACTATGTCTATCTCATTGACCTGTTTGACATCATCAAATCAGGGCCATTGGAATCAATGGACCCAACAATCTCCCCATATTTGAAGATGTCAAAACCACTGTTCAATTACCTTAGTCAATGAGATGTACATCACATAGGCAGAAAAAACTTATTAAATTCAGTGAGATGAATTATACCTACTCCCCCTGGATTGCTGCAGGGTGAGTTTTACCTTAGAGGATTACCTCTCAGCTTGATCTCAGAGGATTACCTCTCAGCTTGATCTTTTCTTGCTTGATCAACCTCTTCTTGCTTGATCAACCTCTTTTCCCCATGACTCTCTCCCCCTGTCCTTCTGACATGAAGGAGCTTGATTTCTTGAACTTGTCTCTTGTCTTACCCCCTTGGAGACTACTTGAATATGATCAATCTCTTCTATCTCTCCCCCTTTTGACCTCTTCAGATAGTCAGTTAGGAGCATCAGTTCATTCTCTCCTCTTATGTTCTCCCCCTAGCTAATGTAGATGAAGCTAGTAGTGCGGCTGCCAACTTGCTCCTTTTACAGGCATGTCTTGTATACCACATGAAATTCTCTAGTCCTGCAGCTGCTGGACTTTCTCCCCCTTAATAAGAGCATCTGCTCTCATCTTGTTTTCCACTAGGTCTGCATCACCTGTAAGAAGAACAAGCTTGTACCGAACAACAATACCTTAGGGAGTACCTGAAGCTATTCTAAGTTCAACATACCCAATTCAATTTTGAAGGTGTTGAATTTGGCTTCATCTAGTGGCTTAGTGAAGATATCAACCACTTGCTTATCAGTGGAGACAAACTCCAGGCAAATGTCTTCTTTCTCGACATGCTCCCTAATAAAATGATACTTAATTTCCATGTACTTAGTCCTACTGTGTGAAACAGGATTCCTAGCAATAGAAATGGCACTTGTAGAATCACAATAAAGAAGAGTTCTACTTATCTTAATGTTATAGTCTTCAAGCTGATGTTGTATCCACAACAATTGAGCATAGCAGCTGCCTGCTGAAATGTACTTTATTCTGCAGTTGAGATAACCACACTGGTTTGTTTCTTGCTGCTCCATGACACCAGACTTCCACCTAGAAATTGACATGTACCAGTAGTACTTTTCTTGTCTTTCTTGTAGCCTGCAAAATCTGTATCTGAAAATCCAGTTAGCTCAAAATCTCTATTCCTAGGGTACCATAGACCAAGATCTGGTGTGCCCTTAAGATACCTTAAATTTCTTTTTGTAGTAGAATAATGAGATTCTTTAGGGCAGGCCTGATACCTAGCACATACACATGTAACATACATGATGTCAGGCCTACTAGCAGTCAAGTATAGAAGAGAGCTAACTATCCCTCTATGCAAAGACTCATCAGCAGGTTTTCCTGCCTCATCTTTGCCTATAGGCATACTTGATCCCATTGGAGTTCTCAAAGCAGAGGCATTCTGCATACCATATTTCTTAATCAACTCTCTGGTGAACTTTGAATGGGATATGGAAAAACTATCATCAGTCTATCTTACTTGGAGTCCCAAGAAGAACTTGAGCTCACTCATGCTGCTCATCTCAAACTTCCCTTGCATAAGTTTAGCAAACTTCCTCCAAAGATTGTCCTCAGTGGATCCAAAGATAATGTCATTAACATATTTCTGGACTAGGATAATCTTGCTCTTAGATTCCCTTAGGAATAGGGTCTTGTTTATTTTCCCCCTTGAGAATCTGTTCTTAATAAGGAAATTAGACAATGTTTCATACCATGCTCTAGGGGATTGCTTCAACCCATATAGAGCTTTCCTAAGCCTATAAACAGAATCAGGAAGGTGAGGGTCTATAAAACCCGATGGCTGGTCCACATATACTTCCTCTTTTAAGTCACCATTCAGGAATGTTGACTTCACATCCATCTAGTAAACTTTGAATCCTTGATAGACAGTAAATATAAGGAATAGCCTTATTGTTTCCAGCCTGGATATTGGGGAAAAAGTCTGGTCGAAATCTAATCCTTCTTCTTGCTTGTATCTTTTTGCCACAAATCTAGCCTTGTTCTTGACATTCTCATCTAACGTGTTCTTGTAGATCCACTTAGTTCCTATGACATTATGTCCCTTAGGTATGGGAATTAGCTTCCAAACAATACACTTTCTGAACTGGTTCAACTCCTCCTACATTGCTCCAATCTAGAAAGGATCTTTGATAACCTCTTCAAGCTTCTTGGGCTCTATTTGAGATAGGAAGCTTGAACAGAGAGCTGTATTGATGCTCTTTCTTCTAGTCTGGACTCCATGTCTTGCATCACAAATGATTTGGTGTACTAGATGGTCCCTCAGATATCTCTCTGCAGGAGGCAATCTTGCTTCATCTTGTTGTTATTCATTTTCCTCAATTGGTTGTACTTCACTGTCTTCAGTTGGCTGTTCTTCATCCTCATCTTGTGAGTCTTGAACTCCCCCTGGACAACAGCCATCTCCTTTCTTATCTAGAACTTCTGGATCATGTTCCTTGATGGTAAGCTTGTCCATCACCTCCTTTAAACCTGCAGAGCTAGAAGAGGAGCTAGGCAATCCACAATTAATCAGGTTTGCCTCATCAAATACAACATGGACTGATTCTTCTACAACTTGACTAGTCAAGTTGTAGATCCTATATGCCTTATTATTATTGATGCACCCAACAAAGATCCCTTCTTGGGACTTGACAGCAAACTTAGTCACATAGGAATTACCATTGTTCAGTACATATCACTTGTTACCAAAAATCCTGAAGTAGGATAAGTTTGGTTTTCTACCTTTCAGAATCTCATAGGGAGTCTTCTTATGGCTTTTGCTGATGGAAGCCCTGTTGAGGACATGACATGCAGTGCTTACTGCCTCAGCCCAAAAATATTCTGGGAAAGATGTGTCGCTTCACAAGGTCCTACCAGCCTCTATGAGGGTTCTATTTTTCCTCTCAGTAATTCCATTTTGCTGGGGTGTTCTAGGAGATGAGAACTCTTGATGAATCACATGCTCTTCACAGAACTTTGTCATGCACTCAGACTGAAACTCAATCTCATGGTCATTTTTGATTTTGACCACAGTACTGTTAAATTCATTCTGAATTTGCTTAACAAATGTCTATAAGACATCAGGGATTTCATATTTCTTTTTTATGAAAAACACCTAAGCAAATCTGGAAAAATCATCAACAACCACAAGAGTGTAGACTTTCCTACCTAGACTATGAACTAGCATAGGACCAAATAGATCCATTTACAGGAGGTATAAACCCCTCACTGAGTCTTTGGTACCAAGGCACTGGAAGGAGGTCTTGGTCTGCTTTCTCTTTTGGCTTGTAGAGCAGATACCCTCCTTGGTACCCTTTACCTTAGGACCATTTCTCACTAACTCTTCACTATAGAGTTTGCCTATGGTCTTGTAATTCATGTGAGATAGCCTCTTGTGTCATTGGACACAATGTGAGGCTTTCTCATCTGCAACTAGACATATAGGAGAGTCCTTACTATCACAAACAAAATTCAGACAATAAACATTTCCTCTCCTAGTGCCTGTCAAGATGGCCCCTTGGTCACTAGACTTCCTAATTTGGCACTCATCTTTGAGGAAAGAAATGTCATAGCCAAGATCACATAGTTGGCTTATGCTTATCAGGTTGTGTTGCAAACCTTTCACGTAAGCTACTTGTGTGATATTGATTGATATCTTACCAAACCCTTTGGTTACTCCCTTTTCTGAACCACCAATGATGATTTTGGGTCCATTCTCTACAGGAGTATATTCCTTCAACATGCTCCTTGTTCCAATCATGTACCTAGAGCATCCACTATCCAAATACCATATAGGGGTATGACCACTTAGACTCACCTGCAACAAATAAATCATCTAACCTTAGGACCCCAATTCTTATTGGGTCTTAGGTGCATGTTAGATTGAAAATGAACATGCCTGCCTGCAACTTTTCTTACAGGTAAGACGACATTATCTTTCTGGACACTATTATTGTGTTAGCAATCAATAACATAGTGGCCCACTTTGCCACAACACCAATACTCATAAATGTTGTACCTTCTCTTAAGGGCTGGCTTATCAGCATTGTTGTTAGCAGCTCTCAGTCTAGCTGGTATAGTAGTAACCTTTTTCTTATTTCTTCCAGCCACAACCTGATTTGGGATATGTCTAGCAGCAGAGGTACTTGGGATATCTTGGACCCTATCAGCAGTTGCCTTCTTTTCAGAGTGCATGCTCCTTATGGCTTCAGATATGCCCAAGTCAGGTTTGCTGATAGACTATCCTTTGGTCTGATTGTGGACTGACAGACTTTGAGAATGGGCTGTAGCCTTATTTTTGAGTGTTGAGGCTGGTATACTAAACACAAATAGTACAGGATGGGCCATTTGGATTTTTTTATGGGATACCTTGTAGGCACTAGCACCCTTGCCATTCATAACACCATACTCCCAGTGACCATAGATGCTCTCATGGTCATACCTGTTAAATGGTAGCACACTTTCCTGAAAGGAATTTGAGGCTTGGAGACTAGTGGATACACTAGAGCTTTGCCCTTCCTTTTGGAATTGGCAGCTCTAGTTTTCCCTTTGAAGTCTAACCCCTTCTTACCCTTTTGGGAGAAGAAGGAATCTATCAAGGGCAATACAGAACATGACTTTGAAAACTTAGCCACTAACTCCTTCTTCTTTTGGAGTTTACCTTCAAGATTCCTGATGAGGTCATTCTTAAAGGTGATTGTGCCCATCTGAATGACAGTGATGTCTTTCAGCTTGCTGACTTCTTTCTTCTTTAGGTTTAGCATGTTTGCTGAGTCTGAAGCAGCCAGCTGCAGAGAGGCAATCTCCTTTGCCTGTTTTTTGGCCAGGAGCCTGCTTGTCTTCAATGCTTGAAGGAGTTCACCATAGTCATCAATCAATTGATTGACGTCTCCTTCAGATTTAGAGTCGTCTTCATCTCTTGATGTCTATACCTCTGATTATGGACTTATCACATAATCTGACACAGAGGAAAGAGAATGTACTTTGCTTGGACCAGGCTGCTCCTGGCGGGGTCCTTCTTTAGTCAGAGCCATCAGCCCAATGCAATGGCTATCTTCTTTTCTTTCTTCAACCCTAGAAACACCATCATCTTCTCCAGTAATAGCAGCCAGCATCTCAGAGAAGTCCGCCTCTACATATTCTTCTTCAGCAGTAAATAGCCCAATGTAGGCTTTATCTTCATCTTCCTTTTCTGACTCTAATGATGATGAGTTAGTTCAGCTCTTTTGCTTCTTGGCAATAAATGATTTCTCCTTCTTGCCTTTCTGCTGATGTTCCTTCTTTTCTCCAGCACCCTTACTTTTGACAGGACAGTCGGCTATAACATGCCCTGGCTTGCTACAACAATAACAAACCACTTTAGAAGAAGCATGTTTATTTGGTTTAGAGCCATACCTGTCCTCTTTAGAGGATTTCTTCCTGCCCTTGTAGTAATCTTCCTTGGGATAAGAAGAAGAGGATGACCTACTTCTCCAGTGCCTCTTCTTCATGAATTTCTGAAATTGCCTGGAGAAGGCAGCAAAGTCTTCATCAGATATGTGGCAGTCTGATGTACTGGTTTCTGAGCTTTCTGAATCAAATTCAGCATCTCTCCTTGGTGGAGAAGGAGTCTTTCTCCTACTCCTTCTTATGGCTTTAGCTTTGAAGGCCACTGACTTATCCTTGACTACAGACTTGCTGATTTTCTCCTCCTCCTTTCTGGCAGTCAGCTGTATTTTATAAGATAGTAATTTTCCAAACAGGGTTGATGGTGGAGTATCTGCAAGTTTTGCCACTTCTCTGATGACACATATTTTTGTGTCTCAGTCTTTAGTCAAAGACCTGAGAAACTTGTCATTTAATTCATATGTGCTGAAAACTCTGCCATATGTTCTCAGCTCATTCACAATCCTAAAGAACTTTTCAAAGCACTCGGTTATGACATCTGTCTTGTTCTGCCTGAAGCTTTCATACTCTTGATTGATCATGGACTTCCTGTCATCACTCATTTCTTTTGTTCCCTCCATGAAGACAATTAGTGTGTCCCACATCTCCTTAGATGTCTTGCAGTGGATAAGATTTTGGAAGGTTGAGTCATCTATGACACTAACTATAATGTTTTGTGCCCTCTTATCCTGTGTATCTAACATGATTTCATCCTTAGTCATCTCGGTGTACATCTTTAGAGTCTTCAGATTTGCATCAAGGACAGATGTCTTCATTGGAATGAAGGGTCCTTCTTGTACTATGATATAAATTCTAGGATCAGATGCCTCCATGAACAATCTAACCCTTTCCTTCCAGATGTCAAAAGTCTCTTTTCTACACAGAGGAAGTTTCATAGATCTAAGCTCTTTGTGATTCTCTCCTGAACCCATCTTGACCTTCTGACAGCTGCCCTAGAGATCAACTCAGACTATCAAGTCCTTTCTTGAGCAACCTCCCTCTAATACAACTTGAAAGTCTTGATTTCAAGATCAACTAAACACCTAGAGGGGGGGGGGGGTGAATAGGTCCAATTTAATTCTAGGCAACTTAAAGTTAATGAAATCAGATTATCTATCTTTATTACTATCTCTGTCAAATAAAGCAAGAAAGCTATTCAGCAATTATAACGCAATCACAACACATCAATCACAACACAATACTCACAGATTTATAGTGGTTCCCCAATTGATGAGTACATCCACTTTCCCCCTTTGCCTATCTAGCAATATATTAGATTCGGCCAAACACCTTCTTCTTTCTTTCTCAGATCCTCAGATCTTACAGCTCAGAGCCCAACTGGCTCCTACAACTCAGACTATACAAGTCTTACCACTCAGATCACCAAGATCCTACAGTTCATGTTCTTCCCAAGAACTCTATTTCATAGTGAATCCACACTCCTACACCTCAGGCAATACTACCTTACCTTAGAGTGATCTACACTCCTACAACTCAGGCAACCCTTTCCCTACCTCAGCCTTTATAACACAGACTTACAACTCAGACACTTAGCCTTACCACTCAGATTCAATATGAATCCTACACAGAATATCAAAGAAACGAATTACAGATACCAGAAAAAATTCTTTATGTCTATCTACCTAGACTGAGCAGATGTCAGCCATATCTTCGTCTTCACAACAATAAGATGAGAAAGTGATCTTGAATTGAAGCTCGGCTTGTTCTGGAAGCGACTAGCAGAAACCTCTGCTTCTTCTTCTTCAGGAATCTATCCCGATCTGGACTGAGCAGATATCAGCCCTCTCTACTTCTTCTTCAAAGATCCAGCGAATGATCTTCAGATTTGGCACGACTTGGATCGTAAAGATACATTCAGGTAGGGCTCGCCTAGACTGATTCGTCTTCCTCAGAGAAATACTCTGAACTCGCCGTAGTGGATGTTGAATGCCTCAGCGAACTTAAAACCCCTTCAGATTTTCAAATTGAATTTCTTGGCTCTGTAACAATGGCGGAAGAAGACGACGTACTCTGCTTCTCATTTTTCAGAATGAATTAATTATTTGATCAGAAAACTATTTGATCTCAGTCTCAGCTACTATTTATAACTCTGTCAATTAGCAAGATGATCGACACGTGTCCCAGATTTAACAGCGGTTAACACCTCAGTTTAATAAAATTGAGATTCACTGTAGACTGACGACGACATTAATGTTGATTTGCAACGAATTTGAAATTTGTTGACTTTGCTGACATCAACATCATTCTGGACTTAGCCAAAATCAACTATCTTCCTAGAAGTTCTGCGTTCGACGAACTTCAAGCTTAGTTTGACAAACCATGAGCTCAGCTCGACGAAACAGTGAAAGAGATAAAAGCTGAGTTCGACGAATTCTGAACTTCGTTCGACGAAAGCAAAGCTTAGCTCGATGAATAGTGGATAAGATGAGTTCGACAATTCTTAAGGTTGAGTTCTTCTTACAGATAAAAGCTGAGTTCGACGAATTTTGAATTCCGTTCGACGAAAGCAAAGCTTAGCTCGACGAATAGTGGATAAGCTGAGTTTGACGATTCTGAAGGCTGAGTTCTTCTTAAAGATGAAAGCTGAGTTCGACGAATTCTGAACTCAGCTCGACGAAATCAAAGCTTAACTCGACGAATAGTGTATAAGCTGAGTTCGACAATTCTGGACTTGAAAATTTTTCCAGCTCTGCTAGGCATTGAGTGTGTTGACCTCACTCAACGTTATTTCCCGTTAGCCCATTCTTCAGTTATCTGCCTGATGGCATTGAGAGCATTGAGTGTATATGCCTCACTCAACACTATTTGCCTTAGCCATATTCTTCTGCTTTCCTTTCTGCTAAAAAGCATTGAGAGCGTTGAGTGAGCTCGCCTTACTCAACGATTCTGGACTTAGCTGAATTCTGGCTTCTTCACAGAACGACTAGACTCAAAGCTTTTTAACTTGGCATTGAGTGAGTGAGCTTTACTCAATGCTTCTATACTTAGTCGACTTTTCTGTCTCCTTATACATTGGCATTGACAGTCTTAACATGACGTTGAGTGATGAAGCTTCACTCAACGCTTCCGTACTTTGTCAATTTTTTGGCTTCCACAGCTTAAGCTTTGACATGATAACCTTGACTCAACGATTCTGGCCATATGGCGTTGAGTGAGTTAGGGTCACTCAACGCCTGTGGACTTAGCCATATTTCTGCCTTTGCAATACTATAAGCGTTGACTACCCGCCTTCTCTCAGCACTATTAGCTGTATGGCATTGAGTGAGCTTGCCTCACTCAACGCTTCTGGACTTAGGCATTTTTCTGAATTTTCAGCCTCATCTTGAGTCCACATGTCATTGTCTCTTGAACTATATGTCTAATCATTGTGACAAAGACCAACCTGTATGCATGAACTTAAACATACATCAAATACAACTATATCTTTCTCATTGACCTATTTGATATCATCAAATCAGGGCTATTGGAATCAATGGACCCAACATAGCTCACACCTCTTCTCGGCAATCTTCTCCCGCTCCCGATATTACGGGGAGAATCGACGGAACCATCCCGGTCCCGGGCTTTGTCCTTCTCACCCCAGGAACTCATCGCCCGAGTCGTGGCAAGGACCTGGGGCTGATGCCTCTCCGCACCTCGTTGGGGGAGCCGATCTCACTAGGTAGATTTTTGCCTGTGTTACTCCGTCATGCCCAATTTCCTTGTAGTACTTTCCCCTCATGTAAGGTTGGTTAACTTCTTCTGCAGATTCCCCCATCCAGCCTGATGACAATGACTCTTCGGAGTCAGCTCGCTACTCGCCCCTTCCTTCCCCTAACTCGATAAAGGCCTTCCTGTGCCCTTTGGTGGAGAATGACGAGCTGACGAGGCGAGGGATCGTGCTCTTCAAGAAGTTGGTGCGCGGGCTGCGCATGGTCAAGGAGGATAATGAGAGGTTGTAGTGAGACTACATAGGGCTTGCGGACGAGGTGAGGGGCTCCCCGGCAGGCGAGGTGGAGGGCAGCCTGGCGGACGAGGTTGCATCTCCAACTCCCCTTATGAATCAGATCGACGAGAATCTCCGGGCTGCTTAGAAGAACCTGAAGCTGATACGCGAGCTCCACAAATTGCACCGACCTGCGGGGAAAGGGATGCGAGGACGGGGTAGGTAGAAACGACTCCCCTTCTGAGCCTACCGGTACTCGCACCCGGCCCCCTCATCTTGTGTGCATGTGAGATAACCCCTTTTTCTGCATTTGATTTCTTTGATCTATATACGCACCTCTGTCTGTAATAACTTGTAATATTCATTAGATTTTCAATGTTTGCCATTTGAATAAGATATTGGTCTTTAGGCTTAGCTCAGAGTGTAATTGAATAGGCCTCAGAAGTCGGCGAGCTGGGGTTGGCGAGCTAGGGCAGACGAGCCAGACTGATCGGTCGGCTCAGCCTCAGATTTCTTTTTCTATAAATAGGCCCCCTCACCAACCCCGGTCCACCGCCTTTATTGCTTTCACACCCCCTCCTTTTTCCCTTTCCACTACATGTACTCGCGCCTCGATAAACCTGTGAGCATGGGCAAGACAAACCCTGATGTCGACGGTCGATCCAAGTGTGCTTGACATTTTTCCGAGTACCTCTTTTTCGAGGGAAACACCTCAGAGAAAGAGCTCGCGGAATTCGTTAATGGCTACGTGCCCCCTGGCTTCGAGGCATGTAGACCCAGGGAGGGCGAGTCCATCAATACATTTTACCCCGACGAGCTCGCCTTCCCCATCTCGTATTTCGAGGTGGGGTTGCGCCTCCCCCTTTTACCGAAAATCTGCCAGATCTTCAAGTATTACGGCGCGGTGCCCGCGCAGCTGAACTCGAATGCCATCACCATGATGGTCGCGTTCACGTGCTTCCTCCACAGGGAGAGGATCGAGTTCAACTTGACCGTCTTCAGGAAGCTTTTCACCTACAAGGCGACTCCCGACGACGTCGCCTACTTCGTGGGCTCTTTCATCAAAGTTCGCGAGATCGCAAACAAACACCGCAACTGGATGTCAAAGATCGTATTCATCAAGGGTGACCTCGACAACGTCCCCTACTCGCCGTTGTAGAAGGGAGAGGAGTTGTACCGCCCCCTACCATGTCTGGTAACATTGTCGAGCTCCACAAATTCTTCCTCCACAAGGTTTTCGAGGTCGCCTTCCTCCGAAGGGGCCTCGACTTGCTCCTCCCCGTCCTTCCCGGCGAAAGTATACCTCACACACTTCTCTTCTTGCCGAACTCGCCAGATCCATATGATTTTCTAACTAAGTTTTTTCATGCAGGAGAGAAACTGATTCCCGAGAACCCGCCCTTTGCGGTCTCGGGACTCCACCCCAACCCGCTCGCATGCGAGAAGGCAGCCGCTGCAGCCTGTCGAGATGAGCTGTCGTTCTCCAAGCCCTCATCCAGCAAGAAGCAACCGGCTCCTGCATGGTCCAGTTCACCTCTCCGCCCACCGCCGCCATAGAGGATGAAAAGGGAGGCGGTGATCCCCAGGGCAAGACAACAACAACAACAAAGCCCAAAATACATGAGCTCGCCCGAGCCCTCTCCCGACGGATCGCTGGAGAGCCCGCTGAAGGAGGTGTCAGAGAAAGGGGAGGGAGGTGGAGAGCCCCCCGCTCCTCCTGCTACAAAGGAGGTCGCGGCTCGCAAGCTGCGCCCGCCGAAGAGCCACACTCTCTTCAGTTTTGGGGGAAGGGTGAAGGACCCGGCTGGCGAGCCGATGGTTCGATGGGATGAGCAGACCCACATGGTCTCCATATCATCCCTCCACCCCTCCTAGTCAAACCTCCAACCCTCCTCCGGTCATGCCTATGCCCTCGACTTCGGCTTGTATGGCCGCGAGGATGTCGAGGCCTATAAGGGCGCGAACCTGCGCCAGCTCGGCCATGAGGGCATGCAAGCCCAAATGCGGGCCCTGGAGCTGCACCATATGGTGATCCGCCGAGGCTTCAACCTCAGCCACCTCCTACTAAAAGTCGAGCAGGAGCATGACCTGGCCAAGGATAAGACTGTCAATTTGGCGAGGCAACCCGACATTACCGAGAGCTTGCTCGCCAAAGCCGTAGGCGGGTTGGTAAGTACCAGACACCTCCTTCTCTTTTTACTTGAGATTTGTCATAGTGAAAATCACTGACCTTTTCGCCTCACAGGATACTGAGTCCTCTAGCGAGTTGTGGGCTCACGTCATCGGGTTGGAGGGAGAGAACAACCAGCTGCACGCCCGCGCCGCCGAGCTGCAGAAGGTGAATGAGTACCAGCTGGCTCGCGCCGCCGGGCTAGAGGCGGACAATGAAAAGCTGAAGGGCCGGATAAAAGGGCTTGACAGCAAGATGATCCGTCAGGCAGACTCCTTCCTTCGCTCGGGTGGCAACGACCCCTCCCTCCCGTACAAGAGGCCGATAATCTTTGGCGAGGCTGAGGTCGCGGAGCGACTGCAGGTCAACTCGATCGAGTCCGCCGAATGCACCCTGCATATCATGAAGGAGACAGGGGTGATGGTGGAGGGTTGCGAGGAGATCACGGTCCGGGATCTCATGTCGAGCCTGTTCCCGCCGTCTCCGCCCGGTGAGAGGGAGGAGAGTTTTGGATCGCTCTTCGAGATGTCCAAGGATTTTGACGGTGGGTACAAGTACGGGGGTGAGGAAGACCACTAATCTGGGGAGGAGGCGAGAACTGACGCGAACCCCCTTCTTTTTGTAATTCTTTAATCCCCCCTTTTTGTAACCTCGCTGTGGCGAGCTCCCCATTGTAATATCATTTTGCTTAATGAAGAAAGGATTTAACATGAATTTTTCTCTCCTCTTTTTTTGGACTTACTGTATTTGCTTGCGAGCTTTCCCCCTGGGCATCCTCGCTAGGATAGAACTCACCGCTAGAATGCATTTGTTAGGATTCGTACCCGTGAGTTGATCTTGAGAGTTCGCCAGCCCCAAGCAATCTAGAGGCGGGCCACTTGTCGTGCTGGACTCGCTGCTACCCAACTCGCCCACGGGCTGCCGCGTTTCTTGCCCATGCTAGACTGAAATTGCCAAAAAATTCACAAGTAATATCTGAAGGGGGTGGAATGCATTTTCCAACGTTACCCGGCTCACCGCTTGCCGAGCTGCGCCTATGAGTCCCATCTCACCGAGAGCACCCCCAGCTCGCCCATTGTCGCTTTCCAAGGCTATCCTCTGGGTGCTACCACCAACCCAATTAGCTAAGTGAAAGCTTGACGGTGAGTGTTGAACATCCTCCAGGCTCAGCCCTCTAGGGTCATAATGACGTCACTCGAGGCCCAGGCAAGGTCAGCTAGGTGGGAGCCTGACAGTGGGAGTGTCTCGATACCTAACCCTAGAGCGAGAATACTTACCTTCACTCATCCCCCGGGTGCTATCACCGACCCAATCAGCTAAGTAAAAGCCTGCTGGCGGGTGTTGAACATCCTCCGGGCTCAGCCCTTTAGGGTCATAATGATGTCACTCGAGGCCCGGGCCCTGCCTGCTAGAGAGGAGCCTTGCAACGGGAGCGTCTCAGGACCTAACCCTAGATCAAGAATACTTGCCTTCACTCATCCCCCAGGTGCTACCACCGGCCCAATAAGCTAAGTGAAATCCTAATGGCGGGTGTTGAACATCCTCTGGGCTCAGCCCTCCAGGTTCATAATGATGTCACTCGAGGCTCGGGCTCTTCCAGCTAGGTGGGAGCCTGACAGCGGGAGCGTCTCGGGACCTAACCCCAGAGCGAGAATACTTGCCTTCACTCAACCCCTGGGTGCTACCACCGACCCAATTAGCTATGTGAAAGCCTGATGGCAGGTGTTAAACATCCTCCGGGCTAAGCCCTCTAGGGTCATAATGACGTCACTCGAGGCCTGGGCCCTGCCAGCTAAGTGGGAGCCTGACAGTAGGAGCATCTCGGGACCTAACCCTAGAGAGAGAATACTTGCCTTCACTCAACCCCTGGGTGCTACCACCGGCCCAATCAGCTAAGTGAAATCATGATGGCGAGTGTTGAATGTAAGACCCCATTTTTTGCTATGCTGTCGGGTCTCACGCCCAGAACCGCCGCTTTGCGGTGACACCGACGCACATGAATGTCTTCACTACAAAATGCTGATTCTGTCGGCAATAAAGATCATCAAGGAGGAAAGAGTAAGTAAGATTAAGCAAAGTCCACAATCACATAAAATATATGATAGAAGTCATATCAATGTCTACATGATAATAAAAGTACGGAATGTAGATCAGTATAGAAGAATTATAAACGGGCTTATGCCCGGTACAACAAATCCTCACTACAATCCTCTTGCGGAAACTAAGTAAACTAATCACTCACGGAGCCAGAGGCTGGTGCTCTTGTGCTAGAATGGCCCACCTCCTTGTGCACCGTATTCCGCTGGTGCTGCATCACCTGCTGCTGGTCCCTATCTCCCATCCGGAGCCCCTGAAATGTTTGGTCCACCGACCGTTAGTCAAAAGACTAAGCTTGATTTTCCCCACCCCTCCCCCAATGGCTCCTAGGCACCGTGCGGGAGGAATGATAGGAAAACTATGAAGGTGGAGAGCGGTCAAGAGCAGATGATGATGGACCTATTCTAACAGGCATATAGTAAATCTACAGAGCTATAAAAGTAAGGTAAGCTAACAGTTCTATAATGAGAAAATGGTAGAGTAAACAAGTAAAACAGAGCAGTAGTATATGAAAAGTAAACTAAGAAATAAGTAACCTTAACTTATATGAATGCATATACAAATATATAAGTTAAGGGGTCTTTTGCAAGGCTCCCATCGTATAAAAAGTCTCATACCAATTTATACGATGAGGTGTCAGGTTGTATGCAAGTATGAGTGAAGTGAAATGTTATGTCATGATTCATGCAAATTCAACACACGCACACAACTCTATGCGTATAGACCTTTAGTTCCCCCTATTTGGAAGCTAACATCACTCCCAGGAGCCTCCGCTGTGGCAAAAATAGACAGTGGGTCGGGCCACCCCACTCCTAGACGGGTATTCACACTACCAGGCCTAGCCCTTACATATGCCCCTGAAGGACACACCTGGGTCTTCACGTACTATGCTGCCCCACCAACAGACTTTCCCTTGGCTATGTGTCCACCACACCAGTCGAGTTAGTGTACCGATGTCGGTGTGAAAGACCATCAAATACCGAAGACCCGACACTTTACACACATGCAACCATGAGTTCCCGAGCCATCGGCTCCCCGAGCTAACCTGTCCGTTTCCACAACCACCGAGCCTACCGATCGGACAACTTAACCAAAATAACCTACCGGAGTATCGGGGTGAGTGAAAGTGAAGTCCTAGTTTATTGCTAATTACTCTTGTATTCATTTTAGTCTTACGGTTTTGGTTAACCTCAGACTGCACAAGGCATTCCCTGTGAAGGGCTCTCAGGAGGACTAGGAACTATGATGGTAACTGAAGTCCATCGTTCCCTTTCGCAAGACAATTACTATTATTGGTATCTACCCAGGTCCCAATCCCATTTAATGTTATACTAAATCTAATCCTAATGTATTTTGACTCTCTCTGTCCCCAAGAAAGACGATCTTTCGTCGATCCCGAGCACCACTTAACACTAGCCAACCCAACACCCTCCTCATCATGTCTCCTAATGAAGCTCTCTGTTTCACCTTTCCAAATCAGCATACTATTAACTCAACTTCCTATGACCATCCCACATGTTATCACGATTCTGCAGTTTTACTATATGCAGACCAACCTGAGCTATATGATGAACATGAGGGGTGACCCCTTCAAATATTATTCCAAATGCCCTAGAATTAATACTGGGGGTCTATCATGACATAATTAGACAAAATACAGAAACTTGTAATTTTCCTAATTAATTTAGCATTTATTAATTTTTTTGCAAAATCAGGCCAAGAAAGCTTTTGAACTATAAGTACACTTTTATCTGCAGATATGGCCTTAAGAAAAATTATGTCTAGTGCATGTCATCAAAATAACATTAATTACTGAGATTTATAATTTTCCAGAGAGGTTGTAAGCCCAAAACAAATTATTGATTAATTATCCACAATAGTAGAGTAAAGAAGGAAGTACCAAAATTATTCATCCAAAAATCATGATAAAAATACCAGAACTTTAAAGTGACCATAAAATACTTATAACCAAGAATAAAAATTTCCTAAGATCATTTGGTCACATAAATAAATCATTTAAAACCAATCATTAATTAGTGACTTGTGAAGTAACCACTAAGAACATTTTCCTAAAAATTCATTAAAAATTCTCAAATCTTAAGGATGTCCTAAAAAGTTCTCTGACCAAGTTCCATAAGCTTTCAGTGAATGGATAGCTTAAAAAAAATTCTTAAATTAATAGGTCAACTAGAAAGGGTGTGAATGAAGTTCATAAATTCTGATATAAAATTCTCACTAAAATTTCCAGAGTTTTGTTTCATCAATATATGACCACTACTAAAATTTTAGGATTACTCAAAGTCATATGAATATGTAATAAAATCATGAACAAGATAACACTATTTTGTCCTAAGTCACTTCAAGAGGGATGAAGCTCCTAGAAGTCCTAACAACTCTTCCTAGGGTTAATTATCACCTTATGAATACATGGACAAAGCTCCAAGTCCATATAAGGACATATCACTCCTTATCCTTCACCAACCCCCAAAGTTCAACCTTAGGGTTTTAATTAGGGTCCTAGGGCAAATCCACCCAATCCATCTCAAACTCCATAGGAGGGTGTTTTTACTGACCTTGGTGCTCTAGCCAAAGTTCCAACCCCTTTGGGAGAGAATTGGCCCCTCTATGCCCCAAACATACTTTTGCCCTAATTTACCCTTAAGGGGCCACACTTTGGTCACACCAAAACCTATTCAAATCAAAACCAATTGGGTTGATATTTCTATCAGAGTCATATTATGACCCTAAGAGACATCCACCAAAAGTTTTGGGACTTTTGGGGTCATTAGACCCTCTAATTAAATCATACATGGTTAATTAAAGTTTTACAAAAACTATAGGCAAATATTTTCCAAAAATTCCCATTTTTGGATATGTTTTAGATATGGATAATAGTGGCCCCCATTCCAAATTCCAAGTCATTTGGACAAGTAATTTAGTGGGAGCACTCAATTTAATCTCTGACTAGCTCTATGTATAGTCTGCACCATTTTGAGTGCTGTGGTCAGACCAGTGACCCAAATTGGTTGAAATCAATTTTAAAATAAAGTAGACTTCAAGGGATACAACTTTCATGTTAATAATTTTCACTTAGAGGGCTCTAAGTATTTTTAATAAATTAATCTAGCCACTGTATATTTGTATACCAAAAAATGAAATAAAAGGAATTAATATATTAACTCGACACGAATCTTAAAGCAGTAACCGACAGGATCCACTCATCTTCCTCCTTGAGCCAACGGTCACGATTGTCCCATCCTGGACATATTGGGAGGTGATTTCTCGGCCACCTGAGCGCTTCCCCGACCGGCCAATACCACCACCACCTTCGTTGAGGTGGTGGCTGGCGATAGGCAGTGGTAGGCCGACCGGAGGTGGCCGGAATCAGGTTTTAGGCTTGGATTAAAAAGCTTGAAAAACCAAGCTTTCAACCACCTAGATCTAGGGCCAATTGGCCCCAAGACTTGCAACAAATAGACTCAGAATCCACTAGAAGAGAGGAGAGGGATATGACCTTTTAAGAGAGTTGGAGTCGAGCCAACCGTTGTGCCGCCATTGTCGGACTTTGAGCTTGCAAGTGCTCTACAACAGTACAACAGAAGGGCTCAAATTCTTCAATGAAAGTGTGGAAATGGCTGCCCAGGGTCTGGGGAAGCTTTTAAGATGCTCAATTGGGGGAGAGGATGGGTCATGGCTTCATTGCCATTAATGGCCTTGAGTGCTGATTTTCGGCCAAGTGTGGTCCACTGCATCCAGCCACTGAAACGGCCTGAAAAGGCTCTTGATCTTATCAGCACTGATGGGGGAGTTGAATCAAATAAATGGAATGAAGAGAGAAGGCCCTTGGCCTTCCAAGCCATGAATGGCCTCTTTCTCCTCTCGTTCTCCTCTTTTTCTCTCTCTCCATTAAAGGGAAAAATGAAGCTTTCTCTCTCTTAGTCATCACTTCTAGAAAATGAGTGGCATTTGGATGATTCTAAACCTCATGAGGCTAGTGGGCCACCCTAGTTGGGCTTAGCCCAAGTGGATTGGGCTTGAGCTAGCCATTTGGGCTAGTTTGACCTAAACCTAGGTTGAGTTGACTTGGGTCAAATTGGCCTTAATTTTGGTTTTGCCCCAATTGGTCCTTAGTGACTCATTGGCCTCCCCTAAGGTCTAGGAAGGTTTGGGTTGGGTAGGCTTGGCACCTTGGAGGCCACTTGACCCTTTCTTAGGGCACATTGACCACTTTGGAGCTAGGGTTGACTTTGGTCAACTTGACCTCTTTAGTTGACCCTAATGGGTTCTTGGTGACCCATTGACCTCCCTTGGGGGTTTAGGATCGCTTAGGTGGGGTCAAATTGGCTAAGGGAAGGTCCTCTGTCCCAAGATAGGGCACTTTGACCATTTTAAGATTAGGGTTGACTTTGCTCAACTTGACCACTTTAATTGACCCCAATGGGTCCTTGGTGACCCAATGAACCTTCTAAAGGACTAGGAATGTTATGGTGGGGTCAAAGAGTCAAGGTGAGTCCCTAAAGTCAAACCCTAGGTTAGGTAATTGGAAAGTGTTATTTGCAGACCATGGTGATCTCACCTTCATTCCTAGGTTCACTTGGTCTTCTTGGGCTTCCTAGGGTTTTGTCATGACCTAGTCATGACAAAACCACTCTTAAGGGTCTAGAAGTTTGAGAGATGTTACATTGAACATCCTCCTGGCTCAGCCCTCTAGGGTCATAACAACGTCACTCGAGGCCCGGGCCCTGCCAGCTAGGTGAGAGCCTGACAATGGGAGCGTCTCGGGACCTCACCCTAGTGCGAGAATACTTGCCTTTGCCCCAGGTCATGCCAGCAAGGTGGAGGCCTGACAGCAGGAGCTTCCAGGACCTAGCTTCACAAATAGCAAGCTTGATATGCAAAAGAGTTGGAGCATAAAAAGATTTCATGTTTATTGAAGAAGTGGACGTACACATTTTAATGGATAAAAATGCTTTAAGTCATCACCAATCCAGGTGTGACTTAGGGTCTCGCCCTCCACATTTCAGAGACGGTACCCCCCGAACTTAGAGCTTCCTGGACAATATACGGGCCTTCCCAAATGGGGTTGAGCTTCCCCACTACTACTGACCTCCCTGCTGCATCCACCTTCTTCAGGACCAAGTCCCCTTCTGTGAACTGTTTGAATTTGACGTGCTTGTCAAAATACTTAGCCATTTGCCTCTTGACCTCTTATTGTCGGATGAAGGACAGATCACGCTTCTCTTCTATCATATCAAGGGAGAGTCGCATCACCTCCTCGTTCTCGGCTCTCCACTCCTCCCTGCCTTCTCGGGCTTCTGCCACCCGAGGTGTCTGGACTCCAAATTCTATGGGAAGTACTGTTTCGCAGCCATGAGATAGATTGAAGGGGGTCTCCCCTGTGGCCGTGTTGGGGGTGGTCCTCAGAGCCCAGAGGCCAGAGGACTGAGGGAAGCTGATCCACTCAAATCCCCTTCAAGTTCTCCACCTTCTTCTTCAAAAGGTTTACAATGATCTTGTTCTCCGCCTCCACCTGCCCGTTGCTCATGGGGTGATGGACTGACGTGAACCTGAGATCAATCCTGAGCTGCCCACATAAACTGATGAACTTGGCACTGGCAAAATTGAGGCCCGTTATCCGTGATAATGGACTGGGGTAACCCATTCCTACAGATGATCTCCCCCCATACAAAGCTTCTGATTACTTGGGAGGTCACTTTGGCCAGCACCTTCACTTCTAACCACTTAGAAAAATAGTTGATCATTACTAATAGGAACCTCCTCTGCCCACTGGCCTAGGGGAAGGGCCCTACCAAGTCCATCCCCCAGATGACAAAGGGCCAGGGGGCTGTGATGCTTCTGAGGCACTGGTCTGGTTGTAGTTGGATGGGGCAAACAATTGGCACTTGTGGTACTTCTTCGTGAATTCTGCTGCATTGTGGCCCGAAGTAGGCTAGAAGTACCCTTGCCTGACAATCCTTCCTTCTAGGGTCTGACTCCTAGAGTGACTCCCACACTCGCTGGAGTGGACCTCTTCCAAGATTCTCTAGACCTCCCTCTCGGCCACACAATGAGCCAACAACCCCGAGAGAGTCTTCCGATACAACTGCCCGTCACGGATGAGATAGTATGTTGACTTGTACTTGAACTTCTTTTTGTCCATCCCCTCCGGATATTTCCCCATAGAAAGGATCGTTGTGAATGGGTCCATCCACGAGGGGTGTTGATCAACCTCCATAAGCTCCCCCTCTTCGACGGAATGGTGTAATAGGTCCGTAATGGTACCACCCACCCGGGGACCATGCTTTGCCAGCTAATCAGCCTGTTCATTTTCCCCACTGGGCATGTGTCGGATCGAGAAGGTCTAGAACATGCCGATGGCCCCCTTCACCTTTGCCAAGTACAACTGAAGGGTAGGCTCCCTTGCATCAAACTCCCCATTGATCTAAGAAGCCACCACCATGGAGTCAGTGAGGACCTCCACATCCAGCACTCCCAGTTCCATGGCCAGACGCCGCCCTGCAATCACCATCTTGTACTCGACCTGATTATTAGTAATAGGAAAATGGAAAACTATTGTTTGCTCTATCTTTATTTCTTGGGGGCTTTCCAAGATCACCCCACCCCCAAGGAATGCTTACCTGAGGCACCATCAACCATCACCTTCTAAGGAACTTGGTGGGTGAGTTCTGCCTCTGTCACCTTGACCACGTAATCGGCCATCGCTTAGGCCTTGATCGAGAGGCAGGGGAAACAGAAATATAAAATTTACTCAACTCCACCGACCACTTCGCCAACCTCCTTGAGTGCTCTACCCCCTCGAAGATGTTGCGAAGGGGATTGTCAGTCACCACTCGGATGGAGTATGCCAGGAAGTAGGGCCGGATCCTCCGGGCCGAGATGACCAGAGCGAAGGCCAACTTCTCCAAGATGGGATATCGGAGCTCCGCCTTTCTCAGGACCGACTCACATAATAGACGAGCAACTGCTTCTTCCCCTCTTCCCGAACCAGGACGGAGCTCAGGGCCTTGGCTCCCACACCAAGGTAGAGGGACAGATATTCCCCTTCCTTTGGCCCTTGGAGGAGAGGGGCCTGAGTCAGCTGTCTCTTCAAGGTTTGGAATGCCTCCTCGCACTCCTTGGTCCATTCAAACTTCTGGCCCCCTCAATGTTTTTAAGAAGGGGGAGCACTTATCCCATGCGCGAGAAAGGAATCTGCTCAACCCGACCAACTTCTCCGTCAACCGCTGCACCTCCTTAGCAATCCGAGCCGATTGCCTTGACCTTGTTAGGATTTTGCTCCACCCCTGCGGGGGTAAGAAGGTGGCCCAAGAACTTTCCCATGTTGGCCCCGAAGACGCACTTCAAGGGTTCAACCTCATCTTGTACTCGCATAAGATGGTGAAGGTTTCCTCCAGGTATCGGAGGTGAGAGTCAACGTCTCGACTCTTGATCATAAGATCATCTACATACACCTCCTGGTTCCTTCCCTTTTGTTCTCGGAAGACCCTGTCCATCATTTTTTGTTACGTTGCTCTTGCGTTCTTCAGCCCAAAGGGCATCATTTTATAGTAGTAGCATCTGCCCCCTGTGATGAAAGAGACATCTTGTATGTCGGGAGGGTACATCCTGATTTGGTGGTAACTTGAAAACGCATCCAAAAAACTCATTATAGGAAAACTGACGGCTGAGTCAACCATCGCGTCGATCCGAGGCAAGGGATAAGAATCCTTAGGGCATGATTTATTAAGCAAAGAAAAATCAACACACATACGCCATCGACCGTCTCCCTTTTTAACCATGAATACATTGGAGACCCAGCTGGGGTACTGTATTTCGGATATAAAACCAGCCTTGAGGAGCTAGGACACCTCCTCCCTGATGGGCTTGGCCAGCTTGTCCGCAATGGACCTATTTCTCTGCTAGATGGGGAGGGCCTCTGGTCTAGTTTGAGGCGGTGGCAAGCAACGTTCGCATCGATCCCTGACATCTCTGTCGCGCTCCATACGAAGATGTCCATATTTTTCTAAATGCATGCCAGCATCCTCTCCTGGTCCACCAGGGTCAGCCCCCCGCTGATGCAAACCTTCTCCACCCTGCCTCCGAGAGTGAGATCTTCCATCTCCACCACCTCCTCTACAGCCTCCAAGCGGGACTGCTCCCCCCATTCTCCAACGTCCCCTTCCTCTGGGACAAGGACCTCCTCCTCAGCCTCCTATACGACCATTGCCTTGGTCGGCTCTTGGACTTCCTCTGCCACCTCCACCCAGGTGTGTTTCTCCTCCACTCTATCTCCACCCTGCCTTCTTCTTGCTCTGCCACCTCCATCCTCCGCTCCATCTCCTCGGCCCCCTCCTGTCAAGAAATGGAGTTCACCGTAGTGACGTAGCACTCCCTCGACACCTTGGGGTCTCCCCTGACCAAGACCTGGATCCCCTCGGTGTTGAAATTCAAGCACTGATGGAAGGATGAGGGGACACAATAGAAGGCACTGATGAGGGTCCGCCCAAAGATGGCATTGTAGCTGTTGGGGGCATCCATGATGACAAACCTGCAAGTACGGGACTGCCCCCCAGATTAATATAGAGTCCTACTCCTCCTTCCACTTCCTTCCTCTCCCGTTATCGATGAGGATCCGGGAGACAGTGAAATTTTTGATGGTTGTCTGGATGACCAGCGCATCGCAAAAGGGATCCTCATGATCCGACATGTCCTTCCTAGAGAAGGTAATCTTCTCATCGGGAGGTGGAGTTTGGGATGTGGAGCCAATGCTCCGACGATATATGGTGTGGAGGCTCGCCTTTCGGGAAGCCTCGACTCCCACCCCCGTGGATCACTCCGATTCCACCTCCGGCTCCAACATCGGCCCTGTCGTCGTACCTATCTTCCTCGGCTCTAGGCAGGACCTCATCAATCCACACTCACTAGCGGTCTTGCTGCTGCTGCCCCCTGGCTTCCCTCATCTTGAGGAACTCGAGGCATGTGGCAGTTGCATGACCCTCTTCTTGGTGGAACTCACAATAGGGGAGCTCCACCCTAGCTTTATTCCTTCTCCTCCACCCTGCTCTACTCCTCTACCCCATGGCTAGCCATAGCCTGATTCTAATTGGGGAGGGGTGGTCTCTGGCCTTGCCTCCCACCTGGAGGGTAAAACTGACCCTGGCCCCCTGGCGGTTGTTTCCTCCATAGAAACCTCTTAGTGACCCCTGGTCCTGCCACTCCAGCCTCCAACCTAGCTAATGGTTCGGCTCCTAGCGCCCCCACCTGGACTGCTGCTGCTGTTGTTCCCTCTGCCGGGGTTCAACGCTCCTCTCCTCCGGACCTCTGCCACCTCTTGGCTTCTCTTCCTCCGTTGCCCACCTAGCCAGCTTCCGAGAAAACTTAGGTTTTGATTCCTCCATGTCGACCTCCCTTGCCGCTCTCTCCATCAGTGCCTCAAAGGACACTAGAGGCGTCCTCTTCAGCTCCATTCTGAAGAACCCTGGCTGAAGCCCAAGGGTGAAGTCTACCATCATGGTATGCCCTGACATCTCCTGCACCTAGAGAACCTCCTCCTGGAACCTTTCCAAGTAGCTTCCCAGGGTCTCGTTCACACCCTGCTTGATGCGGAATAGATACTCAGACTCCTTCTTCCTCTTCCTCGAGGTGGTGAATCTCAGCATTAAACCCCGACGCAGGTCCTCAAAATAGTAGATGGAGCCGGTCGGGAGCTGGTGGAACCAATCCCGTGCTTTCTCCTTGAGGATGATGGCAAAGAGCCTGCACTTAAACCCATATAACATTTGTCAGATCGAGACTACGTCCTAAAACCACTGGATGTGCTGGACCGGGTCTCCCTTCCTGGTGTAGTAGGACATCTCCGGTTCCCGGAACTCCTCTTGAACTGGGGCTGATGAAACAAACTCGCTGAAGGGGCTTCCCCCTTTGCTGGGTGAGTAGGGGGATCTCGCCCCCATCTCGCCGACCCGACCCTCAGATGTCGAGCTAGGGAAGAGCACGCACCCCTGCAGCTCGTGCTCGCCTCTCCTATCTACTACCTCCTTACCGGCTCGCTTGCCGGGTGTGTCCTCGCCCAGGGCTGGGGGGGACTATGGGAATTTCTGGTGTTGAGCACTCGGCGCGAGTGCTGAGTGCGAACATGACGAGACTCCGCATCTCCTGCCTGAACTCTTCCAATATGCTGACAATGACGAGTGGGGGTGGCGGGGGTGGCGAGTTGCCCCCGCCTGAACCTTGCCCTTCTCCTCCAGTTATCGAGCTCACTGAAGATTTTCGGTGTTGACCACGCTCCACGCTCACCACACCAAAATGTTGAAACCGAAAATTCGATCTCTATGGAGTTCACCCTTGGGGAAGGGGTGATCACACACTTACTTCTCTCTCGCGAGCCAAATAACTAAGGAAAAAGAACAAAGGACTGACCTAAGGGCTCAGCGCGGAGGACCCACCACACTCCCGGAAGATCTTAGAGCGCTTCCTCTCTCTAACCAAGTGCCGAGCTAAGGATACCTCAGAAAGCACAAGAAGACCGGGGCAAGAAAGCATGCCTTCTGAGGTACCCCCTTGGGTATATTTATAGATTTTTTGAGATGGCCTGCCAATAGCACAATCCCGTTGCTCTAAAATTACTGAAATACCCTGGGGCTGGTCTGCCAACAACCAAAATCCGCTATTCTGAACACCTATGGGCAAGACAGCGGGGCAAAATTGTAAAAAACATCATAGAACTGGGCGAGTGGCCCTCTAAAGCCTCCACTCGCCTGGTGCAGCGAGTGCTCGATGGAGCTGGCACTCGCCGCCTCCCTTTGGGTCTGGGAGAGTATGGGCCCGGCTGGCCCTGCTCGCCCGCCGCTTGCCGAGTAGCTTGGGGCGAGTGCGAGCCCTCCAACTCTACTCACCCTCGATGGTTCCACCTTGCCTGGGCGAGTCAGGGGCTGTCGGGCTCTGTCCCCCTTGGGTGCTCGCCTGGGACCTGGACTGCTCGACCAACGTCGGTCTGGCTCCTGCCGACCCCACTCACCAGATACGGGGTTGAACAAATACATCGACACACAGGTCAGTCACACATGAAAACAGTAAAAAGATTTGCCTTTGGGCCTTTGAGTGTCGGCATAGCTCAAAGAGGCTTCAATCTACTACTTCCTGCTTGGCTCTCCAGCACCTGCATAAGGATAATCCACCAAGAGGTGGTAAACAAGGCCACGATCAGTTTTAGCTGACCAAATTATAATGACCCCACTCCTCACTCGGGGCGGCGATGCTCTTTCCCTGCAAGTACGCAACATGTATATATATAATGGCATCAGAACGTACAATTTAAGCTTCATTCACCACAGACGTCACATACGGTCACGCGCCCCGTGCACTCAAGGAACATTTTTGGTGTTCTGGACTTTCCCAGGCCCACCACCATACTCAGTGGCAGTTCAACATTTGTTTGAGAATTACTAGTCTTTCCAGCCCTAAGCCTAAGACTTTCACATATGGCTGCGACAAAGTCAAAAATGTTCTATAAGATTCACTTCATTGACTCACTCCAAGTCGATCGGCATAGGGTGGGCACAGTTCAGCCATAACCCATTGCTTAAATCGTCGGGCACAACAAACCACGATGCGAGTCAGCCTCCCCTTGACCATTCATAAAATACATAACCGAGTTATGTTTCAAGACTGACACTTACAACCACCATAGCTGGGCACTTTAAGCTCACAACTCAATAATTCAAGGTTGGCACTCAAGACCACCAAAGCTGGGCAATCAAAGCTCACATCTCAACATATTGCCCCTAGTCTCAAAGAGGCGGGACTCACAAATATAGCTCTCTGGGAGCTACCGCCAGCAGGAGCACTACCGTCGCGGGGTATGGGAAAAATACTGTTTCTTCCCCAAATTTGGGTGTTTTCCCGGAGACCAACTCCAGTACTCTCGCAACAGCAACCTACACACCTCATGACTCCATAAACTACATGTTTAACGATGCAGTATTCTCTGGTACGCAAATAAAAGATAAACATCATCAATCCAGACTAACCTGTCCAGATGAGCTTCTCACAATGTGCCTATTCCGTACTTTGATTCTGGATACTATATGCAAGTTTATTATCAGGGATATAATCGATCAACCCGTTTGAAATCCCTTCGATCTCCACCAATTAATAGGGGACTTCATGCAACTATGTCAAATTAAGGAATTCACATGTCCAAGAAGGAAGGTCGTTACCCTTGTCGATCACTTAGGAGACATGAAATCACAACTGATTCAAATAGAAACGGTCATAACACTTTCCTATCTGCGGATCTGGATTCAGCTCGCATATCCGACCACCAGAACGCCTTTACAACTTCTCTTCAAGGCTGGATCAGCCTTGCCCTTGCTTTCCTATCCTTCTCCTTCTTTTATCTCAAGATCCAAGAGATAGTGACAGTGAGAGAGAAAATGAGAAATATTTCTCATCTCATGCCGTTAACATAACGCTACCGTCGCGCGGTAACTAGCTACCGCTTTGCGGTAGCTTAGGCGATGGCTGCTTGACCCAATCTGCGTTGTTCTGCCGCTTAAAGACCGCCTCAACCTTATCTGACATGTATCACACTACCACCAACGGTACGTCTACCGCCGCACGTTAAGTGTAAGAGAAAATAGTTGAATTAATTCATTGGTTACCGCTGCGTGGTATTACACTACCGCTGAGCGGTACCTTCCAGAAACACTTGCATTTTAAATCAGATGGATACCGCCAGCGCTAGCTCTACCGCCTGACGGTAATCTCCAGTGACCACCTTTGTATTGTTTTTAGGAAATTTGGGGCATTATAGGGCTAAAATTTTCTGTCTTAACTCGCGGAGCGGTCAAGTGTACACATAGTCACAGAATAAGAAAGATGTTATACAAAATATTTTTTACGTGGAAAAACCCCTCAACCGGGTAAAAAACCACGTGTTTGAGTCTGTACTAGTTAAAATCCTCTACGAGCTTTGGGTTACAAATTTGCTCTAGAATTGATGGCGTCATGCCGCTTCTCGTTATAATTGGGTGAAGAGAGAGTACACTTGTGCTTGGTGGGCGACAAACAGCCTCATGCAAAGATTTAAGCTAATGACCTTTGGCGATGACGAGCACCCCTCGATGACGTGCGGGAGTTGAACATGGTTGCGAAGCGTGCAGAGTGATGTTGGAGAGGACTTGTGGGATGTTGCGCGCAAGGAGGCTTCTTTGATTGGCTCGCAAAATTGGTTCTTGGTTGTGGACTTAGTCAAATTTCTGTTGGAGAGACGGTGACTCGTAGGAGAAATTCAGCAAAGCTCTGGCCTGAGGAGGAAGAAAGCAAGAAGGAGAAAGATGAGAAATGAGGAGGCATGAGGATCCTTTTATAGTCTCTAGGAGGTGGTTACGGTAGTTATGTGACTATCTGAATACTATAACCACCAATTGTACAACCTTGTATCCGGCGAGTGATGCCAGCAAGAGTCGGTCCGGCCATTTTGGCACAGTCCAAGTCCCGGGCAAGTCGGCAGGGAGGTAAGGGATCTATGGCCTCGCTGACTCGCCTAGGCGGGAGGGAACATTTGAGGGGTGAGTGGAGCAAGAGGGATCACACTCGCCCCGTGATCTCGACAAGTAGCGGGCAAGTGGGGCAGACCGGGCCTACACTCGCCCAGGGCAGAATGAGGCGGCGAGTGCCAGCTCCATCGAGTACTCGCCACCCCCTACGAGTGGAGGTTTTCAAAGGCCACTTGCCCAGTGTTTTATGATGTGTTTCTACCATTCTTCTCTCGTTGGCCTGCACATAGCTGTTTGGAACAACGGAGGTTGGCTGTTGGCAGACCGTTTTAAGAAAATATAGATAGACCCAAGGGGGTACCTCAGAAGGGATGCTTACTTGTGCCCTAGTCTTCTTGCGCTTTCTGAGGTATCCTTAGATCAACACTTGGCTAAGGAGGTGAAACACTCTGAGATCTTACAGGTGTGTGGTGGGACCTCCGGGCTGGAGTCTTGGGTCTGTTCCTTGTGCTGAGTCTTTGGTTTTTTGGCTTGTGAGAGAGAAGTAAGTGCACGATCACCCCCTCCCCAAGGGCCAGTCTCCATAGAGATCGATTCTTCGGTTTCAACATTTTAGTGCGGTGAGCGTAGAGCGTGGTTAGCACCAAAAATCTTCTGCGAGCTCGATGACTTGAGGTGAAGGACAAGGTTCGGGTAGGGATGACTCGCCACCCCCTCCCCCTCTCGCCACTATCGGGATGTTCGAGGAGCAAGGTTGTAGATATCGGATATCGGGGACACGTCGGTTTAGGTTTTTCATGTCGGTTTTACTATATCGGGGGATATATCGGGGATATTTCATATATCGGGTTTTAATATTTAATTATTTATATGTGTAATTATTTATAAATTTAATCATTTTTTTCTTTTATATATATTAATATATTAATAATTTGATATTTATTGAATTTCTAAATTTATTAAACTAATATAAGCATTTTGTGGTATACAAGTAATAACGGTATAATGCATGAAATAAAACAAGAGAAAGTAAAATGTCAGGAAGTTGTTCGTAACAATGAAACAAAGATCATGCATAATTGACGTAGATGATGCACTTGGGCAAGGAAGAAAGCCAAAGGGAAAAAACAACCTAAACAATGATACAATTTTGGTATATTATCTATTAGACTATAAACACTAGTTAAATAAGTTGAAAAAAAACCAATCGATAAAATATTGGGATATATCGGCTGATATATCGGCAAATATATCGGTCAATAATAGACATATCGGAGGATATATTTCAAAAGGATATTTTGCAAAATAATATCGGAAACGTGTCGTTTTGTCCATAAAACCTTTATGTCGGCCGACATGTCGGTCATGTCGGAGGATATCCACAACACTGTCGAGGAGTTCAGGCAAGAGGCGCTCAGCCTCATCAAGTTCTCACTCGATACATGCGCCAAGTGCTCGATGCCGACCGTCCTAGTCGTCGCTGACCCAGCTCTAGGCGAGGACGCGCCAGCTAGGCGATCTGGGAAGAAGGTAGTAGAGGAGGGGAGTGGGCGAGATCTCCCTGAGAGAGTGATATTCCCCGGCACAGCAAGTGGAGGCCGGATCGGCGAAATAGGCGTGTGAGATCCCTCGGCTCTCCCAACAAGGGGAGGCAGCCCCTTTAGCGAGCTGGTTTTATATGCCCTTGTTCCAGAGGGGTTTCAGGAGCCGTAGATGTCCTATTATACCAGGAAGGATGACCCAGTTCAGTACATCTAGTGGTTCGAGGATGTGGTTTCGATAAGACAAATGTTAGATGCTTTAAATACAGACTCTTCGCTATCACCCTCAAGGAGAAGGAAAGAGATTGGTTCCACCAGTTATTAGCCAGCTCCATCTACTACTTCGAGGACCTTTGTCGGGGGTTCATGCTTAGGTTCATCACCTCTAAGAAGAGGAAGAGGGAGTCTGAGTCCCTATTCCACATCAAGCAGGGGGCGAACGAGACCTTGGGGAGCTACGTGGACTGGTTCCAGGAGGAGGTCCTCCAGGTCCAAGAGATGCTAAGACATACCCTAATGATGGCCTTCACCCTAGGGCTACAATAGGGATTCTTCAGGATAGAGCTGAAGAGGGTTCTGCCTCTCTCCTTCGAGGAGCTGATGGAGAGGGTAGCGAGGGAGGTCGACGGGGAGGCGTCGAACACGGTATTTGCTCGGAAGTTGGCCAGGTGGGCCACAGAGGAGGAGAAGGTACCAAGAGGTGGCAAGGGTCAGGAGGTAAGGAAAGCTGAACCCCGACAGAGGGAACAACAGCAGCAGCAACCGAGATGGGGGCGCCAGGAGCCGAATAATGGGCTTGGCTGGAGGCAGCAAAAGTGGTAGGACCAAGGCCAGCAGAGAGGTTTCTATAGAGGAGACAACCGCCAGGGGCCAAGGTCAGTTCTACCCTCTAGGCTAGAGGTAGGTCCAAAGGCCTACTCTCCCAGATCAACATCAGGCTATGGAGATAGCCTTGAGGAGGAGGAGAGCCTGACAGAGAAGATAGGGATTCATGGTGGAGTTGCCCTATTGCGACTTCCATTAGGAGGAGGGCTTTCTATGACCACGTTCCTGGAGTTCCTAGAGTTGAGCAGAACTAGGGAGCAGTAGCAGCGACAAGAATGCCAGGAGGTGCGGATTGAAGAAGTCCTGCCTAGGGGAGAGGAGGACCGGTGCGAGGATAGGACTGATGTCGGCAACCGAGGAGGGATTGGAGTGATTCACGGGGGGGGGGGGGGGGGGGGGGGGGGGGAGTTGAGGCTGCCTGTAAGGCGAGCCTCCATACTATGTATCACCGGAGCGTTGCCTCCACATCTCTAGCCCCACCTCCAGAGGAGAAGATCACCTTCTCCCGGAAGGACATGCCGGGTCACGAGGATCATTTTTGCGACGCATTGGTCTTCCAGACCGCGGTCGAGAATTTTTCTATCTCCCGGATCCTCATCGACAACGGTAGTTTGGTCAACATCATTTTCAAGAAGGCTTTTGATGCGATGAAGGTGCTGGCCTCGGAAGGACCTCTCTTTGGGTTCTTAGGAGAGAGGAAGGAGGTTGAGGGAGGATTAGGACTCCATGTTACCTTGGGGGGGGGGGAGCCTAGAAACAGTAGGTTCGTCATCGTGGATGCGCCCAACAACTACAACACTATCTTTGGGCGGCCCCTCATCAGTGTCTTCCACTGCGTGCCCTTATCTTTCCATCAGTTCTTGAAGTTCAATGCTGAGGGCATCCAGGTCAGGGTCTGGGGAGACCCCAAGGTGGCAAGGGAGTGCTATGTCACCGCGGTGAATTCCATCTCTTGGCAGGGAGGAACAGAGGAGATGGATAGGAGAATGGAGGAGCTATCCAAGCAGGAGGCCAAAGGAGAAGTGGTGGAGATAGATATTGAGGAAGAGGTCCGCACCCAGGTGGAGGTGGAGGAAGGAGTTCTGGAAGGGCCGGCCGAGGTGATGGATGTGGAGGGAGCTGAGGAGGAGGAGGTCCTGGTCCCAGGTGAGGGAGCCATTGGAGAATGGGAAGAGCATTCCCAGTTGGAGGCTGCCAAAGAAGTGGTGGAGATGGAGGTTCTCACCCAGGGAGGCAGGGTGGAGAAGGTGCGGATCAGCGGGGGGCTGAGCCCGGAGGACCAGGGAAGGATGTTGAGGTGCCTCTAGAAGAACATGGACGTCTTCACATGGAGCACGACAGAAATGTCGGGGATCGTTGCAGACATTGCCTACCACTGCTTCAATCTGGATCCAGAAGCCTGCCCCATCCATCAGAAGAAGAGGTCTACAACGGACAAGTTGGCCGAGCCCATCAGGGAGGAGGTGACCAAACTCTTCAAGGCCAGGTTTGTATCTGAAATCCAATACCCCGGTTGGGCCTCCAATGTTGTAATGGTTAAAAAAAGGGGACGGCTGGTGGAGGATGTGTGTTGATTTTTCCTTAGTAAATAAATCATGTCCTAAGTATTGTTACCCCTTGTCTCAGATCGACGCGCTGGTTGACTCAGCCGTTGGTTTTTCTGCGATGAGTTTTTTGGATGCATTTTCAGGTTATCATCAAATTAGGATGCACCCACCCAACATCAAGGATGTCTCCTTCATCACTGGGGATGGGTGCTACTACTATAAGATGATGCCCTTTGGGATGAAGAATACGGGGGCAACGTACCAAAAGATTATGGACCAGGTGTTCCGAGAGCAAAAGGGGAGGAACCTGGAGGTGTACGTAGAGGATCTTATGATCAAGAGTTGGGAGGTGGACTCTCACCTTCGGGATCTGGAGGAGACCTTCGATACCCTATAGAGATACAAAATGAGGCTCAACCCCTTGAAGTGCGTCTTCGGGGCAAGCATGGGTAAGTTCCTAGGCCATCTCCTTACTCCTGCAGGTGTAGAACCCAACCTTGATAAGGCGAGGGAGATCATGGAGTTGGGGTCGCCTCGGAACCCCAAGGAGGTTCAGAGGCTAATAGGAAAGTTGGTCGGGCTGAGCAGGTTCCTTTCTCGGGCAGGAGAGAAGTGCTCTCCCTTCTTCAAAGCATTGAGGGGGTCAAAAGTTCGAGTGATCCAAGGAGTGCGAGGAGGCATTCCAAGCCTTGAAGAGTAAGTTGACCCAGGCTCTGCTCCTCCAAGGTCCCAAGGAAGGGAAGGACTTATCCCTATATCTTGGGGTGGGAGTCGAGGCCTTGAGCTCCGTCTTGGTCCGAGAAGAAGGGAAGAAGCAATTGCCGATCTACTATGTCAGCAGGGTCTTGAGGAAGGTGGAACTTTTATATCCTATCTTAGAGAAGCTGTCCTTTGCTCTGGTCATCTCAGCTCGGAGTCTCAAACCCTATTTCCAAGCACACTCCATCTGGGTGGTGACTGACCACCCCCTCTGCAACATCTTTGAGTGGGTGGAGCACTCGGGGAGGTTGGCAAAGTGGTCGGTGGAGTTGAGTGAGTTCGACATATCCTTAATACCCCGCCTCTTGATCAAGGCCCAGGCGATGACCGACTTCCTTGCTGATTATGTGGTCGAGGTGGCGGAGGAAGAATTCACTCGTCCGGTCCCTTGGAAAGTGATGGTGGATGACGCTTCAGGAAGGCATTCCTTAGGGGTGGAGGTAATCTTGGAAAGCCCCTAGGGAGCAAGGATCGAGCAAATGGTGGTGGTGCATTTTCCCATCACCAACAACCAAGCTGAGTATGAGGAAGTGATAGCAGGATTGTGCCTGGCCAGGGAGCGAGGAGTGCATGATGTGGAGGTCCTCACCGACTCCATGGTGGTAGCCTTCCAGATCAATGAGGAGTTCGAGGTAAGGGAGCCAACTCTCCAGTTATACTTGGGAAAGGTGAAGGGGGTAATCGACATGTTATACACATTCTCCATCCGACACATTCCAAGGGAAGAAAATGAGCAGGTGGATCAATTGGCCAAGCAAGGGCCCCGGATGGGTGGCACCATCACCGACTTGTTTCGCCCGTCCATCGAAGAAGGGGAGCTGATGGAGGTAGACAAACACCCCTTATGGATGGATCCTTTCATAACTTTCCTATCCATAGAGGAATACCCGAAGGATGGATAAGAAGCAATTCAAGTGTAAGTCAGCATACTACCTCATGCGCGACAGGCAAGTGTATAGGAAGACCCTTTCATGGATGTTGGCACGTTGTATGGCCAAGAGAGAGATCCTGAGGATCTTGGAAGAGGTCCATTCCGGGGAGTGTCGGAGTCACTCCGGGAGCCAGAACCTGGAGGGGAGGATAGTCCAGCAAGGGTATTTCTATTTGACCCCGGGCCGTGATGCCGCCGAGTTCGCGAAGAAGTGCCACAAGTGTCAGTTGTTCGCACTTCTCCAACTCCTACCAGCTCAGTGTCTCAGGAACATCACGACACCCTGGACCTTCACCATCTGGGGGATAGATCTGGTGGGACCCTTCCCTCAGGACAGTGGGCAAAGGAGGTTCTTACTAGTCATGATCGATTATTTTTCTAAGTGGTTGGAGGTGAAGGCACTGGCTAAGGTGAACTCCCAAGTAATCAGGGACTTTATATGAGGAGAGATCATCTGCCAGCATGGATTGCCCTAGGCCATTATCACGGACAATGAGCCTCACTTTGCCAGCGCGAAAATCATCAGCTTTTGTGGACAGCTAGGGTCGGGAGCCTCAATGGACATCGTTATGACCCTGGAGTTAAGTCATGAGATTCTTCCGTCGTCAGGCTTTCACCTAGCTAGCAGGGTCGGGGTCCCCAATAGACATCTTTCGTGCTCTAGGGTTAGGTCTCGAGATGCTCCCGTTGTTAGGCTTCCATCCAGCTGGCAGGGTCGGGATCCTCGATGGACATCGTTATGACCCTAGAGTTAAGTCCCGAGATGCTCCCACTGCCAGGTTTTCACCTAGCTGGCAGGGCCTGGGTCCTCGATGGACATCTTTCTTGCTCTGGGGTTAGGTCTCGAGATGCTCCCGTTGTAAGGCTTCCATCTAGCTAGCAGGGTCGGGATCCTCGATGGACATCGTTATGACCCTTGAGTTAAGTCCCGAGATGCTCCCGCTATCAGGCCTCCACCTAGATGGTAGGGCCGGGGTCCTCGATGGACATCTTTCTTACTCTAGGGTTAGGTCTCAAAATGCTTCAGCTGTCAGGCTTCCATCTAGCTAGCAGGGCCGAGATCCTCGATGGGCATCATTATGACCCTGGAGTTAAGTCCCGAGATGCTCCTGCTGTCAGGATTCCACCTAGCTGGCAGGGTCGGGGTCCTCGATGGACATCTTTCTTGCTCTGGGGTTAGGTCTTGAGATGCTCCCGCTGTGAGGCTTCCATCTAGCTGGCAGGGCCGGGATCCTCGATGAACATCTTTATGACCCAGGAGTTAAGTCCCGAGATGCTCCCGCTGTCAGGCTTTCACCTAGCTGGTAGGGCCGGGGTTATCGATGGACATCTTTCTTGCTCTGGGGTTAGGTCTCGAGATGCTCCTGCTGCCAGGCTTCAATCTAGCTGGTAGGGTCGGGATCCTCGATGAACATCGTTATGACCCTAGAGTTAAGTACCGAGATGCTCCTGCTGTCAGGCTTCCACCTAGCTGGCAGGGTCGGGGTTCTCGATTGACATCTTTCTTACTCTGGGGTTAGGTCTCGAGATCCTCCCACTGTCAGGCTTCCATCTAGTTGGCAAGGCCGGGATCCTCGATGCACATCGTTATGACCCTGGAGTTAAGTCCTGAGATGCTCCCGCTGTCAGGCTTCCACCTAGCTGGCATGGCTAGGATCCTCAATGGACATCTCTCTTGCTCTAGGGTTAGGTCTCGAAATGCTCTCGCTGTCAGGATTCCATCTAGCTGACAGGGCCAGGATCCTTTATGGACATCATTATGACCCTAGAGTTAAGTCCCGAGATGCTCCCACCATCAGGCTTCCACCTAGATAGCAGGGCCGGGGTCCTCGATTGACATATTTCTTGCTCTGGGGTTAGGTCTCGAGATGCTCTCAGTGTTAGGCTTCCATCTAGTTGGCAGGGTCGTGATCCTCTATGGACATCATTATGACCCTAGATTTAAGTCTTGAGATGCTCCCGCTGTCAAGCTTCCATCTAGTTGGCAGGGCCGGGATCCTCGATGGACATCGTCTTTGCTCTATAGCCAAGTCCCAGGCTGCTTTCGCCAAATCACCACAAGGCAGTTGAAGTTACTTAGGACAGAGGCTGGGGAAACATGACCTCCAACAATCTTTGGGCGAGGAGGAGGTGGCGAGATGGGATCTCGGTAACTACTATGGGGTGGTAATATCTGAGCAGGGCAGGGTCAAAGATGGCGAGTTGAGATCTCGGCAGAAGGGCAGGCTGAGGATATGCTCGACAACTACGCTCCATCCTGTGGAAATTTTACTTTGGAAATTTCAAAGAAATCTTGGGCTTGGAACAAATCTCTGAAAAGGAGAGATCTCGCAGGCGAGCTAGGTGTTCATGGGGCTAGCGCTGCGAGTGCTCTATCTCCTGATGGTCTAGGGGTGGCGAGATCACCGGGTCCCTTTGCGAGTACGTATCCTAACTCAAATATATTCTAACGGCGAATACTATCCTAGCGAGGTCGCACGGTGAAGGGGGCGGCGCGCGTTCGAGTGCAACATAGAAAATGAACACAAAAGAAAAAGAAGATTTGGCAAAGTGATTTTTCATTAAAAGTATATCATTACAAAAGGGGCCCGCCTCGGCAAGGTTACAAAATTAGGTGGGGAGAGATAATTACAAAGAGAAGAATAATATTAGCTAGCTCTCGCCCTCCCCTCGAGAGTTGTCATCCTTATAGCCGACGACAACCTTGAAGAGTGACTCGAAGTTATCTTCCTTCTCGCCGGGGGTAGGAAGGAGGAGGGTAGAAAAACTCCGGCACCAAGTCTCTCGCCTCCATCTCCTCGCAACCTTCCGTCAGCACCTGCATATCTCGCATGACTTGCAGGGTGATGTCAGCGGTACTGATGGAGTTGATGCGCAGCCTCTTGGCCACCTCAGCCTCGGTGAAGATCTTTGATCTCTGGTTTGGGCCGCCCAGCTCGCCGCTAGAGGGGAGGAGGACGATGTCCATTAGGCGAGTGACCTCGCCCTGGAGGCCTTTGTTCTGCTCCTCGAACACCTTTTTCCTCTCCTCTAGCTCGGCGGCACGAGCACGCATGCGGTACGCGGTCTCGGCAACCTATTAGGCAAAAACGGGGTAAGAAGTTGTTGAAAACCTAAGTCAAAAGGAGAAGGGGTCAGCTGATACTTACCACCCCGCCTGCAGCTTTGGCGAGTAGGCTCTCGACGACCTTCAGTCGCTTCGCCAGGGCGGTGGCATCATCCTTCGTGATATCCCGCTCCTGCTCCACCTTCGCCAGGTTGTGGCTGAACTGGTAACAGTGGCAAGTAGACATATGCACGAGCTCCATCGCACGCATTTGAGCCCGCGAGCTCTCATAGGTGAGCCGCTAGAGGCTCATGACGTCAAAGTCCGCGACATCTTCACGACCGTAGAGCCCAAACCTTAGGGCATAGGCATGCCTACTGGGAGGGTGGCGCTCTGACCGGGAGGGTATGAGGGAGGAGATGGAGACCCTGTGGGCATGCTCATCCCATAGAACTATCAGCTCACCGAGCCGGTCTTTGGCCTTCCCGCCGAGGCCAAAGTTGCGGTGGCCCTTCGACAGGTCTGGCTCGCAGGCCGCGAGCTCCTCAGCAGTGTTGGAGACAGGCGGGTCGCCTCCTCCCTGGTCCTTCTTTGGCGACTTCTCCGGCGTGGTCTTTGGGGAACTCAGGTATATTTGATGTTGTTGTTGTTGTTTCCCCTAAGAGACCGCCATCACCTTCTTCATCTTCTTTAACGACGTGAGTTGGCGAGGTGAGCTGGATCCCGCGGGGTCGGGCCGCTTCTTGCTGGAGGAAGGTTTTTCCGACCCCAACTCACTTCGGCAGGCTGCTGCAGCTACCCGCTCATGCGCGAGTGGGTCCGGGTAGAGTCCCGAGTCCGTAAAGGGCGGGTTCTCGGGAATCAGCCGCTCCCCTGCAGAAAAAGACTTGGAGTTAGAAATCATTAATCATTAATTATAAGCGAGCCCATTGAGGAGGAAAGAAGGGGAAGAGCTATACCTTTGCTGGGCAGCACCGAGGGGAGCGAGTTGAGGCCCCTTCGGAGGAAGGCAACCTCAAATTCCTTGCCGAGGAAGAACTTGTGTAGCTCAGCATCTTAGCCCGTCACCGTGGGGGGGCGGTACACCTCCTCGCTCCTCTGCCGAGGCGAGAAGGGTATGCTGCCGAGCTCGCCCTTGATGAAGACGAGCTTGGAGAATCAGTTGTGGTTCTTGTTGGCCATCTCGCGGACCTTGAACTGTGAGCCGGCCAGGAAGGTGACCCCGTCATTGGTCGCGCGGTAGATGAAGAGTTTCCTAAAGAAAGTTAGGTTGAACTCTATCCGCTCGCGTCGAAGGTAGCAGGCGAATGCCACCATCATAGCGATGGCATTCAGGTTCAGCTGGGCTAGGACCGCCCCGAAGTACTTCAGGATCTGCCGAATTTCCGGCCATAGGGGGAGGCACAACCCCACCTCAAAGTGCGAGATGGGGAAGGCGAGCTCATCCTCATAAAATGAGTTAATGGCCTCGCCAGCCGCGGGCCGGCGTACAGAAAACACCGTGGCGACATAGTCGACGATGAAGTTGGAAAGCTCCTGCTCGCTGGTGTTTCCCTCAAATAAGCTGTACTCGGCAAATTGCCGAGCACATTTTGACCTCCCGTCAACGTCGGGTCTCGTTTTGCCCATTGTTCTAATAGTTGTGGTGCGAGTTAAGGTGGCGAGAAGGGCAAGAAGAGGGGAGTAAGAGTCAGCAATAAAGACGATAGCTAGGGGGTTGGTGAGGGGGCCAATTTATAGAAAACAGAATTAATTGCCGAGCCGACCGGTCAGTACAACTCACCGACCCCGACTCGCCTACCCCCGCGACCTATTCTATCTTATGGCAAGCCGAATCTAAAGCGCATCGTGTTATGCAGAATCAATAAATAATGAAATCTAAAAATTGTTCCAAGTTATTACAGACAGAGGGTTCTCGTAATTCAGAAAAAGAAAGTACAACAAAAAGGAGAATTAGTTTAGCGCACGAGCTGGGGGTTGGGGGGCGAGTGCCAGCAGGCTCAGCTCGGGAGCCATTTCCACCTACCCCGGCCTCGTGTCCCCATCCCCGGAGGTCGGCGCGGGTTGTTGAACTCGTGGACCAGCTCCAGATCATGGTGGATGAATCGCATGTTCTCGCAGATTCTGTCCATGAGCGGGGTGGGGGCGTCATCTCTCTTGTCGAGCCGCGCTTCATCTCGTCCATGAACAACACGTAGACCCGCTCGAGTGCCTGCAACCTCTACTCGCCGAGGTCATTCTCCTCCTACATCCTTCGCAGTGCGCGCCCCTGCTTCTTGAAGACCTCAACGACTCAATTCCTCAGCTCGGTGGAGTCTAGTGAGATGTCCAGGAAGTTCTCTATTGCATTGGGGGAAAGGGGTGGCGAGTGTTAGGCTGGCTTAGAAGATTCTTCAGCCTCAGATTGGCTAGTAAGATTTGCAGAGACAAGTAATCAAGATGAGTATACAACAGACGAGTGCTTCAAAAGAACTAGGAGGGATGGTCCCATAGAAGTAGAGCTTATAGGACGGGATCGACTGCCCTCGATGTGTGTATGAAGGGGGCCAGGCTAGGTCCTTACCGCGACCTAGAAGTTGAGTTCTTGGGGGGGAATGAGCTCAAAGATCGGATTCATGATGAACCTGACATCTCCACTCGCTAGTGTAGGTGAAGGTGTGGGTTGCCGAGAAGACTCGCGAGCTGGCGACTCCTATCTCTGTGAGTCCATCCCTGTGGTCCTTAGAGGAGGCAGTGGGTCGCGCAGGTTAGCAGGGGGAGTTTTGGTCCATGAGTTATTGGGGGAGAGTCGACTCGTGGCGTGTAGGCTTCAACACAAGTCTGATTGCTATCCGGGTCGGCAGGGACCTCGATGATCTCCTTCCCCTTTGGTTTGGGGGCTGGACCAGAATCTAGGGTAGAGGCCGGGTCGCAGTAGACGGACTCGGCAAACTTTGGAGTTGGCTTGGCTCCCTTAGTAGGTTGAGGATTTGAAGACTCACATATCGAGGTGCTGGGATTTATGGCGACCAGGCTGGCAGCTCGAGCGATGTTAAGCATGCGAGCCCGGTCTAGCCTCTCTTGAAGCTCTTTGGAAAGAGGCATCTCAGCAAGGTCAAAGTAAGGGGAATGACAAAAGTCGCCCTAGTACGCAGGTGTATATATATAACTGCTGGTTGATCCCACCAAAAGATTCCCTTGAGCTTGCTGACCCACTCACCGATCTCTTGGGGTTGGATGTTTCTTTTCGAGTTTGGGGCAGTCTCGCAAAGAGCGAGGATTGTGTACAACCCCGTATCCGGTAAGTGATGTCAGCAAGAGTCGGTCCGACCATTTTGGTGCAGTACAAGTCCCGGGCGAGTCGGTAGGGAGGCAAGGGCTCTATGGCCTCGCCGGATCGCCCATGCGGGATGGAACATATTGTAAGACCCCATTTTTTTTTTGAAAACCCGGGGTCTTATGCCCAGAACCGCCGCTTTGCGGTGACCCCTTCGCACCCGGGAAGGTCGCCACTACAACGCGCCGATTCTGCCGGCCTTTTTGATCACCATGAGTAGCAAGTAAGAGAGAAGCAAGTCCACCAAAAGAGAATATCACATAAAATAAAACTCCACGATGGGAGTGTCCACAGAATATCATCAGAGTATAAATAGTCTAGAAATAAAAGGGCTCATGCCCGGTACATCAAATCCTCACTACAAAACCACTCAATGCGGAAGCAAAACTAAATCTCTACTAAAGGGTCGGGACTCACAGTCCCCGTAGTCTGGACTCCCGTGCTAGACTGTCCCATCTCCAAGCGTACCGGCCTCCTGGGCTGCCCCTCCATGCTGGGCTCCGCGATCCCCTAAAATGATATGGTTCGAAAACCGTTAGTCTAAAAGACTAAGTCCTATCATCCCCCACCCCTTCCCCCACGCTCTAAGGCACCGGGCGGAGAGGAAGAAAGGGGAGGACATGAAAGTGGAGAGTAGTCAAAAGCAGATGACGGTGGACCTAACTAGCAAGTTATAACAGGGGAGCAATATAAATCTTAAGTGTTGTAATAGGTATAACAGAAAGGAAGTAAGTAAGAAATTAAACCTTCACTTATGTGAGTACACATAAGCCAAGGGATCTTTTGCAAGGCTCCCATCGTATAAAGTGTCCCATACCACTTATACGTTGGGGTGTCGGTTATCAAACAGCAGCATATATATATATTGAAATTAACCTTTGACTTATAAACTTGCCCACACAAGCTTATAGACCAAGGGGTCGTTTTGCAAGTCCTAAAGTATAAGCGTCCCATTCCACTTATACTTTAGGTGTCAAGATTGTTATGAATGATTATGATATGCAGCTATATGGTGGGTATGTTATGTCATGCAGTGCAACTCACTCACCCAACTTTGTGTACACAAACCTTTAGTTCCCCCTTTCTGGAGATAACTCCCAGGATACTCCCGTAGTGGCAGACGGAAGCGGTGGGTTGGGCCTCGCCCACCTCAAAACCAGTAAAAGCACTACTGGTCTGACCTATCGTACGCCCTCAACGCCTGGTGCACGAGGCGGACTCCTGCGTACTCTTGCCGACTGGTCCGCCGGACTTAACCTTGGCTAAGTGCTAGTCACCTTGCCGAGTCAACGATATCGGTGTCGGTGCAATCGAACTCCCCGATATCGAAAACCCACCACCTTAATCTTTCCTATTTTTATGCACATGCATCCGTTTAATATATAACAATTTACAGTGTCAAACTCCCGGACTAAACCGTCCGTATAAACCACACCGAGACCAACTTCCCCGGACTAGACCGTCCGGCTCATCTCCAGACTTCATCCCTTAGAACACCACGGGACGGCTTAACCATTACCAACCCTAACTAATGAGTGTGTGCAATGTGAATCCCTATTAGGCTAATTACTCTTTCGTTTGTTTTAAGATTTACGTTAGCCCAGGACTGCCCCCGGCATACCCCGTGAAGGGCTCTCAAGGGGCACTAGGAACCAAGACGGTGCATTACGGCCCGAAGTTCCCTTTCGCAAGGCACTTATTATTGTTGGTTAATACCCCGTTCCCAAACCCTTAATGTTACTCTGGTTCTAACCCTAATGTGTTTTAACTCCTTCACCCGCTCCCAGGAAAGACGATGTTCCGTCGAACCCGAGCTCCACCCATCCTTAGTTAACCTAACCACTATCCCATACCCAATTTCATTGATAACCTCCGAATCATCTTGCCACGGCCTTTACACATGATTTGTCGCCCTATGACCATGGTATTACAATTTCTATGATTTCACTATATGCAGACCAACTTGAGCTAACAACAAGTATGATAGGAAGTGCATCAATTTCTCATCCAAACACCCTAAGATAATTACTAAGGGCCTATCATGACTTTTATAATTTAAATCCAGCACTTCCAAATTTTTCCTAAATAACTTAACATTTATTTAATTATCCAGAAATTAAAGCCATGAGTGATTTTGAGCATGAGGTACTACCTTCATTCATCATAAAATTATAAGAAAATTACCAGGGCTCTACCATGTCCATAAATGTTCACTGACCAAAAATTATAATTTTACAAGGCCTAAAAATATTATTTAAAAATCATTTATAAATTCTACAAATTGCAAGCCTTGTGAATCAACCCCTATGATTATAGATCCAAAAATTCTACAATAATTACCAGAGATGTAAGAGGTCATAAAAACTCATTTGTCTAAGTTACACCAGATTTCAGTGAGGGAACAACCCATAATAATTATTTGACTATTTTTAGAAAATCAATGGCTTGTGAATGAAGTACTTAAAATAATCAGTTAATAATTCCAGCAAAATTCAAGCATATGTATAAGGATCTAAAAAGCTCTCTGCCAAAATTTCATTTCCATTAATCAACTAGAGAAATCAAATTAATTAAAATACCCAAAAGCCTATTTTTGTGAGTTATGAAGGAACTATCATGTATTGAATTCCAAGGCTCTCAATATTATTTCCCAGAGACTTCCCTAAACCCAAGAAGTACACTACCCAAGTTTCATGGCCTTTAGGCAAGTTTTGGTGACCTATTTTACCTTAACAAAGGAGGTGTCCTAAACTAGGGTTAGGGTTTAAGGGAGGGTAACCCTCTCCAAATCTTCCAAGACTTTGGTCAGGGGGTTCTAACCTCACTAGTCTCCTCTCCACCAAAAATCACTTCCATTCAAGGTCATTTGACCCCATGCCCTTCACAAGCCCCCAAAGTCCAACCTAGGGGTTTGGACTTGGGTCCTAGGGCATACTCACCCCAAACCACTCCATACACCATAAGGGAGTGTTAAAGCCCATTACAAACCAGTGGACCAAGTTTCAGCCTCTGGTGAGGGAGTTTGGTCAACTAAAATCACTAAGTGCACTTTTGACCTATTTGCCCCTTAATGGGCTAACCTAGGATTGGGTAATTACCCACCCAAAACATCTCCAAATTAAATGAAACTTTATACAGAGCTTCCCTAGGTCCCTAAGGACTTCCCACCAAAATTTTGGGGAATTTGGAGGTCATTAGACCCCTTAATCACTCTAAGATATGATTATTAAATTTTAACAAAAACTATAGAAAAATATTATCCAAAAATTACCATTTTTGCACAGCTCTTAGGCATAGTTAAGAGTGACCCCTGGTTCAAATTTCAGGTCATTTGATCAAGGGATGAAGAGTGGGGATTTATTTTAGTGGCTGATCAACATTTTGGACAGCCCTCACCAAAATGGTTGTTGGGGTCAGCCCACTCATCCAAATTGGTTGAAACCAATTTTGAATTAATCTAGACATCAAGGGCTATAACTTTTATATTGGCCATATTTTCTGTAGGAGGGCCTATGTATTTTTAATAATTAATTTAAAATCGGCCAGTAAACAGGAAATAAAACAATATAATAATTCATGGGTACTATTCATCTTCTTCCAGAAAACGTCAAAACCGAGCCCGCCGCAGGTGCCTTTTACGGGCTGTTTCCCGGCCACCCTGGGCGGCGCCACCACCGGGAAACACCCTCTATTTGTTCCCGGTGGTGGGGGCTATCCCTAGCCGGAGCTAGGGCGGCCGGAGGTGGCGGCACCACCCTACCCGAGCCCACCAAAGTGCCATGAAAATGGCAGTTTTCTCTGGTTTTAGCCCACCCGACCGGCTCCTTTGGGCTTGAACTCGAACCCTAAACGCGTCTAAGATCTATAGCACAAGGGAAAGAGTGAGGGAGGACCTTCCCGGCGGCCATGCGACGTGTAGATCGGCGAGGGGCCATGGCGACGGCGGCGGCGGCGTTTTCTCCTTCTCTTGCTCCGACCACCACTTGCTCCTCTGTTAGGGTTTCGAGAAACTCTCTCTTGCTCACAGATGGAGGTTAAGAAGGAAGAGAGGGGAGGGGGAGGGCTGGATCCTTCAATGCCATCAAGCCCATTAAAGGGGTGGCTCGGTTTGAGGAGAGGGGGGGTTGAAACAGCCCTCTTGAAGGCTGGGAAACGGCTGCATCAACTCCTCTTCTCTAGAGGAGTTGAATGCAGCCATAAAGGCATGCTTTCAGCCTCTCTTGGCCGAGCCCCACCCTCTTCAACTTCTCTTTCAATATTTCTCTCTCCTCCCACCATTATTTCCTTTCTCTCTCTTCCTCCAAATGAAGCCCCCATGTAATGTCTTCCTTTTTATTCTATTGGCAGCCCACTACAAATTATGATACTTCAAATGAAATATAAGAGAGGGACCCACCATGAATGATCCTTTACTCTTTCTCTCTCCTCTATTATTTCTCAAATTTAGGCTTCTCTTTCTCTCTCTTAAATAATGGGGAAAATCCCATTTTTCTCTCTCCTAATCATCATGGATGATATTGCTGGTGGGTCCAGCCTAAATACACCCATTTTTAAACTCATCAAACAGGGTTAGCCCAAGTGGATTGAGCTTGGACTTGAGTTAGCCTATTTGGGCTAGTTTGACCAAATTAGGGCTTGGGTTGACTTTGGTCAATTTGGCCTTTTGGGTCACCACCAATGGGTCCTTGGTGACTTATTGAGCCCACATTAGGTCTAAGGGGATTTTTAGAGTCAAAATGAACCTACTAGGCCACCCAAAATCATAGTTTTGAAAATTGCTATTTGCAGACCAAGTGAGTCTCAACTAGGTTTTTAGGTCACTTGGTCTCCTGGGCTCATCTAGGTTAACTCATAGGACCTAGTCATGCTCAAGTCACTCCTAGGGGGGTCCAATTTGAAAATGGGATGTTACAAATCCCAATAAACAAAACAAAAATTTCGTCCCCGAAATTAAGGTTAAGTCTACGGGGATGTTTTCTACTGGGTTAAGTCAAGCTTGTAACATCCCATAAGGGTTGAAGTACCTACTAGATCAATGATTAAGGGCTAGCCCCAATAAACAAAAGTTTAGCCCATATCTCCTGGAATATTCTACTAGTAATTGCAATTATGGAGAAAACTTTAAACCACTTGAGGAGTTGCGAGGTATACCTGACTGAAGAGCTCCGGGTACTTTTGCTGCATCAAGTCCTGTGGTTCCCAGGTGTGCTCCTCTTGTCCATGATTTCTCCACAAGACCTTGACCAGCGGAACCTTCTTGCGTCGTAAGACTCGTATCCCGGTATCGTCTATCCGGATCGGCTCTAGGTGCACCGATCGGTCGGAAGCTATAGGCCTATCCGTAGTCGTAATCTGCTGCTCCGGCCGAAGTAGAGCCCTCCTGAGCGAAGATACGTGGAAGACGTCGTGTAAGCCGGCCAGCTCCGGTGACAGCTCCAACCGGTAAGCTAAGGGGCCGATCCGCTCCAGGATCCTGTAAGGCCCCATGTATCTCGGACTGAGCTTTTTCCGACCACGCACCCGCGAGACTCCATGCATTGGTCGTATCTTCAAGAATACCCGGTCTCCTACCTGAAACTCTACTTGACGATGCCGAGCGTCATAATACTTCGCTTGCCTGCTCTGCGCCTCTAGCATCCGGTCCCGGATCAGTCTCACCTGAGCCTCGGTGTCTTCCACAAACTCTGAATCCAGAATCTTCGGATCCACGTCTGCCAAGATAACGGTGTCCTACACCTTCTGCCATACAGGGCCTCGTAAGGAGCCATCCGTATGCTGGACTGATAACTGTTGTTATACGAGAACTCCACCAATGGCAGCATCTTCTCCCAGGGCTCTCCGCGGTCTACAATACATAGTTTCAGAAGGTCTTCCAGCGTCCGATTGGTACGCTCCGTCTGCCCGTCAGTCTGGGGGTGGAAGGCCGTACTGAAAGTCAGTCGGGATCCAAGGTACGCCTGCACCGATCTCCACTCTCTGGACGTAAACCGCCCATCTCGATCTGATACGATCGTCCTTGGCACGCCGTGATAACGAATATATTGCTCCACGAACTTCCGAACCAACACTCCAACAGAGTCGTCCTTCCTGATCGGGATGAACCTAGCCACCTTCGTTAGACGGTCCACGATCACCCAGATCGAATCATTTCCCGTCCGTGATCGAGGTAGGCCGTGGATGAAGTCCATCGCGATGTCCTCAAATTTCCACTCCGGCACCGGGAGTGGCTGCAATAAACCAGCGGGATGCCTACACTCTGCCTTCACTAACTGGCATGTCTCGCAGTGGGTCACGAAGTACATAATGTCTTTCTTCATTCCTGGCCAAAACATCATCTTCTTCAAGTCTGCCGTCATCTTCGTGATCCCCGGGTGTATAGAATATCTACTACAATGCGCCTCCGCCATGATGTCCTCCCGAACCCGGCCTCCTGCGGGTATATAAACCCTGCCTCTGAAATGTAGCAATCCGTCTCTCAGGGAATAATCTCCTGTCGAACCCTCCTCCAAGGCTCGGAATATCGGCACTGCCCATGCATCTGTCCTTTGTCCGTCCCGGATGCGGTCCCGAATATCATCGATAGCCACCATCGATGCCAGATACTCCCTATATAGCTCTGGGTCATCCTCGGACACTAGGGATATCTGCATATCTCTGAAGGTCCGAACTAGCTCCATGGACATAACTTGGGGCCTGGCTTCGGAAGTGGCCGCTCTCCAACTCAACGCGTCGGCCACCACGTTTGCCCTCCCTGGGTGGTAGTGCATCTCATACTGATAATCTGCCAAGAACTCCACCCAGCGCCTCTGCCTGATATTCAGCTCCTTCTGCGTGTCCACATATTTCAAGTTCTTGTGATCGGAGAAGATATCGCAGTGGACTCCATAAAGATAATGGCGCCAGACCTTCAGAGCAAAAACGACCGCTCCCATCTCGAGGTCGTGCACCGGGTAGTTCCTCTCATGGGTCTTCAGCTGGCGGGAGGCATATGCTATGACATGTCCGTTCTGCATTAGCACCGCTCCCATCCCTTGGTATGATGCGTCGGTATACACCTGGAATCCTTCCTTTCCAGATGGAAGGGCCAGAATCGGGGCTGAGATGAGTCGGTCCTTTAGCTCCTGGAAAGCCGCCTGGCACTGCGCGGTCCAAACGAAAGGCGTCTCCTTCCTTGTTAAAGATGTGAGGGGGAGGGCAATTTGAGAGAACCCTTTCACGAACTTCCGGTAATAACCGGCAAGTCCCAAGAAACTTCGTACATCGGTGGATGTCTTCAACGGCGGCCAATCTCGAACTGCCTGAACCTTTGCCGGATCCACTGCCAACCCGGCTCCGCTGATAATATGGCCTAGGAAAGCCACCTCCTTCAACCAAAACTGACACTTGCTGAATTTCGCATAAAGATGATGCTCCCGCAACCTCTGTAGAGTCAGTGCCAGATGCCGGGTGTGCTCCTCCTTCGTCCTAGAGCAGATCAGGATGTCGTCTATGAACACTATAACGAACACATCCAGGTAGGCCTCAAAAACCCGGTTCATGAGGCTCATGAACGCCGACGGAGCATTCGTGAGCCCAAAGGGCATCACGGTGAACTCATACAGGCCATATCTGCTACTGAAGGCCGTCTTCGGAATATCCTCCTCCTGGATCCGCAGCTGGTAGTATCCTGACCTCAAGTCCAGCTTCGAGAAATAGTGGGCTCCCTCCAGCTGGTCGAACAACTCGTCTATTCGGGGGAGCGGATAGGTATTCCGGACGGTCAGTCTGTTTAGTGCTCGATAATCGATGCACAGGCGAAGTGTCCCATCCTTCTTTTTCACGAATAGGACCGGAGCTCCCCATGGCGAAGAACTCGGTCTAACAAATCCCGCCTCCACCAACTCTTGCAACTGAGTCCGAAACTCCGCCAACTCCTTCGGGGCCATCCGATAGGGGGCCCTAGATATCGGCTTAGCCCCTGGCACCAACTGAATCTGGAAATCCTTCTCCCTGTGCGGAGGCAATCCTGGCAACTTCTCTGGAAACACATCGGCGTAATCACAGACCACCGGTATATTGGCAATCCGGTCCTTCTCCTCGGTCATCTCGAACAGTACCTGATATACCATGTCTCCCTGCAGATGGGCCTTGACGGCCTGAATAGAGGATAAGAAAATATAGGACGCAGGTCTAATACCTTCCATCACGATGAGAGAATCCCCATATCTAAGGGTAACCTTCTTGGCCAAGCAGTCAATCTGGGCATGGTTCCAGTGGAGCCATGACATACCCAGAATCAGATCATAATCTGGCAGTGGCAAGATCGTCGCTGACGCTTCGAAAGGTTTCCCGCCTATCCATGCCTCCATATTGCAATGGGATGAGGTGAACAGCTCCGACCCGTCAGGTAGCCGTATCTTCATCATCGACCCCGTGAATTTCTCCACGCCATCCAACCCTTGGATAAAAGTCTCCGACACAAACGAGTGCGAGGCACCCGTGTCGAAGAGAGTGTGTGCGGGTTTGCCGCAAATGAAGACAATGCCTGAGATTGTGACTTAACTTAGAGTTTTATTCTTGGTTTTTACTACCTAATGCTAAAAACAGTTAACTCCTAGGAAAGGATGGAAAAAGATTTAAGACAAAGCAAACAAACATAGTCGTACCTGTGATCACTTGCTCAGGTTGTCGGGGCTGGGCCAGGTCCAGTGCATATACCTGCTCCCTTTCTTGCCTACGGTCTCCGCCCTGGTATCCTTGTCCTTGACCGCGTCCTCGACCTCCATACTGCTGAGCAGGTGGGGCAATCTGTGGCGCTAGTGGGGGCCCCCTTCTCATAGGGCAGTTCCTCTTGATATGCCCCACCTGACGGCAGTGAAAACACTCTGGTGGAGGGTAAGCCCTCCCTCCTGGTCTCTGCAAATCCTGCATCTGCGGTCTTGGTATCTCCCGCATCTGGAGGGGCTGGGGAGCTAGAGTCACCTGCTCCCTCGACTCCTGTCTCACCTCCTGACGAGGCTGATCCTCCATCCTGCCCACATCTGTAACACGACCTCGTCGCTGCTCATTTCTTGCTCCACGATTCTGATCCTCCATTGGCCGCTTCCGGCCTCGGGTAGCGTGCCAGTCTGCCTCGATCCTCTTGGCCATCTCTAGCATCCGAGGAATAGGCCCATCGGACACGAACAATAGGGCCTCCCTCAAATCCTCCTTCAAGCCCTTGTAAAACCTCTTGGTGTACCCGGCTTCATCCAGCTGATAAGAATCTGCATATCGGGCTAGATGATCGAACTCCCGATGGTACTCCACCACCGACCTGGTGCCCTGCTTTAGCTGTAAGAACCGGTCCTCAAGCTCATCCCTGGCCGATTGCGGAACAAAATGTTCCAACAGCGCGACCCTGAATTCTCCCCAAGTGATCTCCGCAACCTCCCTGTCAGCATAAGTCTTGTCCAGGAGTGTCTTCCACCACCTCTTGGCATGGGACTCTAGGCAAGAGACCACCAACGCCACCCTCTCCTCCACCGGGCATCGTATCCCAGTCAGCATCTCATGCATGATGTCCAACCACTCCTCTGTCCGAACTGCCGTCTCTGTCCCCAAGTAGGACGGGGGAGAAAGTCCTCGGAATATACTCAGCCAGTTGGCTCCCGGAATCAACTGCGGAGCCGGAGCCTGTTGAGCCCTGAAGGCTTCTAGGATGGCTGTCAAAGTCTGCCCCATGTCCGTCTGAAGGAAAGGAGCGGGAGCTGGTGGAGGTGGTGCAGCATCCGGAGTCTGCAAAACTTCACCCTGTGGAGTAGGCTGCGCTGAGGGCTGCGAAAAGAAATTTTTTATTATAAGAAAACGGTTCGAAAGAACTAAATGTGGACAATTATATGTGATTCCCTTTATGGGCACACCACTGCTTCCGCTGCTTAGTTTGTCCGCAAACTAAACTCGCGCGGGGGTGACCCAGGGATTTGTGGACTGCTACTAATCCGATCGATGTTTACCTCTGATACCACTTTGTAAGACCCCATTTTTTTTTTTGAAAACCCGGGGTCTTATGCCCAGAACCGCCGCTTTGCGGTGACCCCTTCGCACCCGGGAAGGTCGCCACTACAACGCGCCGATTCTGCCGGCCTTTTTGATCACCATGAGTAGCAAGTAAGAGAGAAGCAAGTCCACCAAAAGAGAATATCACATAAAATAAAACTCCACGATGGGAGTGTCCACAGAATATCATCAGAGTATAAATAGTCTAGAAATAAAAGGGCTCATGCCCGGTACATCAAATCCTCACTACAAAACCACTCAATGCGGAAGCAAAACTAAATCTCTACTAAAGGGTCGGGACTCACAGTCCCCGTAGTCTGGACTCCCGTGCTAGACTGTCCCATCTCCAAGCGTACCGGCCTCCTGGGCTGCCCCTCCATGCTGGGCTCCGCGATCCCCTAAAATGATATGGTTCGAAAACCGTTAGTCTAAAAGACTAAGTCCTATCATCCCCCACCCCTTCCCCCACGCTCTAAGGCACCGGGCGGAGAGGAAGAAAGGGGAGGACATGAAAGTGGAGAGTAGTCAAAAGCAGATGACGGTGGACCTAACTAGCAAGTTATAACAGGGGAGCAATATAAATCTTAAGTGTTGTAATAGGTATAACAGAAAGGAAGTAAGTAAGAAATTAAACCTTCACTTATGTGAGTACACATAAGCCAAGGGATCTTTTGCAAGGCTCCCATCGTATAAAGTGTCCCATACCACTTATACGTTGGGGTGTCGGTTATCAAACAGCAGCATATATATATATTGAAATTAACCTTTGACTTATAAACTTGCCCACACAAGCTTATAGACCAAGGGGTCGTTTTGCAAGTCCTAAAGTATAAGCGTCCCATTCCACTTATACTTTAGGTGTCAAGATTGTTATGAATGATTATGATATGCAGCTATATGGTGGGTATGTTATGTCATGCAGTGCAACTCACTCACCCAACTTTGTGTACACAAACCTTTAGTTCCCCCTTTCTGGAGATAACTCCCAGGATACTCCCGTAGTGGCAGACGGAAGCGGTGGGTTGGGCCTCGCCCACCTCAAAACCAGTAAAAGCACTACTGGTCTGACCTATCGTACGCCCTCAACGCCTGGTGCACGAGGCGGACTCCTGCGTACTCTTGCCGACTGGTCCGCCGGACTTAACCTTGGCTAAGTGCTAGTCACCTTGCCGAGTCAACGATATCGGTGTCGGTGCAATCGAACTCCCCGATATCGAAAACCCACCACCTTAATCTTTCCTATTTTTATGCACATGCATCCGTTTAATATATAACAATTTACAGTGTCAAACTCCCGGACTAAACCGTCCGTATAAACCACACCGAGACCAACTTCCCCGGACTAGACCGTCCGGCTCATCTCCAGACTTCATCCCTTAGAACACCACGGGACGGCTTAACCATTACCAACCCTAACTAATGAGTGTGTGCAATGTGAATCCCTATTAGGCTAATTACTCTTTCGTTTGTTTTAAGATTTACGTTAGCCCAGGACTGCCCCCGGCATACCCCGTGAAGGGCTCTCAAGGGGCACTAGGAACCAAGACGGTGCATTACGGCCCGAAGTTCCCTTTCGCAAGGCACTTATTATTGTTGGTTAATACCCCGTTCCCAAACCCTTAATGTTACTCTGGTTCTAACCCTAATGTGTTTTAACTCCTTCACCCGCTCCCAGGAAAGACGATGTTCCGTCGAACCCGAGCTCCACCCATCCTTAGTTAACCTAACCACTATCCCATACCCAATTTCATTGATAACCTCCGAATCATCTTGCCACGGCCTTTACACATGATTTGTCGCCCTATGACCATGGTATTACAATTTCTATGATTTCACTATATGCAGACCAACTTGAGCTAACAACAAGTATGATAGGAAGTGCATCAATTTCTCATCCAAACACCCTAAGATAATTACTAAGGGCCTATCATGACTTTTATAATTTAAATCCAGCACTTCCAAATTTTTCCTAAATAACTTAACATTTATTTAATTATCCAGAAATTAAAGCCATGAGTGATTTTGAGCATGAGGTACTACCTTCATTCATCATAAAATTATAAGAAAATTACCAGGGCTCTACCATGTCCATAAATGTTCACTGACCAAAAATTATAATTTTACAAGGCCTAAAAATATTATTTAAAAATCATTTATAAATTCTACAAATTGCAAGCCTTGTGAATCAACCCCTATGATTATAGATCCAAAAATTCTACAATAATTACCAGAGATGTAAGAGGTCATAAAAACTCATTTGTCTAAGTTACACCAGATTTCAGTGAGGGAACAACCCATAATAATTATTTGACTATTTTTAGAAAATCAATGGCTTGTGAATGAAGTACTTAAAATAATCAGTTAATAATTCCAGCAAAATTCAAGCATATGTATAAGGATCTAAAAAGCTCTCTGCCAAAATTTCATTTCCATTAATCAACTAGAGAAATCAAATTAATTAAAATACCCAAAAGCCTATTTTTGTGAGTTATGAAGGAACTATCATGTATTGAATTCCAAGGCTCTCAATATTATTTCCCAGAGACTTCCCTAAACCCAAGAAGTACACTACCCAAGTTTCATGGCCTTTAGGCAAGTTTTGGTGACCTATTTTACCTTAACAAAGGAGGTGTCCTAAACTAGGGTTAGGGTTTAAGGGAGGGTAACCCTCTCCAAATCTTCCAAGACTTTGGTCAGGGGGTTCTAACCTCACTAGTCTCCTCTCCACCAAAAATCACTTCCATTCAAGGTCATTTGACCCCATGCCCTTCACAAGCCCCCAAAGTCCAACCTAGGGGTTTGGACTTGGGTCCTAGGGCATACTCACCCCAAACCACTCCATACACCATAAGGGAGTGTTAAAGCCCATTACAAACCAGTGGACCAAGTTTCAGCCTCTGGTGAGGGAGTTTGGTCAACTAAAATCACTAAGTGCACTTTTGACCTATTTGCCCCTTAATGGGCTAACCTAGGATTGGGTAATTACCCACCCAAAACATCTCCAAATTAAATGAAACTTTATACAGAGCTTCCCTAGGTCCCTAAGGACTTCCCACCAAAATTTTGGGGAATTTGGAGGTCATTAGACCCCTTAATCACTCTAAGATATGATTATTAAATTTTAACAAAAACTATAGAAAAATATTATCCAAAAATTACCATTTTTGCACAGCTCTTAGGCATAGTTAAGAGTGACCCCTGGTTCAAATTTCAGGTCATTTGATCAAGGGATGAAGAGTGGGGATTTATTTTAGTGGCTGATCAACATTTTGGACAGCCCTCACCAAAATGGTTGTTGGGGTCAGCCCACTCATCCAAATTGGTTGAAACCAATTTTGAATTAATCTAGACATCAAGGGCTATAACTTTTATATTGGCCATATTTTCTGTAGGAGGGCCTATGTATTTTTAATAATTAATTTAAAATCGGCCAGTAAACAGGAAATAAAACAATATAATAATTCATGGGTACTATTCATCTTCTTCCAGAAAACGTCAAAACCGAGCCCGCCGCAGGTGCCTTTTACGGGCTGTTTCCCGGCCACCCTGGGCGGCGCCACCACCGGGAAACACCCTCTATTTGTTCCCGGTGGTGGGGGCTATCCCTAGCCGGAGCTAGGGCGGCCGGAGGTGGCGGCACCACCCTACCCGAGCCCACCAAAGTGCCATGAAAATGGCAGTTTTCTCTGGTTTTAGCCCACCCGACCGGCTCCTTTGGGCTTGAACTCGAACCCTAAACGCGTCTAAGATCTATAGCACAAGGGAAAGAGTGAGGGAGGACCTTCCCGGCGGCCATGCGACGTGTAGATCGGCGAGGGGCCATGGCGACGGCGGCGGCGGCGTTTTCTCCTTCTCTTGCTCCGACCACCACTTGCTCCTCTGTTAGGGTTTCGAGAAACTCTCTCTTGCTCACAGATGGAGGTTAAGAAGGAAGAGAGGGGAGGGGGAGGGCTGGATCCTTCAATGCCATCAAGCCCATTAAAGGGGTGGCTCGGTTTGAGGAGAGGGGGGGTTGAAACAGCCCTCTTGAAGGCTGGGAAACGGCTGCATCAACTCCTCTTCTCTAGAGGAGTTGAATGCAGCCATAAAGGCATGCTTTCAGCCTCTCTTGGCCGAGCCCCACCCTCTTCAACTTCTCTTTCAATATTTCTCTCTCCTCCCACCATTATTTCCTTTCTCTCTCTTCCTCCAAATGAAGCCCCCATGTAATGTCTTCCTTTTTATTCTATTGGCAGCCCACTACAAATTATGATACTTCAAATGAAATATAAGAGAGGGACCCACCATGAATGATCCTTTACTCTTTCTCTCTCCTCTATTATTTCTCAAATTTAGGCTTCTCTTTCTCTCTCTTAAATAATGGGGAAAATCCCATTTTTCTCTCTCCTAATCATCATGGATGATATTGCTGGTGGGTCCAGCCTAAATACACCCATTTTAAAACTCATCAAACAGGGTTAGCCCAAGTGGATTGAGCTTGGACTTGAGTTAGCCTATTTGGGCTAGTTTGACCAAATTAGGGCTTGGGTTGACTTTGGTCAATTTGGCCTTTTGGGTCACCACCAATGGGTCCTTGGTGACTTATTGAGCCCACATTAGGTCTAAGGGGATTTTTAGAGTCAAAATGAACCTACTAGGCCACCCAAAATCATAGTTTTGAAAATTGCTATTTGCAGACCAAGTGAGTCTCAACTAGGTTTTTAGGTCACTTGGTCTCCTGGGCTCATCTAGGTTAACTCATAGGACCTAGTCATGCTCAAGTCACTCCTAGGGGGGTCCAATTTGAAAATGGGATGTTACACATATGAGGGGCAAGTGGAGCAGGCAGTCTCGCACTCGCCCCATGATCTCGACAAGTAGCGAGCGAGTGGGGCAGACCGGGCCTGCACTCGCCCAGGGCAGAATGAGGCAGCGAGTGCCAGCTCTATCGAGCACTTGCTACCCCCTGCGAGTGGAGGTTTTCAAAGGCCACTTTACCAGTGTTGTATGATGTGTTTCTACCATTCTTCTCTCGTTGGCCTGCACATAGTTGTTTGGATTAGCAGAGGTTGGCTGTTGGCAGACCATTTTCAGAAAACTATAAATAGAGCCAAGGGGGTACCTCAGAAGGGATGCTTACTTGTGCCCCAGTCTTCTTGCACTTTTTGAGGTATCCTTAGCTCAACACTTGGCTAAGGAGGGGAAGCTGAAAGACTTTGATTCAAGAGCCTAAACACCTAGGGGGGGGGGGGTGAATAGGTTCTAATCTTTTTGTGTCTTTTTGCTTTTAAGGCAAACAGAAGTTTGTAACTACTTTTAGCACAGAATAATTCTATCTACAGAAATTAAATACAACACAGCAAACACCAGATCTATAGTGGTTCCCCAAGATATGGGTACATCCACTTTCCCCCTTCGCCTATCTAGTAGATAACTGGATTCAGCCTAACTTCCTTCCACTTGCTCGGATCCGCAGATCTTACAAACTCAGAACCCAAAATGGTTCCTACACCTCAGACTTTACACAAGTCCTACCTCAGATTCTTCCCTGAATCCTACCTCAGGCCTCAGCCCTACCATAGCCTTTATAATTAGGCTTACAACTCAGACTTTCCACAAGTCCTACCTCAAGCACACTGCCCTACCTCAGCCTTTATAATTTTAGGCTTACAATCTCAGATCTAACAATAGATCCTACAAGAATTTGTGAGTAAAAAGTTTCAGAAAACTTCACCAGCTAGATTCCTCTGTTGATGTTGTCTTCTTGATCAGTTCTTGTATAAACTGATCCTTGTGATCCAACCTAACTTAGCTTTTCAAAGATTATTGATTAGGACAAATAAGGTGGATCTACTCTTCAAGTTGAAGTTGATCTTCGGTCAGCTTCTTCCTTAGATTCAGATTGAACTCTGAATCTTTCTTGCAGACAGGCCTTGATCTGTCAGAATTCTTCTTTATGATCTAGAGATCTTTTCACGTTGATGATTATGAATCGTTTCCGATCTGGCTCTTATATAGAGCTTGCTCCATGGTTACCGGCTGATCCGGTTCATAACGGACTTTTGACAGTTCTGACAGTGGTGTAGACTGGTTAGTTATGAGAGCTGTCAAGTCACCAGTCACATCACCAGGTTCTTCAATGTCTGTCCAACTCAGCATAAAACACTCAGCAGAATGTTTTACATGTGTCGACACATATAGGTTAAGTGTCGACACAGGTCTTCAAGGTGTCGACACAAATACTCCAAGTGTCGACACAGTCATACTTCTACTTCTCGACACTGCTTTTTGTTGTATGTGTCGACACAAGTCCTGTGTGTCGACACAACAGCTTCTTGTCTCGACATTTTTGTTGCAGACAGATGGCGTTGAGTGTTTGTCAAATGGCATTGAGTGTGTGTCGACACAAGTCCTGTGTGTCGACACAATTACTTCTAAACTCGACATAGCCTCTTGAGAGTTGGTGTGCCGACACAAGTCCTGTGTGTCGACACAATTGCTTCAGGTGTCGACATAGCTCCTGAGTGTCGACTGACTCTGTTTTATGTGTCGACACAATTCTGTTTTAAGTTGTCGACACAATTCTGAATGTCGACACAACTGCTTGTTTAGGTGTCGACATAGCTTTAAGTGTTGACACAACTTCTTTATAAGTGTCGACACATTTTGCCAGTGTGACGACACAGCTTTCTTGAGTGTCGACATAGCATCTGGGTGTCGACATAACTTCCCTGAGTGTCGACACAATTTGTCTGTGTGTCGATACAGATCGCCTGAGTGTCGACACAAGTTTCCTGAGTGTCGACACAGTTTCTTCACAAGTGTCGACACTTGTACTTAGAAAATTTTCCTTCAAATTTTTAAAGCCTGCACAATAAAACTCAAACTTCTATCAAATACACATTGATGCATATCATTGACTAAGTTGCGGCTTCTCCAAATCTAGTACATATTTTCCAATGTACCCAACAATCTCCCCCTATTTGGAGAAGTCATAACCCTTAGTCAAAGATATACATCTATTTAGATAAAACAAAATTATAATAGAAGTAAAAAACATTTCAGAGTAGATAATTACATAATCATTGTAAACAACACACACTTAATACTGAACCAGATTTCATTGATCAGAAAAACTTTGGTTTACATAAATTTCTTATAGAACAAAAGGAAAAGTAATACATTGTTCTATTACAAGAACCTAGAAATCCTATTACTGACTAGGTTCCCTAATAACTATCCCTTTGCCAGACTTTATTTTAGCCTGCACAGAAGGTTCAGCATCTTCAGCTAGCTTTTTCCCTTTGAGAGCTTTCTTCTTCTATTCTTCAGCCTTGATCTTTTGTCTTTCAAAATAGTGAAAAGATTTGGGGAAGTACTTGCTTGGCTCTTGAGCATTAGCAGGTAGCTTCCCAGTCTTAACACTTCTTCTATGCTGTAGAATTGCTTCTTGTCCAGCTTGATATTTATTTCATTCTTGCTCAGAATACCACTTACCCCTGTCATGGGTTTTATCCTTAACAGCTTTCCAGGCAGTAAGTATGATATTTCTAGAAGTTGGACTCCATTGCTCAAAATCTGGCTTCAGCTCAGCCTGCTCTCTGAATCTCTTCTTGGAGAGTTGAGCTTCCTTCTGAGCTTCTAATGAAGCTTCTGACATTTCAACCTTCCAAGAATTACATTTTGTACCTCTGGTGGAGGACTATACATTTTCAGCACTTCTTCTTGAACCATTTCAAAATCAGCTGGGGGGTAGATCATCTGAGCAACTTCAGGCTGATCTCCTTCAAAATATTCAAGTTTAATCCCAGACTCAGCTACATTAGCATCATCACATAGAGGAGGATATCCAAGAGTGGCTCTGATGTTATTGATAGTCCATTTAGCATGGTCAGAGCCGGCTTTGATTAGTAATCTCTCCCCCTTTATGACTTCTCTTGCAATATGATCTCTTAAATCTTCCTTTTGGAATCTGACTTGATCAGCTAGATATTTAGTTCCCTCTTTAAAATAAGCTCTGAACTTTGTCAGGAAGGTTTTTATTTTCTCCTGAGATTCTTGAAACGTGGCCTTGACAGCAGAAATATCTTCCTGGATTTGCTTGGAGATTCAGCCTTCAGAGTTGTGCTAGAATCAGTGAGCTTTGTCAATATTGCATGATATGAATCCTTGAGATTTTCATTCATTCTAATCTGATTCTCTAGTACATATCCCTGCTTTACTTTAATCTCATCCACTTTAGCTTGTATATCTTGTTGTTGCTTGGCAAGGAACACCACAGCATTACCTCCTTTATGGAAGCAATCTGTCATCTCCTTCTTATTTTGATTTACTTCAAATCTAATGGATTTGATGTCCTGGGCCAACTTAAACTGTAACTCCTTATGAGTTTCATCTACATATTTTTCTATAGTCTGCCTTTGATTATCTAATTTTATCTGCATCTGGACCAGTAAAGAGCTGAAGCCCACGGTTGATGTAGATGGTGCTGTTCCCATTTGCAAAGCTTTCTTATATCCAGAACTCTTCTTCTTTAACACAGACAGCTTTCTTTTCTTAGCCATTGTGGCTTCTTCATCTTCAGAAGATTTAGATGTACTTTCAATATCAACAGTGTCCTTTTCAACTGGGGTATCCTTGGATAACTCCCCCTCAGTCCTTGGAATTTCCTTTTCTTTTTCAATTTCCTTCCCCTAATTCCTATTAGTAAGAGGATCAGGAAATAATTCTTCCATTGTAAATTCATGCTGTATCTGTTCAGAAGGAATAAGATTAGTTTTTTTTAAAAAAAACTACTGAAAAGACTAATACCACTTGAAAGACCTCTTTTATTGTGTAAACAAAAGTGTCCCTTTGAAAATTTTTTGAGGAGAATACTATAATGCATCACTAGTCTGTGGAGAAGAAACTTACTGGCTCATGTTGAGCATTATTTTTATCAGTTACTTCAGCTGCAGAGTTGATTTCAGATACAACATCCATTATTGTGTCTGCAGCTAAGCCACTATCCAAGACAACATCATCAATACCTCCACCTTGGGCAGGCAACTCAGTTTCTTTTTTCTCGGTTTTCTCCCCCTGGAGTAGATTCAATTTGTTGCTCTTGGGGCTCACAGTCCTTTGCTTGAGCTTGAACATCTTGTTGTTGCTGGTCTTCAACAGAATTGAAGACCACTTCCTCCTCAGAATCATTGGAGGAGTCAGCCTGTACAACCACCTTCTTTTTCTTCTTGTCTTTGTTAGTTTGCTCCTTAGGAGCAGGGACTTCCTTGGTTAGAGCTCTGTCCCACCTTGACAGTATCCTTACATCCATTTTTCTTATATGATTTATCTTAGAGCCATTTGCTTGTTTCAGTACATCTGGAACTACTGATGTTAAGCATAGGCTGAGGATCCTTCCCAGGTTAGGTTTCTTTGTTCCTTCTTGTAGTTTATCAAACACTACTGCTGCCCAGTCAGTGTTTATCTTGAATATTATTCTCACCATCAAATTGAATATATGGGCAGAAATCCGATCATGTCCTCCTGTTTTGCAGATAATCACCTTGCCCACCACTTATGAAAGAAATTTTCCTTGGGAATTCATCCCTTTTCTATTGATGGATGACCCAATCTTAATACTGGGATTCAGTCCACACCAGCTTAATGCTGCAGTTATTTGGGATGGAGTAATTTCGTCTGTATCCTTAATCAATGGTAGATGTAGTGCTTTCCTGATTGATTTCAAAGTGAGCTTCACCGGGGTACCTTGAATTTCTTTCCTTTAATGTCCAATGAAGCGGTTGTGTAGAACTCCATGACTTCCTTCTTCCAAATTTTGGTCGGTTCTGAGACCAAATATTCTAGTCCATTTTCAGAAATTAGGGCAATGACTCCCTGAATTTCGTTAGAAGCAGTTGTGAAACCTTCGCGAACCAGTTCGTAACCTTCATTAACCTTGTATTCTTGGTGTGGCACCATTGATGTAAGTACTAGAGGAGAAGAGTAGAGAAGGTCTATGTCGACAGAAGGTGTAGAGTTAGAAATTCTGATTGCGTAGTCGACCAGATTTTAGATTCACCTATTTATAGTACTTGAGTCAAGGGCAGATCAAAAGTCGGGCTTAAGTCGACAAATCTGTTTTTGTGTCGACAACAATGACCAAGGTCTTGACAGAACTTGAGTTAAGTCGACATGACTATGTGTCGACATACTAATTTCTAAGTCGACAAAACATTTTTTTAGTCGACACATTTATGTGTCGACATACTTTAGTTTGTGTCGACATACTTGCATCTGTGTCGACACTGACAACTTAAGTCTCGACGGAGTTGTGTCGACACTGACTTTTTGTGTCGACACAAATATCCTCACGACTTATTGTCTCGACAAGGTTGTGTCGACACCTATTTTCCTGTCGACACAAATACTGTTTCTGTGTCGACACATCCTTTTTCTGTGTCGACACAACATACTGAGTGTGTCGACACAACTCGTTTGTGTCGACACAAACATTGTACTTGGACAAATTTCAAGAGAAATTTGGTTCTTACTGATGTTACTCATGGAAACTTTTGTTAACCTATTCTAGGTTCAACATACCTAATTCAATTTTGAAATTATTGAATTTAGTTTCATCCAATGGTTTTGTGAAAATATCAGCTATTTGATTATCTGTTTTTACAAACTCTAGACTAATATTTTCCTTTTCAACATGTTCTCTGATAAAATGAAACTTTATCTATATGCTTGGTCCTACTGTGTGACACAGGATTCTTAGCAATAGAAATAATACTTGTAGAATCACAAAATAATGGTATTCTACTTACCTGGATGTCATAATCTTCTAGTTGATGCTTCATCCACATCAATTATGCACAACAGCTACCTGCAGCTATATACTCTGATTCAGCTATTGATATAGCTACACTGGTTTGCTTCTTGCTGCTCCATGACACCAGCCTCCCACCAAGGAACTGACAGGTTCCTGTGGTACTTTTTCTGTCTTCCTTGCATTCATCAAAATCTACATCTGAGAAACTTGTTAATAGAAAATCTCTATTCTTAGGGTACCAAAGGCCTAGATTAGGTGTGCCCTTAAGATATCTCAAAATTCTTTTAGCTGCAGTATAATGAGATTCCTTAGGGCATGCTTGATACCTAGCATAGACACATATTGCATACATGATGTCAGGTCTACTAGCAGTCAAGTATAGTAGGGAGCCAATTATCCCTCTATACAAAGACTCATCAACAGGTTTCCCTGCTTCATCTTTGCATATAGGCATACTTGTTCCCATTGGAGTTTTCATTGTAGAAGCTGAGTCCAAACCATACTTCTTAATCAACTCCCTCGTGAACTTAGACTGGGATATAGACAACCCACTCTCAGTCTGTCTAACTTGAAGTCCCATAAAGCACTTCAACTCTCCCATACTGCTCATTTCAAACTTGTCTTGCATAAGTTTGGCAAACTTCCTACAAAGGCTATTTTCAGTAGAACCAAAGATAACGTCATCCACATATATCTGGACTAGTATTATCTTGCCTTTTGATTCCCTATAGAATAGAGTTTTGTCTATCTTTCCTCTAGAGAATTTATTCTCAAAGAGGAAGGCAGACAAGGTTTCATACCAAGCCCTTGGAGCTTGTTTCAAACCATATAGAGCTTTCCTAAGCCTATACACATAATCAGGCGGTGCTCCTTCCCTGTAGGTACGTAGCATGTATATATATAATGACATCAGAACTTGCAATTTAAGCACCATTCACCACAGACGTTGGCACGCACGGTCACACCCCCGTGCACTTGGGGAAAATTTTCGGTGTTCTGGACTTTCTCAGGCCCACCACCATACTTAGTGACGATTCAACATTTGTTTGAGCATTACTAGTCTTTCCGGCCCGAAGCCTAAGACTCTCACCTATGGCTACAATAAAGTAAAAGACGTTCTCCAAGATTCAATTCACTGATACACTCTAAGACGATCGACATAGGGTGGGTACAGTTAAGCCACAACCTGTTGCTCAAATTGTCGGGCACAACAAACCACGATGCGGGTCAGCCTCCCCTTGCCAATTCATAAAATATATAACCACGTTATGTTTCAAGGCTGGCACTCACGACCACCATAGCTAGGCACTTTAAGCTCACAGTTCAATAACTCAAGGCTAGCACTCATGACCACCAAAGCTGGGATATCAAAGCTGACAGCTTAACATATTGGCCCCTAGTCTCCAAGAGACAGACCTCACAAATATAGCTCTCTGGGAGTTACCCTCAGCGATAGGACTAGCATCGCGCGGTATGGGAAAAACATCATTTCTTCCCCAAATTTGGGTGTTTTCCTGGAGACCAACCCTAGTACTCTCATTGCAACAACATGCACACCCCATGACTCCGCAAACTACACGTTTAACCACAGAGTCTTCTTTGACACGCAAATAAAAGATAAACATCACCAATCCATACCAACTATCCAGGTGAGATTCTCACACAAGCCTATTCCATAATTTGATTCCAGATACTATATGCAAGTTTGTTACCGGGGATATCATCGATCAACCAGTTGGAAATCCCTTCGCTTTCCACCAATTAGTGGGGGACTTCATGCAACTATGCCAAATTAAGGACTTCACATGTCCAAGAAGGAAGATCATTACCCTTGTCGATCGCTTAGGAGCCATGAAATCACAACTAATCTAGATGGAAACGATCACAACACCTTCCTCTCCGCGGATCTGGCTTCGGCTCGCAAATCTGACCACAAAAACGCCCTTACGACTTCTATCCAGGGTTGTATCAGCTTTTCCCTTACTCTCCTATCCTTTTCCTTTTTCTATCTCAAGATCCAAGAGTGACTGAGAGAGATAGAGAGAGCAAAAGAGAAATGAGAAATATTTCTTATCTCAAGCCTTTAACATAACGCTATCGTCGCGCGGTAACTAGCTAACGCTGCGCGGTATCTTAGTGGTCGCTTGACCCAATCAACGTCGTTCTGCCTCTTAAAGACCGCCTCAACCTTATCCGATACGTGGCACACTACCGTCAGGGGCACCTTTACCGCCGAGCGTTAAGTGCCAGAGATAATATTTGAATTAATTCATTGGTTATCGTCGCACGGTATCAGTAGCCAATCAGTACCTTCCAGAGACGTTGGTATTTTAAATCAGCTAGATACTGCTAGCTCTACCGCCTGACGGTAACCTCCATTGACCAACTTTCTGTTGCTTCCAAAAAATTTGGGGCATTACAGGGCTAAACTTGGCCGTCTTAGCCCGCAGAGCGGTCAAGTGGGCATACAACCACATAATAAGAAAGATGGTACACACGATATTTTTTACGTGGAAAAACCACTCAACCGGGTAAAAAAATCACGTGATTGGGTCTGTGCCGGTTAAACTCTTCTACGAGCTTTGGGTTACAAATTTGCTGTAGAATCGAGGGCGACATGCCGCTTCTCGTAACAGTTGGGGGAAGAGAGAGTACACTTGTGCTTGGTGGGCGACATATTACCTCACACAAAGCTTTAAGCTAGTGACCTTTGACGATGAAGAGCACCCCTAGACGACGTGCGGGAGTTGATCATGGTCACGGAGCATGTAGAGTGATGCTGGAGAGGACTTGCGGGATATTGTGCGCAAGGAGGCTTCTTTGATCGACTCACAAAACTGGTTCTTGGAGGTGGACTTAGTCGAATTTTTGGTGGAGAGATGACGACTCATAGGAGAATTCGACAGAGCTCTGGCCTAAGGAGGAAGAAAGCAAGGAGGAGAAAGATGAGAAATAAGGAGGCATGTGGCTCCTTTTATAGTCTACAGGAGGTGGTTACGGTAGTTATGTGGCTATCCGAACACTATAACCACCAATAATAGTATTTTTAGCATAGTTTGAAGTGTTCATTATTTGCATATTATTTACTAAATGCAAGTCATTTATTTTATTAATGGCATGCCTCCACTAATTATGGTGGTTAGTGGGTGTTTATCTATGAAATGGATGGTGATGATCGTGGCAAAATTATCGGATGGTGGGGAAGGTTTGCCATGCATGGGCGACCACCTTGACGGTGGACGGCCGTCGAAAAAGGAGGACCGTGGTCACGAGAGGCAGTCGCAGGGAGGGGCGATCGGGATGCGTCTGCCCCATGCGGGAAGTGCTCAGTGGCCGAGAGGCGACTGTGGGGAGGGGCGGTTGGGGTGCGGCCGTCCCTTGTAGGCGGTGCTCCGTGGCCAGGAGGTGGCTGCGGGGAGGAGCAGCCAGGGTGTAGTCGCCCCTTGCAGGTGGCACTATAGGGCCGGCACGGGCCGCCCGACACCGGCGATGGCGGCTCCGAGCGGGGCCGCGCGGAACCGACGTTCGCGGCGCCAGTGGCCGGTCGCGATGGTGGCTCAGATGGTACACATAGTGGGATCGGTTTTTGGGGGATCGCGTGTGACGATCACGTGTACGGCGGTCAAACCCTTGATTTCACTAAGTTAGTAGGGATCATGAAGAGTGGACAATTTGCACCCCCAATCCCTTATAAAAATTATGACGACCTCATCACATACCCCCCAAATTCTCAGTGCTTAAAATGGAAGTGTGAGAAGAGCGAGGATTTTCACGTGCCTTCACTTGCGGTGATCATGACAGTGGTGAACAGAAAGGTTCTAGCGGGAGCGACGGGTGATGATGCACACACCATGGTATGTTGTTTATTTTTTGAACAAAAATGGGTACTCGGCGGTGGTGACGCGTCGAGGCAAAGATGCGCAGAGTTGAGGAGGCACATGCGTGAATGTGCGACGATGGAGGCGCGCAGAGAAGGAGGTGCACGGGGCGTGAATCCGCGCGGGTGCTCGCGCACGCGCGCCTGTACGGTACCAGGCATGGGAACCCACACGGGACCAGACGTGGGCACCCACACATGCCTGGTTATGCACATGCAGTAGTGCTCGTGCTCCCGCGCACACAGCAGTGCGCGCACACACAATACAATGCTCGGCACCGCATGCGCGGCGGTGCACGCGCGGTGGTGCACGTGCGGTTGTGCGTGTTTCCCCACACACGCACCCCTGCGCGCTCTTAGCTGCGCGCATGCGGTGTTGCGAGTGCACCCGTGCGTGCTCTTGGGCGAGCGCGCGCGCACCCGCGTGCACTTTTGGGTACGTGCGCGCGCACACCTGGGTGTACGTACTGGCGTGCACACCTTAGTGCGCATACGCATGTGCGCGCCTCTGGTTCTCTCAGGTGCCTGTTCGTGACTGGGATGCGAATGCTTATGCGCTGGGGGCTCTTTTGAGCGCTCAAGGCGCAATTTTAATGTCGTTGGAATGACATTATCCTTACTGTGAGTGTAATTTTCATTTTGCCTTGATTTTCAAGTGTCGAAGCGCAATGCGCAAGCTCGTCCGATGTGATTGCGCTCCACACTTATCGGAGAACAAATTGCAATTTGGAGAAAAATATGGGTTACCTGCCGATCTCGAAGTAAGGATTCCCTGTGCTGAGTAAAGAGTCCAAAACCCGCCAAAGGGTTGGTTGTCTGTATATGAGATGACGTTAGGGTACGAATTCTGATTTCCTTCGCGCGGAGAGGTGGTCGACATCTTGAAGTTTTGCGGCGTCACTATGTTGCAATTTACTCCTATTGGGTGACGTGCCTCATGGGACTGATTGCTTTTTTCAAAGACCATGTCTCAAAGTTCTCTTTGGACTTGTTCAGAGACTGGTGTGATGTTCGTGCTGATGGCGGTGGACAAGTTGAGATTTATAACAACAAGAGTCTGCTTGACTTTGAGAGTTGAATAGGTCGCCGCCTTGGGAACACCTTGTTTGGTTATACTAGAAATTCTTGGGGCATGCCAGAACTTTAGAACTCCTTACCCGATCGTTGTTGTTGTCAGAGAGGGCGAGAATGGGACTTCTTTCCCGTATTGGGATTTTCAGAGCCTCGGGAGTTGGCAAATCGCTTGTTCTCTATTTACTTGTTCGTAGATGAAAAATGCTTACTATTGAGTGGGATTTTTGATGATCACAAGTGCGTCATTGAGGTGCCTCCGATGCATTATCGGAAGAGAAAGCTTACTCTAGTAAACCATAGAGATGTAGATGTGGATCCTCCATCTTCTTTAAGGCAGAAGGTTTCTCATGTTGAGGTGGTTCCTTTCGGTCCTCGATGAGGTTGCTCCTGTTAATCCTGATGTGGTGGTGCTGGGATCTTCTGTCCTCCCGAGTTCCTCTTTCGAAGGGCCCTACCCCCCTGAGTGCATGTCTTCTTCTTTAAAGGCGATAAGTTATGTGGTAAGTGCACTTTATTTTCTTTTGAGCTTGATCGTTTTGTGCAATTCTGACCTTCTTTCTCTTTGTGACCAATTGAAGCTCAGGCTCATATTGTGTACACATGGAACGACCATTATCTGAGTTTGAATGATGGATACTTATCTCTTTAGGAGAAGCTCCGAGTTGCGGAGGGCTCACTTGTTTCCTTGAAAGAGGATCATGATCGAGATGTATCTCGATTTCGAAGGATCGAGTCAGAGATGAAGGCAGAGCTGTAGGAGGTTCCAATGACACTAGAGGTGGAGAAGTCTCTTATTGAGAAGATAGCGCAGTTGCTGAAGACTACTCAAGAGGAGACTTCTCACTTGGAGATAGAGCTCGGGGCTTCGAATACTCGGGTGGAGCAACTTTCTTCTGAGGATCGGATATCAGAGTTGAAGGCTGCTGTACTTACCGAGTACAAGGATTCTCTGGACTATATGCGTGATCGTTGCTTGATTGGTGATCAAATCCGTGAGGAGGTCTGAACTAGGGAGGTAGAGCCCCAGATGGAAGATGTTCGTGAGGTCACACTTAGGTGTAGAGTCTCAAAGCCTTTCTGCTTGGTCACTAGGATCCTGAAGTGTGACGTGTCTGGACTCAGCTTTGATGATATCTCTGATGGCGAGAGCTCAAGCCCAAGTTCTGATGTAGAGGCAGCCGACCAGTAGTGGCTTGCACTTTTCACTTTTGTTTGTTGATAGATATTTACTTCCTTTAGTCAAGTTTGATGCATGTTTGTCATTATCTTTTGGTGGTTATTGGCGGCGCGTTTTTGCCTATTTTTGCATGATATTATTGTTTCCTTCTTCTTTCTTTGGTTGCAGTTTCTGGTAGCTGTATAAATGTAGGTTCACAGTGATGATATAGAGCTTTTCTTGCTCAATCTGGTTGTGTGGCCTCCTTTAATTAAGTTTTATATTGTGTTGATCGTGAGGGGGCATGCCCAGTCGATGTTGGCATAGAAAGGCAGGGTTGATGAAGAGCTATCTCATTAAAATTACAAGTATAGTCTTACCTAGTTGTGTTTTGATTAATCGCGAGGGGGGCAGGCCCGTGCGATGTCGACGTAGAAAGGCAGGGTCGGTGAAGATTTGTCTCACTCAAACCACATGCGATGTCTTACCTAGTTGAGTTTTGATTGATCGCGAAGGGGGCATGCCCGGGCGATGTCGGCGTAGAAAGGCAGGGTCGGTGAAAAATCGTCTCATTCAAAATGCATGCGTAGTCTTACCTAGTTGAGTTTTGATTTATCGCAAGGGGGGGGGGCAAGCCCGGACGATGTCGGTGTAGAAAGGCAGGGTCGGTGAAGAGTTGTCTCATTCAAACCGCATGCACAGTCTTACCTAGTTGTGTTTTGATTGATCGTAGGGGGCAGGCTCAGGCGATGTCAGCATAAAAAGGTAGGGTTGGTGAAGAGCTGCCTCATTCAAATCGTAGGGGAAGTCTTACCTAGCTGAAATTCCTTTGGTTAATATTGAAGGAAAACATAATGCAATATTCATTAAAAGATAATTTGTATGAGTCATAACTCGCGGTTTTTTACAACATGAATTTGAAATCAGGAAATAAAAACACAGGAAAATAAGAAAACATAATATAAGAAAACAAGAATAGAAACAAGAAATCAAGGATACAGTGGCGTAGACCTGGCACGTTCCACGTATGAGGAAGGGCCTTCCCTTCTTAATATGAGCATCCTTGTCATATATTTGCTTGGCCGCGTGGGTCTATGCTATCAGTGTTGAAGGTGGTCACAACTGCGAACCGAGCTTTCTTTGAGTAGCAAGCGTGTGCTACCTCTTGGTTTCCCCGAACGACCCTTATTCCACCGGAGGTATGAAACTTCATTGTCAGGCGTGGGATTGATGGGATCACTCCAATTATATACTGAACCAGCCTTCCGAAAATGGCATTTTACCTGAGCTCAAACTCGAATCTATGATGATGAACTGAACATTATGTGTAACCTGCCTCGGGAACTCATCCAATGTGACAGGTAGGGTGATTGTACCCTAAATGGGGACCGAGTGGTTATCGAAACCGTAAAACGGTCCTGCTGCGGGACCGAGGTATTGTTTGTTAAGCTTTATGTTCTCAAGGGTAGATAAAAACAAATACGTCGATGGAGGTCCCATTATCTGCTGGGATCCTCTTAACGTTATATCAGGGGTCTCTGATTCCCCCACTGATTATGAGCGGGTCCTCGTGAGACAACCACAACCCCTCAAGATCTTCATCACTGAATATGAGGGCGGTGTCTTGGCTATGCCCCTTATCTCCATAACTCTTCTCTGGAATGCTAATGGAGAATATCTAGGAGGAGAGGATCGGGGGACTGGTGATGGTCTCGATATTACCCACCATCTGTCTTCTGCCAGCGGCCTCCTGCGACACATTTTGCTGCTCTCTTACTTGCCTTGACGGAGCCTGGTATATTCTTCTATGGTGTGCTCGGTTACGCGATGGAACTCACAGTATCTTGATTGGTTATTCCTCAAATTTGGCGGCGAAACTTTCGGTCAATGCAGTGGTTGATTATCCTAAATTGTGTAGAGTACATTAGTCCATTTAATGTTCAATAGTGTGTACTCTTGAGGACGTTGTTGCCCTATGTCATTTTGGGAGTCGCAATAGGGCACGATATTATGACGTCCATCATTGCTTCGCACTTCTTGCCTTCTGGGGGTCTGCTCCTGCCCCCTCTTACTCTTCTCTCCTCCTTCAAACTGTCGTCAGTGCGCTTCAATAGCTTCATCAGCGGATATCTAGGACTTGACTCGATGTATGAGGTCCGGGTAACTTGATATGATTTCCCTCATCAGGGTTGGATAAAAACCACCTGGATGGAGTCCTCCGAGGAGTAATCCCCTAAAAAGTTTAGGGTCCACTCTCGGAACCTTCCATGCTTCAGTAATGAACTGGCGAAAAAATACCTTTAGGGTTTCCCCTTCATTCTGGAGAATCCCTAACAGATGTGAAGGATATCGAATTATTCTGCGATTGGAGACAAACTGCTCGCCAAATTGATGTGGCAGCCTTGTGAAGTTGTCAATGCCCCCAACTTGCAAGGAATGGAACCAAGTTCAAACTTGGACTTTCAATGTTGTCGGAAACACTTGACAGAGCAACTGATCTGAAGTATTATAAATTCTCATGATGGTAGTGAAGTGATTGATATGTTCGAGTGGATCCTCCGCTCTGTCGAACGTCTCGATGTTTGGGAGATTGAAGCCATGCAAGATTATATGAGTTAGAACTTGCGACGCGAGTGGGAAGCCTTGCTATAGAGTACGACGGGTGAAAGCATCCTGATGCCCAACATGTCCGTACTCTTGAGCAATCACCTCGCACATCTCTTTGTAGGTGAGTCTTTTGAGTAGCGACACACGAGCTTCTTCTTCTGTATGACGATGATGGCCAGCCACAACGCACTGATAGGTAGGGTGCATGGAGCTGGTGTCAGAGAATTCTTCAAATATATCATCCCCATGGGGAACTTGAGGCAACAGAGCATGTAACAGAACCAAAGGAGGGGGATTGACCGGTGTGGGAGGCCGAGGAGGAGCCGGAGGGACTCCTTGATTCCTGAGTAGAATGAGCATCTCGACCTGCTGCTCCTCCATTTGTCGCATGCGCCCTGCCAAGACAACTATATAAACGAGCACGACTTCTACATCGAGAGTCGCGTTGATGAGTGAATGAGAGGGAGACGACTCAACGCATCCTCCGGGGATTGATCCTTCGATGTTTCAAGCACTTATTCTTTCTTTTGAAGTTAGTCTCAAGTACCGCTAGGTTGAGGGTACTGTCTTCTGAGAATGCTTGAAACTCGCTTCCCATAAACGATGCCAAACTATTACGGTTTACTTAAAGCTCCTGGCAGATTGGGCTAAACTTGACCGTCTTAGCCCGCGGAGTGTTCAAGTGTGTACATAGTCGTAGAATAAGAAAGATGGTACACACAATATTTTTACGTGGAAAAATCCCTCAGCCCGGTAAAAATTCACGTGACCGGGTCTGTGCCCTTCAAACTCCACTACGAGCTTTAGGTTACAAATCTGTTGTAAAATTGAGTGCGACATGCCTCTCCTCATTACAATTTGAGGATGAGAGAGTATACTTGTGCTCGGTGGGTGACAGACCGCCTCACGCAAAGCTTTAAGCTAGTAACCTTTGACGATGACGAGAACCCCTGGATGACATGCAGAAGCTGATCACGGTTACAGAGCGTGCAAAGTGATGTTGGCGAGGATTTATAGGATATTGCACACATGGAGGCTTCTTTGATCGGCTCGTGAAACTGGTTCTTGGAGGTGAACTTAGTCGAATTTTTGGTGGAGAGACGACGACTCGTAGGAGAAATCCAGCAGAGCTCTAGCATGAGGATGCAGAAAGCAGTGGGGAGAAAGATGAGAAATGAGGAGGCTTGAAGCTCCTTTTATAGCCTCTAGGAGGTGGTTATGGTAGTTATGTGATTATCCACACACCGTAACCACCAATAATATTATTTTTAGCATAGTTTGATGTGTACATTCTTCACATAATATTTACTAAATGCAAGTTATTTATTTTATTAATGGCACACCTCCAGTAACCATGGTGGTTAGTGTGTGATTATCCATGAAATTGATGGCGGCGATCGTGGCGAAATGATCAGATGGAGGGGAAGGCCCGCCATGCATGGGCGGCCACCTTGACAGAGGATGGCTGTCGGCGAAGGAGGACCGTGTCCGCGGGAGACAGCCACGGTGAGGGGAGGCCGGGGTGCGGCCTCCCCTTGCGGGCGACGCCCCGTGGCCGGGAGGTGACCGCGGGGAGGGGCGACCATGGTGCAGCCTCCCCTTGCGGGCGACGCTCTACGAACGAGAGGTGGTCGTGAGGAGGGGTGGTCGGGGTGCGGCCGCCCCTTGCAGGCAGTGCTCCGTGGTCGAGAGGTAGCTGCGCGGAGGGGTGGTTGGGGTATGACCGCCCCTTGCGGGTGGCGCCATGCGGCCGGGCGCGGGCCGCTCGACACCGGTGGCCGGGCACGAGCCGCTCAACATCGACTTTGGCGGTGCCGTTGGCCAGTTGCGGCGGTGGCTCGAATTGTGCATGTAGTGGGATCGGTGTGCGGGGCATCGCGTGTGGCGATTGCGTGTGCGGCGGTCAAACCCATGATCCCACTAAGTTAGTGGGGATCATGAGGAGTGGACTATTTGCACTCCCAATCTCTTGTAAAAATTATGACGACCTCATCAGTTTTAATCATTTCATAACTTTAGAATTTGAGCTATTAGACATATTCATAAAGATTATTCTCGTTAAAATATATATTTGAAATATAGATTTGAATTCAAACGGGAACTGATATTTGCAGGTCTATAAATGATATTTGCAACTCTTGGATATTTGCAATCACATAAATATTTGTAGCCTTGGCGGATATTTGCAGCACTTTTTGTAAATTTTAAATTTGATTTTCTTTATCTTTTTTCCTCTACTAATTGATAATATGAAATATACACAAAACTACACATATTATTGATGGGGGATATGTTGCGACCGACAACAACGGTAAGTGTACGTATCAGAAGTAGTATATGATTTTACAATCAAGGTCGTATTAGATTCGGGGAGGTTGAATAATTCTACTTTGAAAAATTACTATTATTTTATAATCGAGAGATTAGAGATTGGAGTTGGTTCATAAAAAGTAAAGATTAGAAAAGCTAACCGACTAAAACGATGATTAAAAATTAGTATCTGATCTTTGAATCACCCTGGACTAAGAAAATAATAGAATGAAATAGAAATTTACTTCTCTTGTTGAAGAGGTCTTAACCGTGAAGGTTCCCGAAGCATGAACACTCCTCTCTCAAAAATTAGGTTCAACTAAGCTTAGGTGTATTGACTGAACTTTAGTTCTCAAGCCGCATTGCGTTTCCATTATTTGTAACTTTTTTCAATTGCAATAAAATTTTAGTCTTTTCCCTTACTCTCTTCTCCTTTTCATCGTTGTTTGTTCGTATGCTAATGATTCCTCCATCTCCGTGAACAACTAATTCCTATAGTATTCGATCGAGATGGTCCAATGAAGAATTAATGTTGTTATGACTTAAAATTTATTTTCTCTAAATTGTTAAATGCTTACGATTTACCTTTGATCAAATTATTGATGTTATATAAATAATATATAGTTTTCATATTTTTTTTCATTTTTTAGTTAGCTGAGAGGCTCGTAAGATGAATCGATATAAGTAAAAAAGAGTAGAACACAACAAAGCAGAAGAATACAACTTAGACTCCAAAATTCCATTCATGGTTGGCTAGAGGAGCTGGTTTATATAGCTGAAAAAGTACAGGTTACACTCCCCCTGGTCATGCTCATGACGGGGGCGTGTCTCGGGCATGAATGCTGAAGGCGTAGCAAGCACGATCTGGCTTTAATTTGGAGCGTTACGACTAGGTCACGCCCCTGGTCACGCCCGTGACCTGGGGCGTGTCTCCTCTTTTTCGGCTTCTGGCAAGAACCTTTTTTGGGCTTAGCGTGTAACAGCTGATCCTCGTGATTTACACCGGAATGATCTTGAAGTTCACAGGCGTGTCAGAGGCGTGATTACCAGCAGGATGGCTGGAAGGCCGCTGGTGGGCCTGGAGGAAGTTTACGAGTGTGACCTTGGAGTCACGCCCCTAGTTACGGGCGTGACTCCCAGATGTGTAAATCTAAATGACCTAGCAACCAAAATCTGGATCGAGGCGCAGGCCCGGGGAGTGATTAGATCATGCCCCAAGTACACGCCCGTGATCGGGGCATGTAATTTGAACTTTTTGCATAATCGTCCCCATTTTGCTCCTAAACTTGTCAGTTTGCACCAAATTACTATAGGCAACCCAGTCTATCCTGAAACCATAAAAGAACATATTTTAGATTATAATTAAAATGAAACAAACATAAATTAATTATTTAAATAACAAAATACTAACTAAAATAAAGATAAATTAAGCTCTATCAAATATCTTCATGCTTATTCATTTGCTCGTCCCGAGCAAACCATTCTTTATCGTGGTAGAAAAATCTAATACTAGGTAAAGTTTCGAAAACCAAAGAGTAAAATGCGAAGTCGTATACCTACGTTCGTAGATATTTTAGCAGAAAAACCTCCTTGGCTTACGCTCTAGATTATGAATTTACAAAAAATGCGTTTAAAATATTTATTTTTACTTTTTAAACGAGTCAGTAGTAAATTCAAAGTTAAGTAGAGTGAGAAAGTAGCGTGATTATTTAGATTTAAATTACTCGACATCGACCCTCGAGGACCTCCCAAAAAATTTGTTCAGTTGGAATTTCCTAATCTTGGAGGCTAAGTTTAAATATAGATTTAAAAATTTGAAAGCCCAATATATACGATGTTCTAATTCTACCGGTAAATGACACGATTTGTCATAGACTAACCGATACTATATACACCCGATGACGGTTTTGTATGCCGTCTGATAAGCCCATGAAACATTGTTTAATTTTAATGACCAATCTTTCCTATTAACTGACACTGTCTTTTCTAAAATTCTTTTTAATTCTCTATTGACTACCTCCACTTAGACATTTCTTGTGTGTGATAGGCGGTGGAGAGCTTGTGCGTAGCGTCATACTTGGCTAAATTTTTAGCAAGTTGTCTGTTACAAAAGTGTGTCACTATCACTAACTTGTGCGCGTGGTGTGTCAAATCGTGAATTTTTTTTTAATTTTTTTACGACGACTCTCGCATCATTGGTGGGAAGAGCTTATGTTTCCGCCCACCTTGACACGTAATCGATCGCAACAAGGATATACTTATTATTATACAAAGGTGATAGCGGACCTATGAAATCTAGACCCCATAAATCAAATACTTTGCATTCTAAAAATATATTTTGGGGGCATTTTGTCTGGGTTAGAAATATTACCTGATCGTTGGCAGCTATCGTATTTATTCACAAAAGTGTGAGTGTCATTGAATAAGGTGGGCCAAATGAAGCCCACATCTAGCACCTTCCTTGCGGCCTGGTTAACGTGGTAGTGTCCACTAGTTGGTCCCCCGTGGCAATGCTGCAAAATTTGGACACCTTCCTCACCCGATATTCACCTTCTTACCACTTAGTCTGCGCAGACACGAAATAAAAAGTCGTCCTTCAAAAAATAAATTTTCAACTCTGAAAAGAATTTCTTCTTTTTTTGACTTGAATAATTTTTTGGAAAGATCCGTGCCACTAAATAGTTGGCACAATCCATGTAACAAGGGGTGGAAGAAGGCATTAACTTATCCATGGCAAGGAGACACTCTTCAAAAAATTTTATCTTCTATTTCGGCTTCCACTAACGCACATGCAGCCAGATTCTCCAATCTTGAGAGGGGATCGACTGACAAGTTATCCGCTCCCTTTTTGCCTCAGATCTCCAAATCAAACTCTTTGCAAAAGAGAATCCACCTTAGTTGTCGGGGCTTGGTGTCCCCTTTATTTAATAAGTGCATGAGAGCGGAGTGGCCATTAACAACAATAACTTGTGATAGCGTTATATACGAACGAAATTTATCAAAAGCAAAAATAATTGCCAAATGCTCTTTTTCTATTGTTGTATATTTAGCTTGGGCGTATGTGAGCGTTTTACTAGCATAATAAGTCAGGTGAAAATATTTGTTCACCCGTTGGCCTAAAACTGCACCTCTAGCAAAATCACTCGCAACACACATTATTTCAAACAGTAAAGACCAGTTTGACGCTAATAAGATTGGAGAATTAATAAGCTCATTTTTAATTTTATTAAACACTTTAAGACATTCTTCATCAAAAATAATAGTGGGTTCTTTTTCTAATAGATGCGTTAATGGTTTTTGTGCGAACAGACAATAATAAACCGAAAATTAGAATAACAGAAATTTTATTATCCAAAAAGATATAATTTACAAAGATATGACCTCCCTTTTTATAGAATGGAGGAGAGAGGAGAGTGTACAAATAAACAATGTGGGACTAATAAATTATAGAGGTGTGTGACTAGAAATAAAGAGACCGATCAAGCCGCACGGTTAGACAATTAGGTTAACCGCTCTAACCGCTCAACAACACAAGAAGGAAGAGAGCAAGTCGTAGTAGGAGACCGCCAGACCGCCCGGTCTCCAAGTAATCTGAAATAAACCGCTAGATTGCTCGGACTCATACTTCAACACTCCCCCTCAAGCTGGAGCATAGATATCAATCATGCCCAGCTTGTCACAAATGTGGAAGAAGGAAGTAGAAATCAGCTTGGTGAAGATATCCGCATACTCTTTGTCGGAGGTGACGAATGGAGTACAAATCTGTTTCTTCAAGACCTCTTCTCGAATGAAATGGTAGTCGACTTCAATATGTTTCATTCTCTCATGGAAGATTGGATTTTTGGATATGTATATAGCGGCCATGTTGTCACAGAACATAGGAAGAGGATAGTCGTAGACCTCTCCTTAGTCAAGCATGAGAGCACGTAACCATTTTAACATACAGGTGGTAGACGCCATACTCCGATATTCGGATTTTGCACTGGATCTGGAGACAACAGACTGTTTCTTGCTCTTCCAGCTCACAAGATTTCCTCCAACAAATGTGCAAAAGCCTGATGTAGATTTGCGGTCGCCTTTGTCATCCGCATAGCTTGAATCTGAGTAGGCTTCAACCCTCAGATGACCATTCTTCTAAAAGAGTAGCCCTTTTCCTTGTGCTGCTTTGACATACTCTAATATCCTCAAGGCAGACTGAAGATGACATTCCCTAGGAGCTTGCATGAATTGACTAACCTTGCCTACAACATAGGAGATGTCGGGTCTAGTCAGCATGAGATAAATGAGTTTGCCAACAAGATGTCTGTACCTCGTGACATCGGATAGAAGAGGCGAGTCATCTATCCGTGTTTTGTTTTCTCCAGTAGCCATGGTACACCGGGCCAATTTGGAACCAGTCAATCCTGCCTCTTGTAGAATATCAAAAGCATACTTCCGTTGGGAGAGAACCAATGAGTCGGGCTTCCGAGAGATTTCTATCCCCAAAAAGAATTTTGGGGAGCCCATATCCTTCGTGACCAGGTGTTGACGAAGGTGTTTCTTTGTCAAGTCCATCCCAGCCTGGTCATCGCCAGTAAGAAGAATATCCCAATCATGGCCTTCTTCAACCAACATACTCGTGTCTCCCCCCTAAGCAACATACCCAGGAGGTTGCTCCATGTAGACATCTTCCTGAATATCCCCATAGATAAATGCATTCTTGACATCAAGCTGGGAAATAGCCCAATCCCTGTTGACGACCATAGAGAGAAGAACCCGGATGGTGTTGAGGTGAGCGACCAAAGAGAAGGTATCAAAGTAATCAACCCCATAAGTCTGAGTAAAGCCTTTGGCCACCAGCCAGGTCTTGTAGCAGTCCACAGTGCAGTTTGGGTAAAACTTCACAACAAATACCCAGTGACAGCCAACCACATCAGTACCCACTGGTGGAGGAACAAGGGTCCAGGTACCCCTTTCAGTAAGAGTGACAATCTCCTCATCCATGAAAGATTTTCAATGAGAAATAGCAAAAGCCTCCTGGTAGGTGCGGGGAGTGGCAGTAGCCGAGATAGCCAAAGCAAAACACCTGCGAGAAGGAGTAAGCCGATCATAGGAAATAACCGCGACAAGCGGGTGTTGGGTACACTCCTGTACCCCTTTACGAAAAGCAATGGGAAGATCCAGGTCGATGCGTTCCTCAGTGACTGGAGCGTCTGTGACAGAGAAGGCTAGATCGGGACTAGAGAGAGACGACTGCGGAGAAGAGGGAGAAGGGAGAGGAGATAGAATGGAGAGAGGAGGAGATGGAGGAGATGATGTAGGAGGAGAGACATTGATAGGCATGGAAGGAATGGAGGGAAACGGTAGAGAATCAGAGACATCAGGGGGAAGAGGGGACTCAGTAGAGAAGTTGGACGTATTCTCGAAGAAGGTCACGTCTGCGGAGACAAACTGTTTGCGCAGAACAGGGTCAAAACAACAATTGCCTTTCTGAGTGGTAGAGTAACCCAGAAAGACACACTTGGTGGAACGGGGGGAAAGCTTGACACGAGTAGTGGAAGGAGCGTGCACAAAAGCCGTGCACCCAAAGATACAGAGAGGGAGAGGAAATGGTTCCTTGCCCGGGTAGAGAATGAAGAAGGGGGTCTTGCCGTGGAGAACCGTAGATGGAATGCGATTGATGAGATAGCAGGTGAGGAGAACAACATAGCCCCAGTAGGAGCGAGGCACCTGCATCTGCGTCATGAGAGTGCGAGCGACATCGAGGAGGTGACGGTTTTTACGCTCCTCCACCCCATTTTGCTGGGAGGTTTAAACATAGCTGGTCTGACGAACAAGACCATATTGCATACAAAAAGAGGAAAACTCTTGACTAAGATATTCCTTAGTATTATCAGAGTGAAATACTTTAATAGAAATATCAAACTGAGTTTTAATCATATAATAAAAGGATTGTCATACAGAAAAGAGTTAAGAGTGATCTTTTAATAGATACACCCAGGTACATCTAGAGAAATCATAAATAAATGTTACAAAGTAAGAACTACCTCGACTAATGGTGAGGGTAGGAACAAGACCCCAGAAATCAGAATGAATGAGATCAAACAGGCGAGAAGTGCTACGGCCTTGCTTCGGCGGGAAGAAGGAGCGGTGATGTTTTCCAACCTGACAGGCATCACAGTTGAGCGGAGGACTGGTCTGAGGTGTAAGATCCTGTTCCTCAAATCCGAGGCAACCCGGATCTTATGCCCAGAACCGCCGCCTTACGGTGACACTAACGCACGAGTCAGTCGTCACCGTAAGACGCCGATTCTGCCGGCTAGTACGATCATAACCTGTTCGGCCAATATGAGAGTAATTACAAAATAAATCAGAGTAAAAGCAGAAGCAAGTCCACAGCCACATCACATATATATATCAAATGAAATAAAAGCCAGTCCATAATGAGTACAGAAGTGAAAGTAAATAGGGCTTATGCCCAGTACATCATAATCTCTCTCTCACTCATACACAGCAGCGGAATCTATCATCTCGAATCATCGCACCTGAACATGTGCTCCAGTAGTAGTGGCCGGTATCTGCTCCTCAAGCCCTGCCTCCTCGACGTGCTGGATTACCTCTTCGAGCTCCTAAAATAGTAAGGTCAACGACCATTAGTCAAACAGACTAAGTCGTATCCTCAGCACCTCCTCCTGCAACTCCTAGGCACCGTGCGGGAGGACGAAGCGGAGGACAACAAGGGGTGGCAAAGGCGAGCAGGTGACAGGAAACTAACAGGGTATATATAATCAAAATATAATGAAATGTAACCTCCACTTATGCGGGTACGCATAAGCAAGGGATCTTTTGCAAGGCTCCCATTGTATAGAATGTCCCATACCATTTATACAATGGGGTGTCAGAGTCACAAGCATATATATATAAAGGAAAAATAACCTCAACCTATAAACATGCCCACTCAGGCTTATAGGCTAAGGGATCGTATAGCAGGTCCTAATGTATAAGCGTCCCATACCACTTATACATTAGGTGACTTAAGTTGTTATGAAGGTTAATGTTATGCATCTAAATGGTGGGTATGATATGAACATGCAGTGCAACACACACACACGACTCCGTGATCACAGACCTTTAGTTCCCACTTTTCGAGAGCTAGCATCACTCTCAGGTACTACCGTTGTGGCTACGGCAGCAGCGGAGCGGGCGTCTCCGCCTTCTAGGCGGGTATACACACTACCAGGCCTAGACCTCTCTTGTACGCCTCTGTACACCGACAGTGCACTCTAGAGTCTCTGCGTACCACTTTGCTGACTACCTGTCAGTCTTGTTGGGTCGGGTGCGCGTTATTAGGAAAAGTCCTCCAGACTCCAGTATAAACATCCTACTGGTCCTTCTAACCCTCGCACCCGCCTGGTCCACCGTACTGCCGTCGGTGTGACGACCGGCCAGTACCGCATGGCCCGCCACTAGTATATGCACATGCAAGTATTATATATTGAGCCTCCAGCTCAAAGGACTATCCTGTCTCAAATCTCTCCAACCCGCCACGGGTGAGTATATGCTACAAACCCTCCAACCCTGGCCGGGTGAGTGTATATAAGCCAATTTCTTTCCTCCAACTCTGCACGGGTGAGCAAGTAGTCAAAAGACTCCAAGTCCCTCCAACCCGGCACGAGTGAGCACATGTCCAGTTCACTTAACCTATTAGCCTACTCTTATCTACAGATTATCATACTTAGAGTCTTAAGGTTAATCCCAGGGCTGCCCAAGGTATTCCCGGTGAAGGGCTCTCAGGGGCACTAGGAGCTGCGATGGGCTGAATCCCAAAGCTCCCTTTCTCAAGGATATTTACTTTAGTTGTTTCTTACCCCGGACCCCTTTTTCTCTCTTCTGTTACATAGAGTGACCTAGTGATTTAAGGTATGGATTAAGGAGTGACGGTCTTCCGTCAACTCTTCCTAGGCAAGTCTAATATTGCATTGTTACTCTCGCCTCTAGAATGCAACTGCCATCCAGGGTTATACTTCCGAACTTAGACTCTAACTCAGTTGTTGATTCATCCCCTGGCGGCCTATAGTCCAGTCTACTTTTACTATGCGCACCCCATGACCTAACACCACCCTGAAATCGAACTTCTAAATTCCTAGTCCAACTGACTCCAAACATTTATCCTAGGGTGGTATGGACTACTAAAATGAATATGTGGATTTTATGAATTTTCTACGTTATTAAGGCCCTTAATTAAATCTTATAAATTATTTACTAGGTCCTTTTACCCATGAAGAGTCCTCAATTAAAATCCTCTGACCTAGGGGAATTTTCCTGAGATGCAAATGATTAAAATAACACTGTCTACAAGGTTTCATAATTTCCCTTCTTATTTTTATTTTCTTCTCATAATTAATGTAGATTTTATCTGTCTACCATTTCCCAAATGAAGTACGAGGTTTGTGTTTACTAAAATTCCAGAAAATTCACTGAGCAATTGTATTATTATTTTATGAATGATGGCAAAATTTCATTCCTTCCTGAACGATGATGGCTTAACAAAATTCATTTCTAAATAATTACCAAAATGCCATTTTCCTATCCAAACAATTTTCAGTGTGTACAAAAATTCTGAAATAAATATGCCACACTAATATTGTTATTGTACACCTATAGGGATATTTTATACAATTTTCCCACATGTAGTTACCATCATTTCTCATATAAATACAAAAGGGGTAAAACAGTAATTTCAAGATTTTTGCCTTAATAATTTCCAAACAGAGGTCTAAAATTTTCCAAAGTCAAATAAGACACCATAAATTAACTTGGCTGAATTTGAGAATTTTCTATAAACAAAATCAAAATTTTCCATTTATTTTCCCAAAACTCCTATATTTTGTAAAATTCCATTAAATGGTATTTCTGGTTTCATAAGTCCCAAAAATAATTCTAGGGGTGAATCATGCCCTAATGTATCACTGGAATTTATTGCATGGTTTTTGGGTGCCTCAGCTAGGTTAAATACACAAAATACAAATTATTGCTAATTGCACACCAAGGCCTAAATTAGCCTACACAAACACATGGAATAACCCTTCATGCAGGGGTCCAATTGACTTGAAATTTCTACCAGACACCAATAATGTCCCCAAGGACATACCACCAAAATTTGGGGTCATTTGGGTGCCTAAAATTACAATTATGCCCTTAATTTAATTTTTGATATTTTGATAAAACTATAGAAAAAGTTCTTCCAAAAAATCCAAATTTTTGGCAGGGCATAGGCATGCCCTAAATACACCCATGACCAAAATTTCAGGTCATGGTGATGCTTGGTTTGTCTTGGGCAACAAATTTGGTTTCTGCCCTAGTTTAGGGGCAGTCCTAGCAAAACATCCCTACAGGGCAGCCTACTGGTCCAAAAGTCATGATTTCTGTGGCATTTCAAAGTTAACCCATCTACCTAACTTTTTCATTCAGGGTTCATCCTATGGTGGGGCCTCTAAGTACCTCATAAACAACATGCAAGGTGTCTGATATATTGTGACAGTTAATCTTACTATTCATATATGTATTTAATATTAAGGAATTTATATCAGCCAGCACAAATCTTGATGTAGATCTGACGGCTGCTGAGTCTTCTTTCCCATGCATTGCATGCAGGCCAAGACCCGACGCAGGTGTTCCTTGCGGGGCCATTTCCGGCCATCGCCGGCGGCGGGACCTCCAGCCAAGTGCTTCCCCGGCCTCACGGTGGCCGGGGCTTGATCTGGCCGACGACTGGGCGGCGGAGAGCGGCGGACGGCGGCGGCGCCACCAACCCGAGAGGCTATTAATCCGCCATTTTTGAGCTTTTTCCCAAGCTGAAAGAGCCTACGGTCGAGCCCTTTTGGGCTTGGCCACTAACCTAGGAGATCTAGGAAGACTAGTACATGAGGAGAGGAGGGGATACGGACTCTTGGTGGTTGTGGTTGAGGGTGGCGGCGGCTTCCCCTAGCATGCACATTCCGGCGAGCTCCACGGCTTTCCATGGCTTCCTTCCTCTCTCTCTCTCTCTCTGGGGTAGGGATGAAGTGGGAGTGAGGGTGTGAGGTCGGTTTGGGGCTGAGTTATGAGAGGGGGGGGCGACATCACCAAGGCTTGGGCGATTTCACCAAGGAAGGGTGATTTCACCAATGTGGGGAGGTCGGGTTAGTGGATTTGGCCGGCTAGGTGGCTGGTGAGTGGGTCCCACTGGCCATGAAGGCTGATTAGAGCCTAGTGGGTCGGGTTGCCAAGTGTTGGGCCGGGTTGGGTGAGTGAATAGGGAGGGTTGACTCCACCAAGTTGTTTAGGCTATGTTGGGCTTGGGTTGGGTTTGGGCTTGGCCCAAGGCAGCATGGTGGGGGTCCCACACCTCCTAATACTCATGCATGGTGAGCCAACCCATCATGGGTTGGTGGGATGAGCCCAAGTGGCCCAAACCCAACTCTAGGCATCTTCTCTCTCTTACTCCTCTTCTTTTCTCTCTCCTAGATGTTCTCCCAAAAGTACTATTGAGAGGCCCTATTTTTCTCTCCCCTAGGGTTTATAGGGTCACTTTAGGCCCACATGATGAATTTGGGTTGATTTGGGTGGACCCAACCCAGTGAATTGGGCTAGGGCACCATTTTCACTATTTAGGTCAAAGGTGTTGACTTGACCCATCATGGTCAACTGGTTGACCCCCTGACCTACCTTGGGGTCCACTTAGATTGTATTTAGGGTTAGGGCATCATGAGGGGGTCATGGTGTGGCTAGGGTTCCTGTTTAGGCTAGTTTGACCTAGTTTGACTTTGGCCCCATAGTGGGCCCCACCTGGCTACAACCCACTACCTAGGGTCAAATCTAGCTTCTAACCCTAACACCCACCCCATGCCTAACCCAATCTAAGTTAAGGGGTCTAGAAGTAACATTGGGATGTTACATGAGGTAAGTAGGGCAGAAGCTGACGAAGAATCCAAGGAGGAGGATGTCCAAGACGAAGATGCCATTGAAGAAGATCTGTAAAATATGAGGATAAGGCAGACAGAGTGGAAATGTTGCCGAGGAAGTAGAGGCCGCCGCTCTCAGTCCCAGTAGCAATCGTTCGTCAGGTTCCCGGATATTGGAAAGATCAATAAGTTAGAGTGAATAAGACAGAGCACTGAAGTTGCTTGCATAAAGTAGTAACGAATAATAAATTATAAGGGAACTTCAGGACATAGAGGGTGTCTGCCAAGCGAAGCGACGCAGTGACTTGAACCACGCCCGTCCCATGAACCGGGGAAGGTGAACCATCCATAACAAGAACTGGTGGCAACCGATCATGCGTTTCTAGGAGAGAGAAGCATTGAGGATCGCCGATCATGTGATTTGTAGCACCAGAGTCAATCAACCATTTACCTTGGGTGACGACGTGAGCACTACCTGAAGTCATGGCCATAGAGACAGACGACCGAGAGGAGGCTGAGGTGGAGGAAGATGCGTCACCAGAGGGGCGAATATGAGGATGTTTCTGCCAGCAATAGTCAACAGAATGCCCGGTACGACCACAGTGAGAGCAGAGGAACCTGGACGAACTGCGCCCGCCTGACTGACTGCGACCACTAGTGCCACCCCACTGAGCCTGGTGAGCTTATGAGTCCTATGGAAGAGGGGAGGACAACAGAGGACACTAGAGCATCGAAGTAACATCGGCGATGCGAGCCGTGGTGGCATCCAAAGTGGGAGATTCCGCCTCGCCCAAGATCTGCTGGCGGATCATATCAAAAGACTCAGGAAGCCTCAGAAGATAGCAAACAACCAGGAGCTCCTGAAAGTGCTTGTGCTGCTCGGCCAAGTCCGCAGAGAAGGGGCAATTCTGGAGGATCTCGGCACCAATAGCATGAACCTGCTGATAAGCCGCATCAGGAGACATGGAAGGGCGGGCGAAGAGATCTGTATAGAGAGTATAAATGTGGGACGTCTGGGCCCCCTTCGAGTAGAGAGCAGCGAGGTGAAGCCATGTGGCCTTGACCATCTCATCATGGCGGATGACGAAAAGGCATTCATCAGAGAGGCTATTGGCCATCCAAGTGCGGACAAGCGCATCACTCGCATCCCAGTCATCAAATTGAGCAGACTCGGGAGGAGGAGGGTCATTGGTGAGGTGATGACATTTGCGCTGAGAACAGAGAACAAAGGTGAAAGAAACACTCCAATCCCGATAGTTGGAACCAACTAGTTTAGAAACCGTGCCAAGGTTGCCGGAAGGAGTAGGAGGAGGAGCAGAATGGGCCACAAAAGTGGTGGAGGTAGAGAAGACGGGGGCGGAGATATCAGAATTAGACATAGGGAATAAGGAAACACAGGAGGCCGCGCGAGTTGAAGAGAAGTCACGCGGATAGAAATAATGAAAAGCCGCGCGAACAAGAAGAAATCCGCGACAAGAGGAAGAGACTGCGGCAGACTAAAGAGAAGAATCTACAAGCCTCGCGAACAGAGAGCAGGAAGAGCGGCTAGGAAGGCCACAATGGACAAAGAATAGGCCACAACGGACAAAGAATAGGCAAGAAGCCACGCGAGAAGAAGCACGCCGCACGAACAGAAAGAAGGTTGTGCGGCTAGGAAGGTCGCAGCGGACAAATGAAAGATTCTGCAATGGTCACGGTGACAACACACCAGCGGCTAGGAAGGCCACAAACAAGAAGCAGAGCAAAATAGTGGGAAAGAAGTCACACGGCTAGAGAGAAGGCAAGGAGAACAGGAGATAGAGAGGACCGCACGAACTGGAAGGAATTCGCGGGGAGAAAAGAAGCCGAGCAATCTGCGAAAATAGGTCGCGGATAGAAGAAAAGAGAAGTCGCGCACACAAAGGGCAGTGACAAAGAGAAGGAGAGAAGAGAAGCCGCGCGAACAGATTACACGAAGAAGGGCAACTGCGCGATCAGAAGAACGCACTGAATCGGGTGAAAAAGATCGAGTCCTCTGATACCATGTGTGAATAGACAAGAATAAACCGAAAATTGGAATAACAGAAATTTTATTATCCAAAAAGATATCATTTACAAAGGTATGACATCCCTTTTTATAGAATGTAGGAGAGAGGAGAGTGTACAAATAAATAATGTGAGAATAAAAATTTACAGAGCTGTGCGGCTAGAAATAAAGAGACCGATCAAGGCACATGGTTAGACAATTGGGCTAACCTCTCTAACCGCTCGGCAACACCAGAAGGAAGAGAGCAAGTCGCAGTAGGAGACCGCCAGACCGCCCGATCTTCAAGTCGTCTGAGATAAACCGCCAGACCGCTCAGACTCATACTTCAACAGTTTTGTAATTTTTGAATTTTTTTGAATAAACCGCTTATAAAAAGCCGTGTGTGCTAGAATACTTCTAATAGATTTAACGTTAGTAGGATGGATAAGTTTTTCCATGACCTCAATTTTGGTCCTATCGATCTTGATCCATTTACTTGAAACTTTATGTCTGAGGACTAATCCCTCTCGGATCATAAAGTGACACTTCTCTCAGTTGAGTGCCAAATTTGTGTCCTCATTGTGTTGAAGAACACGATCAAGATTATTTATATAATTTTAAATGAATCGCCAAAGATAAAAAAAATTATCCATAAATACTTCCACCACGTCCTCTACTAACTCGTAAAAAATACCCAATATACATTTTTTGAATGTAGTCAGCGCGTTACAAAGACCAAACAACATCCTTTGATAGGCGAAGGTGCCAAAGGGACAAGTAAAAGTTGTTTTTTTGGTCTTCGAGCGTGATTGGGATTTATCCCAAAAAACCATCAAAAAAATAATAGTGGGCGTGACCGGAAAGACGATCTAAAATTTGGTCAATGAAGGGCAAAGAAAAGTGATCCTTACGAGTGCCATCATTTAATTTCCTATAATCGATGACATCCGCCAACCCGTAACAGTACAGGTTGGATCTTTTGGGAAATTGCCCTCAATATTCCTAGATTTGAAGAAGTACATCTTGCAATGATAATTACATCTTGTATTTGATGTCAGTCTGTTAAGATATATGTAAGTTCAATAATTCATATTACAAGTCAATCTCAGTAGGTCAGGAGATCAATTTAGACCACACGTGTACTTGGTTATAACTCAAAAATGGTCTAAGTGTTGTAGAGTTAAGTTTAGGACTATACCGTTTTGATGAGCAAAGAAGACTCAACAATATCGTTGTGACAGAATGATTCACACAATGTAACCATTGTGTAAGCAACATAGAAGCAGTTTTTTGGTGCTAAGTTCAATACCGTTTTGTGAGAAGTATTCACAAAACGATATCGTCTTTATTAGAAGTTTACCATTTTGTTCTCCAGAAAGGTAGGATGTCAAAGTCAGCAGAGGCGACAAAAGTAAATGTCACATAAATCACCTCTGTAAAGTATTTTAGCGTGATGTGACCGAAGTTTTGACTGTTTGAGGAGTCAGAGGTATAAAAGTCAAGAGAGGGTCATTAAACCCTAACAAGGAGAAACACTCAGAAGTTTTGAAAATGGGAAAATAATCCCGAGTTCTCAGAAAAGCAAAGCAAGCTACAAAATGCAATAAAATAGTGCAACAAGCTCTTTCGAAGAAGAAGAAGAAGAAAAAGTCAAGCTTCAACAAAAAGATAGCTCTCATTTTTTGAGAGCAAAAAGACTTCCTCATACAAATCACTGATCCAGTTATAAAGGCAAATCCATAGGTTGATATAATGTTGTTGCAAAAGAAGGCTTTCTCTCTGGAAAGCTTAAAAAGTCTCAAAGCTACAAAAGTAAAATCTTTATTAAGTAAATTTTTGTAATCTCTTTATAAACTATTTATGTGTAGGGATGTGTAGAAGGCTTGAGTGTAGGGCTGTGTAGAAGGCCTAAGTGTAGGACTCTGCTGTGAGTCTAAGGTAGGATCTTGTATAGATCTGAGGCAGGATTCAAGGAGTGGATTTGTGGCAGGAGACCAGCTAGGTCTCTAAGCTGTAAAAGTGCTTGCACTATGAGGTAGGGTTGTGGAAAACTTGAGGTAGGACTTTGCTGAAGTCTGAAGTAGGGTCTTGCTGAAGACCTGAGGTAGGATTCTAAGGAATCTTAGGTATAAGATCTTTGATCTAAAATGGTGGAGGAGTTTGTCGAGTCTAGTACACTGCTAGATAGGTGGAGAGGGACAGTGGATGTACCCATACTTTGAGGAAGCACTATAAAAATCTATGTGCTGTGGTTTATGCTTTAATTTTTGCAGTAGATTAGCTTAAAGTTTAAAAGGCCAAATACAGTTTAACACCTGTTCACCTGCTCTAGGTATTTTAGACTACCTATATTTTTTCAAGCAGTATTAGAGGAAGGTTGGTTGAAAAAGACTTAACAGTCTAACCAAGTTCTTAAAAGGGATAGTTAGTCTAAATTCCATGACTTCCAGTGAAGGGTATAAGGAGATGAGTTCCATGAAGCTTCCCATATACAAAAAAGAGAATTTTGGCATCTAGAAACAAATGGTAAAATTATTTATGGAAGCTTTAGACCCAAGGATACATCACATTTGTGGAGGGGCCTTTCATCCCTATGAAGGCCTTATCTAAAAATACTAATCAGAAAATACCCAAGCTGTATTCTAAAATGACTAGGGATGAAGTTGTTATGGACACCATAAACAAGAGGGCCAAGAACATTATTGTAAGTGTCATAGATAACTCTACCTTCCAGAACCTTATTCATTGCCAAACTGCCAGAGAGATGTGGAAGACACTTATTGTGTACATGAAGGCACAAAAGAGGTTAATGATGATATGAAATCCCTTCTGAATCAGGAGTATGAGGCTTTCAAGCAAGGGAACAAGGATTCCATTGCTGAATGCTATGAGAAATTTTTCAAAACAGTAAATGAGTTGAAGACTTATGACAGAGTCTTCACTGAATATGATCTTAGTGATAAATTCTTGAGGTCCCTAACCAGAGAATGGGACAATAAGATCCGTGTTATCAGGGAGATGTTGGCCAACATTCTCCCCATACTCTATATGGGAAGTTGCTATCTTATGAGATGTAGCTTAATTCAAGAAAGGAGGAGGATGTTGCTGCCAGGTCACACTCAAATGAGAAGTCAGTGGCCTTCAAGGATGAAGGCTCAAGAAGAATCAAGGAGAGAATTCTCTCTCCTTCAAGAAAGGTTACTGAATTAGAGACCTTTGAGCCCAACACCTCAGAAACTGAGCTGACTGATGAGTAATTTGCTATAATCTCCAAACAATTAAATAGGATGCTGACAAGGAGGAAGCAATAAAATAACAAACCTTCTCCCCCCTCCAGCTCTAGAAAGGACTACAATAATCCAGCCAACTCCAAGAAGGACCCCAAGGGGGACAAAAATGCTTCAAAATAGAACAAACATATTTCTGAAATCATCTGCTATTGCTGTAATAGATATGGACATGTCATTGATGACTGCCCAGTCAAGAGAAAAAAGAGAAAAGTTGTAGGTGAAAAGAAGCACCACAAAAGAAAGAAATCTTATAAGACCTTCTTGGCTAAGAATGAAAAGACCATGATGTAACACCCTGTCCGTCATGATGAATATAACTATAAGTCCAGCTGGTACCTCACGACATATTAAATGAACAGACAATAGGGTTACAAAATGAAACAAAACATCCATATAACCTATCCAAGAATGAGAGTATACACAAAAGTTTGGCCTTAAGGACTTACAAACTGTGTTAATGTTTATACAATAAAGTGGTTTACATACATCGACATGCATGTCGGCAATACATGAAAATAATAATCACAGCACTTGTACCATTGAGGGCCAACACAACAAAAAGGGCTTCAACCTGTTATCTCCCGCTCAGCTCGCAAGCACCTGCACAAGTACATTCCACCAATACGTGACAAAATGAAACACCGGCCAGCTTTTAGCTAACTACAATTATAACGACCCCACCCCATTCCCGGGGCGGTGGTATTCCTTCCCTGCAAGCAAGTTGTGAAGACCCTGATTCCGGGCTTCCTAAATGATTCAAGAATCGAACATTATTTCAATAAAAAGGTCGCAACATCACAATACAAAGACCATAAATTCGCCAACACTTCAGGGGGGATCCTCTTTGGTGCACTGGGAGATGCTCCCGTTTCCTAAAAAAAGTATCCACTAAGGGTTAGTCATAAAAATATGACTATGTGAGAAAAGTATTTCGTGAAACATTTATACATATAGGTAATGAAGAATAACAATATGCATACATTACAATAAACCATCAATTTCATTTACTCTCAATACTGACCCTTAACTTGCCCCTTAATTTTAGTTACATAAAATAGAAAATGCTCAGGCATGCAAACTTGAATTAGGCCCTACCCCCGAAGGACAAAAGTGTAGGCTCACCCATACTGATGAATCCATCAATAGATATCCTCTACATCATAGGATTCAAATCCTTCACATTTCTTTATGCAGAGTTTTATTATTCTTATCTTAATGTAATTGACATAATGTGCTTTAACATAAAATTTCCCCTCAGAAGGTTGCATCGCTTTCAATTTCCCTCGCCCACATTTATTTATAATGATTTATCATTTAGTTTAACTTATATGCACAAGTGATGATGCATAATTTGACCTAAATTATTAATATAAAAATCTAAAAAATCTAATATAAATATATTTATAATGTTAATTTTATTCGCTAAATCATATCTTTTTATAATTCTATCCTAACCATGCCTATTTTACTATATTTTCTGCGTGCAGCAAACTTCGGGGCCACTTTTGGGCATGTTGCGGCCAGAATCAGATCTTGGGCTGAACACAAAAGTTGTAGCCCTCAAAAATACCTTTCCAACGCATGGTTACACGCCTTCATCGGATTTATGTAGCTTCAGGAATCCTCCGTCGAAGTTGCTATCCAGCCGATTTCCTGCATGAATGATTCTCGTCTTTGAGCAAGAACCGAGGATCCCGGGAAAAATTGCATTATCAATTCTAAAAGAACATGCCTTCAGTTATGGTGTGCCAAAATAAATGTCGAGTGCACTCATGTCATGGTGTTGTTGAATCATATTCAAGAATGGAATGAAGCCACAATGGTCTGATGTGATTTTTTCTCATAAGTATGAAAGAGGCTAGCCACCTTTGACTTTATATTCAACATGTGTCCTTAAAGGAAGCTTCATGGAAAGAGAGAAAGCTAGCCAACTTTTATCATGCTTTTCATGACAAGTGTGAAAGAGGCTAGCCACCTTTGAATTTTAAACCAACATGTGCTTTTTGACCAAGGGATGCTTCATGAAAACTTCATCCTCATGCCAAATTCCAACTCTACCCCTTTGGTTTTGGCCCTATAAATAGGCATGAAGAAAGGGGGGAAAGGATCATCATTCCTCCTTCATTTGAGCCTTCTAGAGAGCAATTGAGAGTTTATTTCTAAAGTATTTTAGATTAATGTTTTCATGCTTTAATTTTCTTGCAATCTCTTTTATCGCACTTATAATCTTGTTGTAAACTCTCCTTGTAATGTCTTTATGCCTTTTTTTGTAATTTCCTTTCAATAAGAATAATATAGTTTGTTATTCCTTTTCTCTCTCTCTCTCTTTCTTATTTTGCATATTCTTAACATGATTTTCATTTCCTACACAATTATGAGTAACTAAATCCTCATAGTACTCGATCTTGATGATCTGAGGATGAGTTGATCAGTTATGATGCTCTAACTCTCTTTCTCTTTTTAGAATCTAGGCCTTCGATTTACTCTTGATTTATTTCGAATGAAACTATATTATCGATATATAGTCTCCATTCATGTTTTCATTCTTGGATAGCCGAGAGGCCGATAGCTTGAAGTGAGCGCTCAAGAGTAAAGAGAGTTGCACGCACCTCTCGAGAGAGAATGACGTAAATCTCCCGGATTGGAGTCAAATCCAATAGCGAGGTTCACTACATAAAGCGAGTGTTAGGTATTCGGATACGGAACGAGAGTTCGGTCGGATCTTCCTAACCTCAGTTGGGTACTTCTTCGAGAGAAGCGTGTTCAAGCTTTGGGAACCCCCACGGTCAAGGTATCTTTATTTTATTAAGTTAAAGTTTGTGATTGCTTTCTTGATTAATTTCGCCAAAGAAATTCAAGATCGAGTACTTCCGCTTAAATCATCGTTTATCCTTTTTTTTTATTTGCAAGTAATTTTCTCTCTTCTCTAATTTAGTAAGCAAACCCAAAAAGAACTTTTATTTGATAAGATAATAGTAACTCCTTGAAGTAGAAGTAATCAAACTGCCCCGGGTAATACGACCTTGATATTGAACTTAATATCCTATACTATATATGATAAGGTACACTTGCCTTCCTCGAATATAGAATCGGAGAACATCTCACAACCACACTTTCACCTTCTCTCTCCATAACTTTTTCTTCTCCACGCATAATCCCTTTCTCCACGTAATTTCTATATCAAGTTTTTGGCGCCGTTGCCGGGGAGACTAGTTTTGATATTTTGAAAAGAGGATAGCTATTAATTTTATCTTCTTCTTTTTTTTCGCTCTCTTTATAGTTTTTCTCATTATCTTTCTCCCATTTCTCTTTCTTTTTAGTGTATGACCAGAGGAAGCTCTTCGAATATTCCTTTTGATTCTGAGATAGAGCGCACCATTTTGCGTCGCCTTCGTTCTCGTAATCAGGAATCGCATTTAGGCATCGAAGAGTCGATTGGAGACACTGCCACAAAAATTATGGATCTTAATCCGCCCAACCTAGATGAGGCCCAGCAAAGGACCATGTCCTATTATGCGCGGCCAAATCTTGAGAGTACACAATCAAGTATTGTCCGCCCTGCAGTGGCAAACAATAACTTTGAGATCAAGTCCAGCATTATACAAATGGTGTAGCAGTCGGTAACCTTCGATGGTCTCCCGGACGAGGATCCAAATTGCCACATTTCAAATTTTCTCGAGATTTGCGATACTTTCAAAATCAATGGTGTCACAGATGACGCCATTCGATTACGTCTTTTTCCATTTTCTTTACGGTCAAAGGCCAAGCAGTGGCTGGGCTCTCTCCCTAGAGGATCCATCACTACATGGGCCGAGATGGCGGGAAAATTTCTTACAAAGTACTTTCCTCCTGCAAAAACCGCAAAACTACGCACTGATATCGCATCATATATGCAAATAGACTCGGAGACTCTCTACGACACGTGGGAGCGCTTTAAGGAACTTTTGCGTAGATGCCCACACCACGCACTTCCCACTTGGCAACAAGTGCAAATCTTCTATAATGGCTTGAATTTACAAACAAGACAAATGATCGACGCAGCTGCTGGGGGGGCGTTGAATAACAAAACCCCGGAGGCCGCACAAGAGCTTGTTGAGGAAATGGCCATGAATGCATACCAATGGAATGCACCCCGAGCACGACAAGTTAAGCCAGCGGGAGTTTTTGAAATTGATGCAGCTACGAATCTAGCCCTCCAAGTTGAGCGCCTAACTAAGCAAGTGGCGGAGATGACTACTTCCTCCACCACTCCTCCTTGGGCTAATAATAATAATGTTATTTTTGAAGAACAGGTTGACTTCATGGGAAATGCGCCTCGGCCTTCTTATAACCCGAATAACGCACCGTATAACAACACCTATAATGCGGGTTATAGGAACCATCCAAATTTCTCATGGATCAACCAAGGGAATGCTCAGCGCCCTCCAAATCTAAATCCTGCTTATAATCCAGCTCCCCCACTTAATTTAAATCCACCCGGTTTTCCACCGCAACAGCCGAAGCCCTCTTCGCTTGAAGATGTCTTCGCCAAGTACGTTGCCACAAATGAATCTAATCTCAGGAACATTACCGGGTCTATTAAAAGCTTAGAAAATCAGGTGGGCCAGCTAGCGAAGATGTTCTCCGAGCGACAACAAGGAACTCTGCCAGGAAACACCGAACAAAACCCAAGGGAAAGCGCGAATGCAATCACACTCCGCAGCGAAAAGGAGGTAGCTTTAAAAAATGACGAACCCATGGTACCTTCTTCTACTCCTCCCCCTACTATTTTAGCTTCGAATTTACCTACTACGTTTATGTCGCACACCTCTAATTCAAATATTCCTTATCCTGCTAAGTTATAAAATGAGCGTGCCGAGGAGAGTTATAAAAAGTTCTTAGAAATTTTAAAACAAATTCATATTAATGTCCCTTTCTGCGAGGCTATCTCTAACATGCCAAAATATGCGAAATATCTCAAGGAGCTGCTCTCTAATAAGAAAAAGCTTGAGGATATTTCACATATTTCCCTTAACGCAGAATGCTCTGCGGTTGTACTTAACAAATTACCGCAAAAAGTAAATGACTCGGGAAGGTTTTCCATCCCATGTCTTTTTGGTAATTCGTTAGTAAAACACGCCTTAGCTGATCTAGGAGCAAGCATAAACCTCATGCCATTCTCTCTATTTAAAAAATTAGGTCTAGGATCTCCAAAACTCACCAAAATGAGTATCCAGTTAGCTGATCGATCAGTTAAGTATCCGATAGGGATAATAGAGGATGTGCTCGTAAAAGTAGACAAATTCATCTTTCCGGTGGTTTTTGTTATCCTAGACATCGAAGAGGATGCCGAAGTACCCCTTATACTCGGCCGCCCCTTCCTTGCCACCTCCCGCGCTATTATTGATGTTAGTGATGGAAAGCTCCTCCTTCGGGTTGGAGACGATGAATCACTTTTAGTATAAATCCCTCGATGCGTAATACCTTAGCTAATGATGATTCCTGCTTTTACCTAGAAGAATGCTTCGAAGGTGAATCTTCTGCACTACCCGAGTCTATATCTTCATCGTATAATGAACCCATTATCGCCGAGCGCTTCTGCTTAGAAGAAGTCTCTCGCCCCACACCACCTGAACCACTACACATCGAAACCCTAAAAATCAAAACCTCCTACGAGGAACCACCCACCTTAGAGTTGAAGGAACTTCCCCCTCATCTCAAATATCTCTTCTTAGAAAGAAACTCCAAACTTCCCGTTATCATCTCTGCCGATTTGAGTGACTCAAAAATTTCTGAGTTGGCTCTAGTGTTAAGAAATCATCGCCACGCAATTGCATGACAGTTATCTGATATAAAGGAGATTAGCCCCTCCTTCTGTACCCATAAGATCTTCTTGGAAGAGAATTCCCACAATTCTGTCCAGCCCCAACGACGACTTAATCCTAATATGAAGGAAGTCGTGAAGGCTGAGGTAATCAAACTCCTAGATGCGGGGATCATCTATCCCATCTCCGATAGTACTTGGGTTAGCCCAGTATAAGTTGTGCCGAAGAAAGGCGGTGTAACGGTGGTCGCGAATGAAAACAATGAATTAATTCCAACCCGTACTGTTACGGGTTGGCGGATGTGCATCGACTATCGAAAACTTAATGATGTCACCCGAAAAGACCATTTTCCGTTACCGTTTATCGACCAAATCTTAGAACGCCTGTCCGGTCACTCTTTCTATTGTCTTCTCGATGGTCTCTCAGGATATTTCCAAATTTCTATTTCACCCGAGGACCAAGAGAAGACCACCTTCACTTGTCCTTTTGGTACCTTCGCGTATAGAAGGATGCCATTTGGGTTATGCAACGCGCCAGCTACATTTCAGAGATGTATGTTGGCAATTTTTAATGAGTTAGTAGAAGAGGTGATGGAAGTCTTCATGGATGACTTCTCGGTCTTCGGTAATTCGTTTAAAAACTGTTTAAAAAATCTTGAGCGTGTGCTTATTCGTTGTGAGGAGACCAATCTAGCCCTCAATTGGGAGAAATGTCATTTTATGGTCTGAGAGGGATTAGTCCTCGGCCATAAAATTTCGGGAAAAAGGGATATAGGTCGACCGGGCTAAGATCGAAGTAATTGAAAAACTTCCCCCACCAACGAACATTAAAGCGATTCGTAGTTTCTTAGGCCACGCAGGGTTCTATCGGCGCTTCATTCAAAATTTTTCCAAAATCACCAAACCGTTAACCCATCTTCTTGAAAAAGAATCTTCTTTCCTCTTTGATGATGAATGTCTTGTAGCATTTAATTTAATTAAAGAAAAATTAGTAAAATCTCCGATCCTAGTCGCGCCAGATTGGTCGCTCCCATTTGAGATCATGTGTGACACAAGTGATATTGCCGTCGGCGCTGTTTTAGGCCAACGGGTGGATAAATTCTTCCACCCAATTTATTATGCGAAGACACTCACGTCCGCACAAACAAACTACACCACCACTGAGAAGGAGCTTCTAGCGATCGTGTTTGCATTCGATAAGTTTAGGTCTTACATCACTCTCTCAAAAGTTGTAGTCTTCACGGATCACTCCGCACTTAGATATTTATTAAGTAAAGCGGACGCCAAGCCCCGCCTTTTGCGATGGATCCTCCTCTTACAGGAGTTTGACTTGGAGATCCGGGACAAAAGGGGTGCCGAAAATTTAGCGGCCGACCATTTATCGCGTTTAGAGAATCCTGCTAGTGAAGCATTAATAGAGTCTGATATTAATGATAAATTCCCTGATGAGCGCCTCCTCGCTCTAGAAAATCTTAAGAATTGTTCGGCACCCTGGTTCGCCGATCTGGCTAACTATTTAGTTGCCCGGGTCTTGCCAAAAGAATTCTCAAATCAGCAAAAGAAGAAATTCTTTTCTGACATAAAGAATTATTTTTGGGAAGACCCCTTTTTATTTCGTGTTTGTGCGGACCAGGTTGTGCGACGTTGTGTTTCGAGTAAGGAAGGCCTACAGATTTTACGACATTGCCACGAGGGACCAACAGGTGGTCATTATCAGGCGAACCGCACCGCAAGGAAGGTGCTGGAGGCAGGCTTTTATTGGCCCACGCTTTACAAAGATGCTCACACCCTGGTGAGTACTTGCGATAGCTGCCAGCGGGCCGGCAATATCTCACGAAGGGACGAGATGCCTCAAAATATTTTTCTAGAATGTGAAATCTTCGATCTTTGGGGCATCGACTTCGTTGGACCCCTCCCTCCGTCTTATCAAAACAAATACATTCTCGTTGCTGTCGACTATGTATCAAGGTGGGCGGAAGCACAAGCGCTCCCCACCAACGATGCATGAGTCGTAGTTAATTTTCTAAAAAAATTATTCTCTCGATTTGGCACGCCGCGCGCTATAGTTAGTGATAGGGGAACCCATTTCTGCAATAGCCAGTTTGCCAAAATTTTGGCAAAATATGGTGTAACACACAAACTCTCCACCGCCTATCACCCCCAAACGAGCGGTCAAGTCGAGGTTGTCAATCGAGAATTGAAGCGTATTTTAGAAAAAACTGTTTCTATAAATAGGAAGGATTGGACGTTAAAATTAGATGATGCTCTATGGACCTATCGAACGGCATATAAGACAGCCATCGGCTGCATGCCATTTCGATTGGTTTATGGCAAGGCTTGTCACCTTCCGGTTGAGTTAGAGCACCGTGCATTCTGGGCGCTTAAATTTTTGAATTTAGATTCTACCATAGCTGCCGATCAACGTAAATTTCAGCTAAATGAGCTCGATGAGTGGCGCGCAAACGCATATGAGAGTAATAGACTTTATAAAGAGCGAACAAAGTTTTATCACGATAAAAATATTAAATTTCCAAGAAAATTTTCGTCGGGCGATCTCGTCCTTCTTTATAACTCTCGCCTTCGCCTCTTTCAGGGAAAATTAAAATCGCGATGGTCCGACCCCTTTATTGTTAAAGAGGCTTGACCATATGGGACGGTTCTTATTTCCCACCCGAAAAAAGGAGAATTTAAAGTAAATGGCCACCGCCTAAAATTATATTTGCCGGGAGACGATCTGGGGAAGAATGATTCGCATGACTTTTTGCCCTAACAAGGATGCTCTCATTACCAATTGTTTTATTTATCTTTACTTTTTCGACAATGATGTTTGAACTTGGATAAACTATTTGAATTTGGTCTGTAATAATTTCAACATATTTTGGACTTCTTTTGGACAATTTCTTTTAAACAATATTTTTTTGTTGCGTCGAGCTCAGACGACGTTTTAAACAAAGGGCGCTCTTGGGAGGCAACCCAAGTTATTTTTCTGTTTTCTTTCTTTTTGTTTTTTTTTTGTTGTTGTTGTTTTTTTTTACTTTTTCCCCGGGCGATTCCGACAAGCTGAAGTTTTGCGATCGCCTGCTCCAATGTTGCTGATTCCACCAAAAGTTCAAGATGATATTTCATGAAGTTCCACAACGCAAGTATGGGGGAGCAGTATCGCCCAACCACTCTCAACTCACAAATCCGGGGAAGTACCTGTTTTAATTTATTTCATTTTAGTTTTCTTGAAAAACTTCTCTTTCTCCTTCCCCTCCTTTCTTCATTGAGGACAATGTTTAATTTTAAGTATGGGGGAGTCTTCCTTTATTTTAGTCTTTTTTATATTTTAGAAAATCATAAAAATATTTTATTTTTCTTTAAGCACAAAGCAAAAAAATCATAGAAATAATATTTAGTTCTAATTAGAATAATTATGGTAGAATCAATAGTACCCCTTACTTTATGTTTTGCTATTCTCAAAATATTCTATATAAACATAGCTAATTTTAATTTTTCCTAATCTTTCTTCTTAATTATGTTGTACGAGTAAAGTGTTGACCTATATTGTGTTCTAATTCTGGTAGCATGTTCATTTGAAAAGTTTTTTTCTAAAACTTGCACTTCTCTATGATTTTCATCTTTTATTCTTTTTACTCTCTTATAAATTATTCATCCTCTATTTTCCTTTTGGTTTTTAGAAAATTTTTAAAAAGATAACTTTGGATTTGTGTAGTAGATGTGAATTATCCTAGACGCTTATTATTCTTGTACTCATGAAGATTTCATTAGTCTTTATTTACTATCTAGAACTTACCCTTTTCGAAATTTTTCAAACCTTGCTTTAGATGAATTTGGGTGCATGAAAATGATTTAGGCCATTTTTTTTTCGTTTGAGCCTTCATGCCAACCTTTTAAATCAATCATTAGTTTGCCTCTGTTGAGCCTTTTTCCATGTTTTACTTGTTACATCCACTTTTTATCTCACCAAAGCCAAATATTCCAACCTATTTGATCACACTAATCTTTTGAGTTTTATTTAAATTTCACAATTGTGATAGGTTTAATTTTGTGAGATATTTGGAGAAATTCAAATGAAAGACTATGCTCAAAAAAAAAAAAGAAATGGAAAAAAAATTATGTATTGATTGGCCAATTTCAAAAGAAATTTTTTTTTCTTACGGCCTTTTGTTTAAAAAAAAGTGATAAAAGAAAAAAAATAATCTTTATACCTTGTTGCATGTGCTTCATGCCTTTTTGTTGTTGTTGTTTTTATAAAACTCATGTTTTGGTTTAGTGTGATTATTAGCCACCGATTTTATCTTTGAATTCCATTCCAAATCATATACCTAGGCCAAGATTCAGTCCTACAAAGTCCTTTTGATTCATGCTCTTAGGTTTGTTTTTAGTTAAGTAGAGAAAAAGAATAGATAAGCTAAGTTTTTGGGTACGAATTTAGATTCTTGGTTTTAGATTGATATGATTATAATTTGTCTCTTAGGGTATAGTAACAACTCAATGCACTACTCTTTTGTTACTTTGCTTTAATTCGTTTAAAGACTTTTAGGTCAAAATTTTGGATGATTAATTTTGGTTAGTAAGTTTTTAAAAAATGATCTTTCATAATTAAGTAAAAGCTTTAGATCTATTTTTCATTCTTCCCTACTTAGAATTTCGCAGTATACTCGTGTGTAGCATGATTAATTTTTTTTGATTAGTTAATTTTATGTTAGCTAGTTTTTATTACTTTGCTTGAGGACAAGCAAGATAATAAGTATGAGAGAATTTGATGATGCATAATTTGACCTAAATTATTAATATAAAAATCTAAAAAATCTAATATAAATATATTTATAATGTTAATTTTATTCGCTAAATCGTATCTTTTTATAATTCTATCCTAACCATGCCTATTTTACTATATTTTCTGCGTGCAGAAAATTTCGGGGCCACTTTTGGGCATGTTTCGGCCAGAATCAGATCTTGGGCTGAACACAAAAGTTGTAGCCCTCGAAAATACCTTTCCAACGCATGGTTACACGCCTTCATTGGATTTATGTAGCTTCGGGAATCCTCCGTCGAAGTTGCTGTCCAGCAGATTTCCTGCATGAATGATTCTCGTCTTTGAGCAAGAACCGAGGATCCCGGGACAAATTGCATTATCAATTCTAAAAGAACATGCCTTCAGTTATGGTGTGCCAAAATAAATGTCGAGTGCATTCATGTCATGGTGTTGTTGAATCATATTCAAGAATGGAATGAAGCCACAATGGTCCGATGTGATTTTTTCTCATAAGTATGAAAGAGGCTAGCCACCTTTGACTTTATATTCAACATGTGTCCTTAAAGGAAGCTTCATGGAAAGAGAGAAAGCTAGCCAAATTTTATCATGCTTTTCATGACAAGTGTGAAAGAGGCTAGCCACCTTTGAATTTTAAACCAACATGTGCTTTTTGACCAAGGGATGCTTCATGGAAACTTCATCCTCATGCCAAATTCCAACTCTACCCCTTTGGTTTTGGCCCTATAAATAGGCATGAAGAAAGGGGGGAAAGGATCATCATTCCTCCTTCATTTGAGCCTTCTAGAGAGCAATTGAGAGTTTATTTCTAGAGTATTTTAGATTAATGTTTTCATGCTTTAATTTTCTTGCAATCTCTTTTATCGCACTTATAATCTTATTGTAAACTCTCCTTGTAATGTCTTTATGCCTTTTTTTGTAATTTCCTTTCAATAAGAATAATATAGTTTGTTATTCCTTCTCTCTCTCTCTCTTTCTTATTTTGCATATTCTTAACATGATTTTCATTTCCTACACAATTATGAGTAACTAAATCCTCATAGTACTCGATCTTGATGATCTGAGGATGAGTTGATCAGTTATGATGCTCTAACTCTCTTTCTCTTTTTAGAATCTAGGCCTTCGATTTACTCTTGATTTATTTTGAATGAAACTATATTATCGATATATAGTCTCCATTCATGTTTTCATTCTTGGATAACCGAGAGGCCGATAGCTTGAAGTGAGCGCTCAAGAGTAAAGAGAGTTGCACGCACCTCTCGAGAGAGAATGACGTAAATCTCCCGGATTGGAGTCAAATCCAATAGCGAGGTTCACTACATAAAGCGAGTGTTAGGTATTCAGATACGGAACGAGAGTTCGGTCGGATCTTCCTAACCTCAGTTGGGCACTTCTTCGAGAGAAGCGTGTTCAAGCTTTGGGAACCCCCACGGTCAAGGTATCTTTATTTTATTAAGTTAAAATTTGTGATTGCTTTCTTGATTAATTTCGCCAAAGAAATTCAAGATCGAGTACTTCCGCTTAAATCATCGTTTATCCTTTTTTTTTATTTGCAAGTAATTTTCTCTCTTCTATAATTTAGTAAGCAAACCCAAAAAGAACTTTTATTTGATAAGATAATAGTAACTCCTTGAAGTAGAAGTAATCAAACCGCCCCAGGTAATACGACCTTGATATTGAACTTAATATCCTATACTATATGTGATAAGGTACACTTGCCTTCCTCGAATATAGAATCGGAGAACATCTCACAACCACACTTTCACCTTCTCTCTCCATAACTTTTTCTTCTCCACGCATAATCCCTTTCTCCACGTAATTTTTATATCAACAAGCAATGTTTATAAAAAGTAAAATAGTAATACCAAAGAAATTACTTGAATAAACATAATTCAAGAAATAAGAAACTCACCAAGGCCTTACCTTTATCAGTACTTTTGTTCGCAATATTGCCACGATTATCTTGCGACGCCATCCTCTTGTTCCTGAGCCTCGGAAACCACTAAAATAGTATGCACTTTTATTTGGGTCGCGTCACTTGATATTCATAGCATTAATATTTTAAAAGATTAACTAATAGGTATTTAAAATTCTTCAAAATTACGAAAGCCAAAATAAACGATAAAAAATGTTTATATGAGCTATCCAACCAAAACAGTCCTCAACCGAGACTGCGAATCTCAAACTCAGCCGCCAAACGACACAAAATTGTTAAAAACAACTCTTAAAATAGCTTAAAATAGTCCCAACATGGAAATCTGTACCAAAATGCTCGAAAGCATCAAAATCTGCATAATGAACTTGTAAAAATAATACTAAGTAGCCAAACAGCCCACCAAAACAGTCAAAACATCCCACCAAAATTATCTCAAAATATTCCTGAATATAGCTACTATAGTAAAGGAGGAATGGCCAAACCAGTAAAGGGAGGAGAAGAGAAGGGGCAACATACAGTAACCACAATAGATACACAGGAGGCAGCACAACAGGGGAAACCAGTAGGGAGCAACACTAAGCCCTAATAACATCACAACAGAATTGTCGACATAGAAGCAATGACGACACAGAAGCAGCGAGGGCACAGAAGTAGCAACGACTGCACAGAAGCAGCAATGATACAGAAGCACATAGAAGAAGAGTAGAGAAATAATAGCCAGGAAGAAGAAGAAGCCGAAAATAGCAAAGCAGAAGAAGCAAAGTAGCGGCAGAGAGAAGGCAGCTACAGAGCAGCAACAGAGAGAAGGCACAAAAACTCGGAGTGCGGGAGAAGCAAAGGGCTTGACTCGATTTATAATAGGGGAATAAGCGGCCATCAGCAAGAAGAAGCCAAGCACCAATCCAGGTGCCACCCAAACAAGACCAAAAACTCAAACCAGCCAACACCACACCAGCTAACACACCCATTCATCCAGCACACTAAATCAGCCAGCACACCAACTCAACCAGCCCACCAACTCAGCCAACCCACTTACACAAGCGCATTTTAAATGTTAGCCTACTTACCAAAGGCAACCCACACATTCACAATTTTTGGCTAGTTGCACAATTAAAAATAAATTAAAGCAAATTTAACAAATAAAATGAAACAGAAAAATGCGAAAATTGTTCGTAAAAATTCAATTTGCCTCTTGTTCATCATTGGGGAAAAAATTGAATTTAGTTGGCGCATTTTTGGATAGTCACAATTCTTCCCTCCTCAAAGGAGTTTTCGTCCTCAAAAATAAAACTTTTAAGAATTATTTATACACAAGGAGTTAAATACATTTGTATTTGTTACAATTTATTTCCTGCCATATGGTTCTAAATTGAACGCTCGCGGCTGGATTAAACTCTCTTCGGGAAATTATGGAGGAGAAATTGGAGCAGGTGCAGGTGCCGAAGCTAATAATTCAGCAAGCATTTGATATAAGTGTTGTTGCAGAGGAGGTTGTCTGCGAGAGTTAATTTCTTTGTTCAGGAGCTTCTGACACATTTTCGTTGTATGGTCTGTTTGGCGAAAATAATAATAAGCTCCAACTAAACATTCTCCTCGATGAAATTGGCCACATTTGGCGCACTTCGTCGTAGATGTTTGGGATGCATTACTGGTTGATGGGCTAATCTGAAATGTCTTAGCATCTTTACTTTGTGGTTCATCTTGCGTCTGTTTTTCAGGTATTTTCTTTTTCCACTATCTTGACGCTTCTACGACTTTTCCTAATCAATCTCCACTAATCGTGCTCTCTCAACCAGCTTCCCATATTCTAAAATATCAAGGGGAACTAACAAATTTGGAGAATATCCTCTTATAGTCCTTGTTGGAATTGTCGACAATGATCTTCTTCAGAGGTTACGAGAGAATCAACATAGTATGCTAACTTGGAGAATTTCATCTCATACTACAACACTGATTTTGTCCCTTGAACGAGTCGTAGGAATTGGTCATGCAAAACCTTTTTCTCTGACCGCGACACAAACCAATTTGTAAATTCCTGAAGGAAGTTTGGACACGTTACAATGCCACATCTGGTGAACTTCGTAGCGACAACTTTATTCCACCAACGCTTAGCTGCACCTTCAAGCAAAAATTAGGCTAATCGTACTTTTCGATCTTCTGGACATTCCATAACTTGAAAGATCATTTCTATGCAAAGAATCTAGTCTTCAATCTCCAAGGGAGACAAGCCTCCAGTAAAGGTTGGTGGTTTTAACTCCATGAATTATTTTAGGTTATAGTCCATTTGTCGGTGTTGAGTTGCAGGTGCTACCAAAGGAAGATTAGGAGGAGGGTGCATTGGATATTGTCTAGAAGTAGGATAAGCAGGAGAGAGTATCGGTCCTAACGCAGCTAATGTAGGAAACACTAACTTAAGAGCTTCCACAATTGCGAACACAAATTCTGAAGGGTGCTGTTGATGATGTCCATTATCGCTTTCCTCAGATCTTATTCCTTGCTGAACTTCATATTCTTCTCTAATCTCTTGATGTTGTCGACTATAGTACACTTGGATGAGTTCCTATACGAGTTTTAAATTAATTATGTTAAATTTTTAACTTATGTTATGACTTCGTATTACATACGACATAAATTATTGAAAATCGTGCCTTTGATACCAAGTTGTGAAGACCCTGATTCTGAGCTTCCCAAATGTTTCGAGAATTGAACATTATTTAATTAAAAAGGTCGCAACATCATAGTAAAAAGATCATACCTTCGCCAACTCTTCAGGGGGGATCCTCTTCGATGCACTGGGAGACCCTCCCGTTGCCTAAAAAAAGTAATCATAAAAATATGACTATGCGAGAAAAGTATTTCGTGAAACAGTTATACATGCAGGCAATGAGGAATATCAATATGCATACATTACAATAAACCATCAATTTCATTTACTCTCAGTACCGACCCTTAACTTGCCCCTTAATTTTAGTTACATAAAATAGGAAATGCTCAGGCATGCAAACTTGAATTGGGCCCTACCCCCGAAGGGCAAAAGTGTAAGCTCACCCCTACTGGTGAATCCATCAGTAGATATCCTCTACATCATAGGATTCAAACCTTCATATTTCCTTATGCAGAGTTTTATTATTCTTATCTTAACGTATTTGACATAATGTGCTTTAACATAAAATTTCCCCTCAGAAGGTTGTATCACTTTCAATTTTCCTCGCCCACATTTATTTATAGTGATTTATCATTTAGTGTAACTCATATGCACAGACTGTACAACCCCGTATTCGCAGAGTAGGGTACTTTCGGCAGGCGCAGAGCCAGTTTTAAGTTTTTAAGCTTTTTAGAGATTTTGTACTCTCGGTGGCCAATTTTGGCTCTAGCTTGGAAATATACTAGTAGGGGGAGGAAAAATCTGCATCTCCCCCCGGGCTTGCTATGCGCGATGAAGGAGCGGTACTCCGGACGGAGGCCAAGGCCTCACCCCCTGCACCCCAGCCCCCTTGGGCGAGCTCGGCCAGCGGCCTGGAGCTCGCCCGGGCACCCTGCCCCTTGGGCGAGCTCGACCAGCGGCCTGGAGCTCGCCCGGGCACCCTGCCCCTTGGGCGAGCTCGGCCGGCGGCCTGGAGCTCGCCCGGGCGCCCAGCCCCCTTGGGCGAGCTCAGCTTGAGTTCCGAGGTGGGGGTAGGGGGAGGAGCACAGTTCGGCCTCCCCCTCCCCCCTGGACCTCTTGTTGTAATATTACCCCCAGGGGGAATTTTTCTCTTTTACCCCCCAGTGTGGATGTTTTCTATTGGCTAGAGGCTTATTTGCCTTGGGGGCATTTTGGTCATTTTGACCCCAGGACTACTTGGAAAAAACTATAAATAGACCCCCTTGGGTACCTTTGGAGAGGCATTGGCTTTTGGCTTCCTCCTCCCTAGCTTTCCTCTTGGTAGAGTTGAGAGAACTCTCCAAGGTACCCAGCTCTCATTGGTAAGGGAGGGGAAGTGTTCTTGTGACCTTCCGGGTGTGTGGTGGGACCTCCGCGCTAGAGCCGAGGGTCTGTTCCTAGTTTCCCAAGTCTTCGGCCCGTGACATTCTTCCGAGTGTAGTAGGTGTGAGGTCACCCCTTCCCCAAGGGTCGAACTCCACAGGAACCGATTTTTCGGTTTCAACATTTTGGTGCGGTGAGCGTGGAGAGTGACCAGTACAGAAGATCTCGGGAGAGTGTCATGGCTGGAGATCAGGGAGGTAGTGATGACCTCGGTGGTCTCCCCAACCCGGGACCCTTCGTAGGAAGGGAAGAGTTCATGGTTTCCATCCAAGGCATCATGGAGATGTTGAGAAGCATTGCCCCTCGGGCTGATAGCTCAACCACCACCACCCAGGGACTAGCTCCCAGGGGTCTTGGCGAGCTAACCCAGAGTGGTCTCGACGAGCTGGCTCATAGGGGGCAAGGTGAGATCACCCCAACAGGGGGAGAAGCAAGTGTGCCGGATAGGAGACCTGGGAAGGAAAGGATGGTAGAGGGGGTTGAGCGAGACCTCCCAGGCCGGGAGCTGTTCCCCAGCCCGGCAAGAGCTAGCCCTCCTGGCGAGCAGGTCGCGCGAGTAGAGGTGGCGAGAGCTCCCCTTAGGGGGTCACCCTTTAGTGAGTTGATCATCTCAGCTCCCGTTCCCGAGGGGTTCAGAGAGCCAGACATGGCTTACTATACCGGGAAAGATGATCCCGTCCAGCACCTGCAGTGGTTCGAGGATACCGTCTCCATAAGGCCGATGACGGATGCCTTCAAGTGTCGCCTCTTTGCGATCACATTGAAGGAGAAGGCAAGGGACTGGTTTCATCAACTCCCTCCAAGGTCGATCTATGGGTTCGAGGACCTGAGCCGGAGCTTCCAGCTCCGCTTATCCACCTCCAAGAAGAGGAAAAAGAGTCCTGAGTTCATCTTCCTGATAAGGCAAAGGGCCGAGGAGTCGCTAGCCCACTACGTCGACAGGTTCTAAGAAGAGATCCTGGACATCCAGGAGATGCCGGGGTATGCTCTCCAGATGGCCTTCACTGTTGGACTGAAGGAGGGCTTCTTCAAGATGAGCTTGACCCGGAAGACCCCCCTTTCCTTCGAGGAGCTGATGGAAAGGGCGGCAGAGGAGATAGCCATGGAGGCAGCCAACCCGGCCTTCGTGAAGAAGTTGGCCAAGTTGACAGAGGTGGAGTCAAAAGAGCAAGGCGGCTCAAGGCATCAAGAAGGAAGAAGGAGAGAGGAGCCCAGAGCTCAGGGGTTCCAAGGACGGGAGGGTCCAGAGCTAGGTTGGAGGCACCAGGGAGGACCTGCCCAGGGTCCAGGAAGAGCTCTCATCCAGGGTGGGGGAGACTTTCAAGGAGGCCAAGGAAGATACAACTTCCAAAGGCAAGCCCCTAGACAGCTCCTACCCCCACCACAGCAAGCAATGACGATCGGTCGAAGGGAGAGGAGGAACCGCACGGGAAGAGGAAGGGTAAGAGTAGAGTTACCCTACTGTGAGTTTCACCAGGAGGAGGGCCATGCAACAACTACTTGTCCCGAGTTCCAGGAATTGAGGAGGACAAGAGCTCCGGCACCACAACCTCAACAACCGCAAGGTCCGGTACGGATTGAAGAAGTCCAACCCGAGACAACAAGGGAGAGGTGTGAGGATCGGGTCGACGTTGGAACACGAGGGAAAATATGAGCGACTCACGGTAAAGAGGAGATCATGCCCGGGTCCTCTGAAGAAGCCTCGCCCCAGTAGAGTCATGTACTTTTTCTTTATGTTGTAATGAGTCCAACCTCCGATCGGTAGGGTTGGGAGGGTCATGTAACCCAACTATTTTCCCCTTTTGAGGATGTTGAATTTTGGATGAGTTCAGGTGACACGCCCCGTCCCTAAGTCCCTTAGCTCCGAGATGATTCCGCTGCCAGGCTCTGACTAGCTGGCAGGGCAGGTTGATCTCTCGTGGAGGCTAAGTCTTTTTTGCTCCGAGATGATTCCGCTGCCAGGCTCTCACTAGCTGGCAGGGCAGGTTGATCTCTCGTGGAGGCTAAGTCTTTTTTGCTCCGAGATGATTCCGCTGCCAGGCTCTCACTAGCTGGCAGGGCAGGTTCATCTCTCGTGGAGGCTAAGTCCTTTTGCTCCGAGATGATTCCGCTGCCAGGCTCTCACTAGCTGGCAGGGCAGGTTGATATCTCGTGGAGGCTAAGTCTTTCTAGCTCCGGGATGATTCCGCTGTCAGGCTCTCACTAGCTGGCAGAGCAGGTTGATCTCTCGTGGGAGCTAAGTCCCTTTACTCCGAGATGATTCCGCTGCCAGGCTCTCACTAGCTGGCAGGGCAGGTTGATCTCTCATGGAGGCTAAGTCCTTTTGCTCCGAGATGATTCCGCTGCCAGGCTCTCACTAGCTGGCAGGGCAGGTTGATCTCTAGTGGAGGCTAAGTCTTTTTTGCTCCTAGATGATTCCGCTGCCATGCTCTCACTAGCTGGCAGGGCAGGTTGATCTCTCGTGGAGGCTAAGTCCTTTTGCTCCGAGATGATTCCGCTGCCAGGCTCTCACTAGCTCGCAGGGCAGGTTGATCTCTCGTGGAGGCTAAGTCTTTTTTACTCCGAGATGATTCCGCTGCTAGACTCTCACTAGCTGGTGGGTTCAGGTTGATCTCTCGTGGGAGCTGAGTTCTTTTGCTCCGAGATGATTCCGCTACCAGGCTCTCACTAGCTGGCAGGGCAGGTTGATCTCTCGTGGAGGCTAAGTCCTTTTGCTCCGGGATGATTCCGCTGTCAGGCTCTCACTAGCTGGCAGGGCAGGTTGATCTCTCGTGGAGGCTAAGTCCTTTTGCTCCGGGATGATTCCGCTGTCAGGCTCTCACTAGCTGGCAGGGCAGGTTGATCTCTCGTGGAGGCTAAGTCCTTTTGCTCCGGGATGATTCCGCTGTCAGGCTCTCACTAGCTGGCAGGGCAGGTTGATCTCTCGTGGAGGCTAAGTCCTTTTGCTCCGGGATGATTCCGCTGTCAGGCTCTCACTAGCTGGCAGGGCAGGTTGATCTCTCGTGGAGGCTAAGTCCTTTTGCTCCGGGATGATTCCGCTGTCAGGCTCTCACTAGCTGGCAGGGCAGGTTGATCTCTCATGGAGGCTAAGTCCTTTTGCTCCGGGATGATTCCGCTGTCAGGCTCTCACTAGCTGGCAGGGCAGGTTGATCTCTCGTGGAGGCTAAGTCTTTTTAGCTCCGGGATGATTCCGCTGTCAGGCTCTCACTAGCTGGCAGGGCAGGTTGATCTCTCGTGGAGGCTAAGTCATTTTGCTCCGGGATGATTCCGCTGTCAGGCTCTCACTAGCTGGCAGGGCAGGTTGATCTCTCGTGGAGGCTAAGTCTTTTTAGCTCCGGGATGATTCCGCTGTCAGGCTCTCACTAGTTGGCAGGGCAGGTTGATCTCTCGTGGAGGCTAAGTCTTTTTAGCTCTGGGATGATTCCGCTGTCAGGCTCTCACTAGCTGGCAGGGCAGGTTGATCTCTCGTGGAGGTTGCCCCACCTAGGAGGCTAAGTGTTTTCACCCCGAGGCTGTCTCGTCACCCAGGCTCCTATTAGCTGGCATGACAGGCTGACTCAGCGAATACGTTGGGTTGGATGTTTCTTTCCGAGCTTGTGCCAATCTCGAAAAGAGCGGGGATTGTGTACAACCCCGTATTCGCAGAGTAGGGTACTTTCGGCAGGCGCAGAGCCAGTTTTAAGTTTTTAAGCTTTTTAGAGATTTTGTACTCTCGGTGGCCAATTTTGGCTCTAGCTTGGAAATATACTAGTAGGGGGAGGAAAAATCTGCATCTCCCCCTGGGCTTGCTATGCGCGATGAAGGAGCGGTACTCCGGACGGAGGCCAAGGCCTCACCCCCTGCACCCCAGCCCCCTTGGGCGAGCTCGGCCAGCGGCCTGGAGCTCGCCCGAGCACCCTGCCCCTTGGGCGAGCTCGACCAGCGGCCTGGAGCTCGCCCGGGCACCCTGCCCCTTGGGCGAGCTCGGCCGGCGGCCTGGAGCTCGCCCGGGCGCCCAGCCCCCTTGGGCGAGCTCAGCTTGAGTTCCGAGGTGGGGGTAGGGGGAGGAGCACAGTTCGGCCTCCCCCTCCCCCCTGGACCTCTTGTTGTAATATTACCCCCAGGGGGAATTTTTCTCTTTTACCCCCCAGTGTGGATGTTTTCTATTGGCTAGAGGCTTATTTGCCTTGGGGGCATTTTGGTCATTTTGACCCCAGGACTACTTGGAAAAAACTATAAATAGACCCCCTTGGGTACCTTTGGAGATGCATTGGCTTTTGGCTTCCTCCTCCCTAGCTTTCCTCTTGGTAGAGTTGAGAGAACTCTCCAAGGTACCCAGCTCTCATTGGTAAGGGAGGGGAAGTGTTCTTGTGACCTTCCGGGTGTGTGGTGGGACCTCCGCGCTAGAGTCGAGGGTCTGTTCCTAGTTTCCCAAGTCTTCGGCCCGTGACATTCTTCCGAGTGTAGTAGGTGTGAGGTCATCCCTTCCCCAAGGGTCGAACTCCACAGGAACCGATTTTTCGGTTTCAACACAGACGAAGTTTATAAAAAGTAAAATAGTAATACCAAAAAAAAACTTGAATAAACATAATCCAAGAAATACGAAACTCACCAAGGTTTTGCCTTTATTAGTACTTTTGTTTGCATTATTGCCACGATTATCGTGCGACATCATCCTCTTGTTCCTAGGCCTCAGAAACAATTGAAATAGTACGCACTTTTATTTGGGTTGTGTCACTTGATATTTGTAGCGTTAATGTGTTAAAAGATTAACTAATAGGAGTTTAAAATCTGTCAAAATTACGAAAGCCAAAATAAATGATAAAATAAATGTTTATACGAGATATCCAACCAAAACAGTCGTCAACCAAGACTGTGAATCTAACAACAGCCGCCAAATGGCACAAAATAGTCAAAAGCAACTCTTAAAATAGCTCAAAACTGTCCCAACATGGAAATCATTACCTAAATGTCCGAAAGCATCAAAATCCGCATAATGAACTTTTTAAAATAATACTAAGTAGCCAAACAACCCACCAAAACATTCAAAACAACCCACCAAAATTGTCTCAAAATATTCCTTAATATAGCTACTATAGTAGAGGAGGAATGACCAAACTAAAGGGAGGAGAGGAGAAGGGGTAACACACAACAACCACAATATATAGCTACACAGGAGGCATCACAGTAGGGGAAACCAGTAGGGAGTAGCAGTAATCCCTAATAGCGACATAGTAGAATCGTCAGCATAGAAGCAGTGACGTCACAAAAGCACAGAGAAGGAGATAGAGCAGAGAAAAAGTAGTCAGGAAGAAGAAGAAAAAGCCGAAAACAACAAAGCAGAAGAAGCAAAGCAGCGATAGAGAAAAGACAGTAGCAGAGCGGCGGTAGAGAGAAGGCACAGAAATGGGAAGTGCCGGAGAATCAAAGGGCTCAACTAGATTTATAATAGGGGAATAAGCAGCCAACAACAAGAAGAAGCCAAGCACCGATCCAGGTTCCACCCAAATAAGCCCCAAAACTCAAACCAGCCAACACCACACAAGCTAGCACACCCATTCAGCCAACACACTAAATAAGCCAACACGCCAACTCAGCCAGCCCACCAACTCAGCTAGCCAACTTACAAAAGCCCATTTTAAATGGCAGCCTACTTACCAAAGGACTCCTACACAATCACAATTTTTGGCTAGTTGCACCCATAAAAATAAATTAAAGCAAATTTAACAAATAAAATGAAACGAAAAAAATGCGTAAATTATTCATTAAAATTTGATTTGCCTCTTGTTCATCATCGGGGAAAAATTAAATTTAGTTGGCGCATTTTTGGATCGTCACACAAACAGTATAACATATAATTGCACAATCACCACAAACGATGGCACGAACAACCACTCTCTTCGTGCTCTCATGACACACTTTCAGTGTACTAAATGTCAAGTCCCACCTCTATCCTATATCCTAAATATCTTTTACTTAGACGGTTCATTTAAGCTTCTGCAGTCATGGCCACCTTGCCTTACAAACTTCCCCAAGATCAATGGATTAGCTTTGCCCGTGCTCAATCATCAGAATCACACTGTTACGATGCTGTTATGGTTTCACCTCGGCCCGTTAACATGATAACCAACTTTATCTCTTACGGTCGGCACACAATGCTACCAATATATGCATAACAATCCTTTCCTTTTCTGATGTTACACACCAAATCCCTAGGATCTGGGATTCACATCCATCACAATTGCTCACTAGGAGCTATCTCCAGCGATAACCACTATCACCGGGTGATATTGACAGAACCATAAGTCTTTTACAATTTCGGGTATTTCCTAGAGTTGGCCTCAGTACTTCTTACAACATCCTACTGTGCCAAGAACCCGAAATATCATACAATTTTTCCACAGAGTCTTCTCCAACACACAAAATAAAAATTCAACAATCCGGACCAACTTGTCGCAGATGGGTTTTACACAACATGCCTTTGCCTGTACAACAATCTGGATTCTATATACAATTTCTACCAAAGATACGTCATATTGACCCGTTAGAAGTCTCATCTTCCACTAATTAGTGGGAACTTCTATGCAATTATGCCTAAATAAGAGGACTAGCATATCCTAGTGTTAAGAAGAAGAATCATTACCCTTGTTGATTTCTTCGATGCCATGAAATTGCAGTTGATCCGAATGAAAACACTCGTAGCGCTTTCCTCTTCGCGGATGTACCTTCGGCTCGCGAATCTAAGCTTTGAATCTCCTCTAATTACAGAAAACTATCCCTCTTCTTCCTCCTCTCCTTTCCTTCCTTCTTTTCTTACTTGAAGAGATAGATAGATAGAGAGAGAGAGAGAGAGAGTAAAGAGAAATATGAGAAGAGAGTTTAATCTCTTCTGCTTTAACTTTCTCGGGATTAAACTACACCATCAGATCTCAACTCCAAATAGAAGTGGACGACCACAATCTAATTTGAGAAATCTGTCTTAAGTACTATCGTCGGGCAATAACCACTATCGCCGACCGTTATCTTAGACGGTGTCCGCTTGACAAAGTCAACGCCGCTTAATAACCGTTGCACGACCAACTGACACATAATTGACTACCACGTGACACACTATCTACGGGCGGTATCATACTATCGCTGACATTAGCAAATCGATTACATCATTTTGTCAACTTCATCATTATGTCGACTACATCATTTTGTCAACTGTGTCGTTTTGTCGACTGCATCGCTTTGTCCTCTATCGCCGACGATACCTCACTATCGCCGGATGATAACTCCAACTGCTAGAAATTGTTGTTTTCAATAGTGGGAAATCTAGAGTGGTACAAACCACCTCCCTTTAAAGAACTTTCGCCCCAAAATTCCAAAATAAAGAAAAGTAACTCAAAAGCACAAAAATTTAAATTGTACCTTAGCTTAACAACTCGAAAAACTCCTCCAACATGGTTTGCTCGCGCTCCCATGAAAGTTCCTGGCGACTGCAATTGTCCTAGCAGATTTTGACCATTATAATCATTTTATTCCACAATTGCTTGATCTCCATATCTTCGATGCGAATGAGCTTGACTTTTATCTTTAACCCACCATCGACTGGCACTTTGTCATCCACAACAACTTGAGTAGGCTCTTGCATAGCCTTACTCTTCATCGATATATGAAATACATCATACAAACCCTCAACTCTGTAGAAAGAGCAAGTCGATTAATAACTTCACCAACACGCTCCACGATCTCAAACGATCCAAGGTATCTTGTACTTAACTTTTTCAAGCGCCGAATCCTTGATATGCCCTTGAAAGGTTTGATCTTCAGATACATCCAATTGCCAAGAACGAAATTGATATTTCTGTGCATGGTGTTGTAGTACTTCACCTGTCTATCCCGAGCAATCAACAATCGCTTCTGGATCGTTTGAATCGTCAAATTTGCATCTTTGACATCCTTTCGTTAAAAAAACCTTGTTTCACCTATTCTTGCCCAAGCTAAGGGAGTTCGAATCTTCTTCCCATAAAAGGCTTTGAATGGTGTCATTTGAATACTAGTTTAGTAATTGTTGTTGTAGGCAAATTCAATTATGTAGAGATGGTCCTCCCACTTCTTTTCGAAATCCAAGGCGCCCAAACAAAGTATATCCTCCATTGTCCTATTGGTCATTTTAGTCTGACCATCCATTTGAGGATGAAATGTTGTGCTAAACTTCAGCTTGGTACCCAATAGTTGGTGGATTAGCCTTCAATCATTTGACGTGAAATACCCATCTCGGGCACTTATGATGCTACGGGGCACACCGTGCAATCATACTATGTTATTAACATAAAGTTTGGCCAACTTTTCCTTTGAATCATCCCTCCGATTCAGAATAAAGTGCGATAATTTCATCAAACGGTCTACGATCACCCAAATGACATCGATCCCTTATTGTGATCTCGACAAGCCATACACGAAATCTATTGAAATATCATCAAACTTCCACTCTAGAATTGGAAAAGACTTCAGGAATCCTCTGGGCCTTTGACATTCTGTCTTGACTACTGTGCAAGTATGACACTTTGCCACATAGAGAGCTATGTATTTCTTCAAACACGGCCACCAAAATAACTATTTTATGTCTTTGAACATCTTTGTGCTCCCCGAGTGGATTGAGTACTTGGTATAACATGCCTTGTACATCATTTCCTCCCATGTTTTGCAAACATTTGGGACACACAACCGACTGCCTTTCCATAAAAGACCGTCTTTGAAGGAAAATTTGGTATTTGACCCATCCACAGTTTCCGCCACATAGTGTAACATCCCATTTCCGACCAGACCCCTAGGAGTGGTTTTGTCATGACCAAGTCATGACAAAACCCTAAAAAGTCCAATGAGGCCAAGTGACCCGGGCTCAAGGTGAAAATCACCTTGGTCTGCTAATAGTACGTCAGAAATTTACTTAAAATAGGATTTGGGCTCGGGCGTTGAGTGCGTCGACTGCACTCAACGCCATGGCCCGAATGGCATTGAGTGTGTTGAGTGCACTCAACACTATCTTATTCAGGCAGGCTTTGGGCTCGGGTGTTGAGTGCGTCGAGTGCACTTAACGCCATAGGCCGAATGACGTTGAGTGCGTTGAGTGCACTCAACGCCATCATATTTAGGGAGGATTTTGGGGCAGGCGTTGAGTGCGTCGAGTGCACTCAACGCCAAAGGCTGGATGACATTGAGTGCATCGAGTGCACTCAATGCCATAAGCTGAATGGCATTGAGTACGATGACTGCACTCAACACCATCTTACTTGGGATGAATGGCATTGAGTGCGTCGAGTGCACTCAACGCCATCTAACTTGGGATGAATGGCATTGAGTGCGTCGAGTGCACTCAACGCCATAAGCTGAACGGCGTTGAGTGCGTTGAATGCACTCAACGCCATCTTACTTGGGCTGAATGGCGTTGAGTGCGTCGAGTGCACTCAATGCCATAAGCTGAACGGTGTTGAGTGCGCTGATTGCACTCAACTCCATCTTACTTGGGCTGAATGGCGTCGAGTGCATCGAGTGCACTCAATGCCATAAGCTGAATGGCGTTGAGTGCGCTGACTGCACTCAATGCCATCTTGCTTAGGCTGAATGGCGTTGAGTGAGCTGAGCTCACTCAATGCCATTTTACTTAGAATTTTCCTGGCGCTTTTGGTCTGTTTGCTAGTTCAGCTGAACCGGGCCATTTCGGGATGTGGGCCATGATGTGTTAAATTAGTCATTTCTCTATTAAAACCGTATTAAGTCTTATTTAAATAAATATTGACCGGTCAAATGGAAGTATGCCACGTGGCCGGCGGTTATGAAATTGAAAAGCCACAGCCATGGCCGAGAGTCGGTTTTCATGGCCACTAATGTCGCTTGAATGCCTTGGCATCCTTTCACTCCTCTTTTATGGCTGGATTCAACTCCCCTAGGGAAGAGGAGGAGTTTCAATCTGTTACCTTGTTGGTTTGAGCCATATTCATTCCCCCCGCAAACATGGCCAAAATTGCTTTAAGGGACCATTAATGGCCACCATCAGTTAGACCTCTCCCCTCCCCCATTTTACTGATTTAAAAGCTTACTTAGACCTCAAGCCTTGGTTTCCACACCTTGCCCGAAATAGACGAGAGATTTTTGTGTGCTATTGAAGAGCGCCATTGACACCTCCACCACTCATGGCCTTCCGTCGATCAACATGACTCAAGCCCACGAACAAGGTCCTCCCCTCCTCTCTCTCTATAGGTAGATCATAGCTCTCTTAGGATTAAGAATCAGGCTCAACTTAGCCCGATCGGGAAGAGGTGATCTTCCTGGTTACTTCCGCAAAAAAGACATGTTGGGTACCACCTCAACGGAGGTGGTGGTGGCGGTGGCCGGCCAGGGAGGAGGCTGGATGGCCGGCGGCAGTTCCTGGAATACGCTCCAGGTCAGGCTAATCTCGGCCCTTGGCTGGAGGAAAAAGACGATGATAGCGCAGTTGGATCTGCTTTAGGATTTGTGCTGATTTATTTATTAATTCCTTTTAGTGTATTTTCTGTCCCGTTTACTAAATAGTTTCGAAATAAATATTAAAAATAGATAGGCCCTTTTACAGGAAAAATGGAAAACATGAAAGTTGTAGCCCATGAAGTCTAATTTTATTTAAAATTTATTTGGACCCATTTAGGTAAGTGGTTTGACCATAGCACCCAGTTTGGTGGGGTCTATACCTAGGCTAGACCAGTTGGTATTTTGAGTGCCTCCACCAATACATCCATCCAAATGACTTGAAATTTTGCATGGGGTTCACTATTACCTATATATAGAACATATCCAAAAATGAGGATTTTTAGGAAATATTTTCCTATAGTTTTTGGAAAAAATATAATAATCCATATACAATTTAATTAGGTGTCTTAAATAAATCAAAAACCCCCAATATTTTGGAGGGTGATCTTGGGGGATATCATAAGGCTATGGTAACAATCTCAGCCCAATTGGGTTTGATTTGAATAGGTTTTGCTGTGACCAAATTTGGTCTCCTAAGGGATAAATTAGGGCATGGAATATTTGGGGCATGGAAGAGCCAATTCTCACCCAAATGAGTTCGGACCTTGGCCAGAGCCTTATGGTTAGTAAACACACACTCTCATAGAGTTTGAGACTGATTGGGGTGGGTTAGCCCTAGGACCCTAGTTCAAACCCTAAGGTTAGACTTTGGGGGTTTGTGAAGGATATAGGGTGATATGTCCTTGTATGGACTTGATATTTAGGACAAGTAACTGTAGGGTGGTTAATTGCCATAGGAAATGATTGGGTAGTGGTTGGACACAATTACCCCACATAAACCATATAATAAGTATTTAGGTCTTTACACCCTAGAAATTTTATAATGGGTCACATGACCTTGATTCTTAGTCAAACTTTGGCAGGAGTGTTTTCATAGTGATATTCATATCTGGATAATTTTGTTATGAACTTTAGATCAATAAATTTAGTACTTCATTTACAAACCATCAGACTGTACTTTCTACTTAAAAATTTATTATGAATTAACCACTTTGTGGAATTTTATAAAATTCAGGCAGAGGATCTATTATTATGTTATAAAACTTTGTAAATTTTTGTGGAATTTTTGAAAGTTTTGTTATATGGGTTTCTTCACAAAGTGATATTTTCCATGTAAGATAATTTGAATTAATTTTGGTACTTAGTAGGCTTGAAAAATTATGATATTTGCTCAAAGGTCTCATTTGATCACCCTTAAGATTCAGTAATTTTTCTATAATTTTCTAATGATAAATTTTAGTACTTCCTTCTCTATCCATGATTGTTGGATTTTCTTTGGATTAATTAATTAGAAGACAAAACATTTATGAAAAATTATGGAATTTGATATTTATTGTTAACTCTCTGTTATCTAGTGTTCATAAATTTCTGGTGGTTATTAATTTAGAAAATATTATACATCATGTTCAATTCAAGCATGGATTAGATTGGAAAGAAATTAATTAAATATCAAACAAATTAGGAAAAAATGTGAATTTATGGATTTACCCTAATTATGTCATGATAGACTCCCAGTAAATAACTTAGGTCATTTGGATAAATATTTTGAGTACTTTCCATTATATACATCATTTAGCTTAGAATGGTCTGCGTTTAGTAAAAACTTCAGGAATCATATTATGGTGCAAAATGATCTTAGGGAGATGGCATATTAGTGTATTGGTTTGGCAAGTAAATAGGAGGAGTAGTGTGTTTGAATGGCTAGTGTTAAGTGGTGTCCGGGATTGACGAAGGATCGTCTTTTCCGTGAAGAGGAAGAGTCAAATACACTAGGGTTAGACCCAGTATAATATTAAAAGGGATCGGGATAAGGGTAATAACTAATAATATTAAGTGCCTTGCGAAAGGGAACGATGAGCTTCAGCTACCATCATAGTTCCTAGTGCCCTTTAAGAGCCCTTCACGGGGTATGCCGGGGGCAGTCCTAGGCTAACATAAACCGTAGGAGTAATAAACTACAAGAGCAACTAGTATAACTAGGGTTTCACATTCACACACCCTGGTAGCTAGGGAGGTTGAATAGGTTGGTTTGATTGCCATCCAGACGGTAGCTTCGGAAGGTTGGTACACGAACGGGATAGTCCGGGGAGCCGGGGGCTCGAGGGTTTGGATACAGAATAAGGCGGCGGGTCTTCGGTATTGGCGGTCGTTCACACCGACGTTGATACGTTGACTCGATGGTGTGGGACACTTAGCCAAATAAAGTCTGGTGGATATAGCCAGCACTAGTACGCAGATACTCTAGGTTATGTTCTTCTAGGGGCGTACGGAAGGGCTAGGCCCGGTAGTGTGGATACCCGCCTTGGAGTGGGGGGCCCGACCCACTCTCTCCGTTTACCACTACAGAGGTTCTTGGGAGTGAAGCTAGCTGTAACGACCCTAGCCGATCAAACGTGACGATGTCACGGCTCCGCTCTAGGCGACGTTACCGCGCTGCAGTCCAAGCACCCCAACCCTTCTCCAGCCCATTAGCGGGTTGTTGGTGGCCACATCTCCCTTTGATGAGTCAAACTCGATAGTCAAGCCCGCACTACGGGGACTTCCCAGGAGGTCACCCATCCTAGTACTACTCAAACCCGAGCACGCTCAACTATCGAGTTCGCTCATCAAAGGGAGGTTGTGGCCACCAACAACCCGCCAGTGGGCTGGAGAGGGGTTGGGGTGCTTGGCTGCAGCCCGGTAGCGTCGCCTAGAGTGGAGCCGTGACACTATCACGTTGTATCGGCTAGGGGCGTTACACTAGCTGCCAGAACAGGTGGAACTAAAGGTATGTGCGCATAGAGTCGTGTGCATGAGTTGCTATTGCATGAATCATGGCATAACATTTCACTACACTCATATTTGCATACAACTGACACCCCAACTTATAAATCGGTATGAGACTTTTTATACGATGGGAGCCTTGCAGAAGACCCCTTAACTTATAAGTTTTTATGAGCATTCATATAAGTTAAGGTTACTTACTTACTTGTTTTCTACCTTGTCTTTTATTACATTTGATGCTTATTTTACTTGTTTACTTTACTGCTCACTATTGTAGAACTGCTAGATTAGTTCCACTTTCATCTGCTTTGCTTAATCTCCACCTTTGTAGCTTCCCTTTCCTCCTCTCCGCTCGGTTCTTAAGAGTCGTGGGGGAGGAGTAGGGGATGATAGGACTTAGTCTTTATGACTAATGGTTTTCGGACCACAACATTACAGAAGCTCCAGATAGGGGACAAGGACCAGTAGCCTAGGGACCAGCACCAGTGGAGTAGTGCGCATGGAGGTGGGATAGTCTAGTTCCGGAGCACCAGTGAGCAGTTCAGTGAGTGTTTAGTACTATCTTATAGCTTCCACAAGAGATTGTAGTGAGGATTTGATGTACCGGGCTTAAGCCTGTCTATATTTCATTTGTACTGATCTTTTGCAGTACTCCCTTTTTTATATCTATGGACTTGCTATGATTTTTATTTAAATGTGATTCTGTGGACATGTTTACATTCAATGTATATTTACTTCTCTTTCTTGTGATTGAAAAGGCCGGCAGAATTGGCGTTTTATAGTGGCGACCTTCCCGAGTGTCGGTGCCACCGCAAAATGACAATTCTGGGCATAAGACCCCAGTGGTTTAAAAAGAAAAAAAAGGGGTCTTACAAGTGGTATCAGAGGAAGCCTCGATCGAAAGAGAAGTAGTCCACAAAAAACCTTAGGCCACCCCCGCGCGAGCTTAGTTTGTGGACAAACTAGCAGCGAAAGTAGTGGTGTGCCCATAAGGGAAATCACATGTTAAAGTCCACTTCTTCATTAATTGGAATTCCTCTTTGTAGCCTACAACAAACCCTGCCCTAGCAGGGAGCACCTCCGGCTGCGAAGATCTCATCTTATAATTCTCTAACCAATGAGTTAGAATCAACCCACTAGGACTCACGACTAACCATAACGACTTATAGTATGACCGAGTCAAAAATAGACCTTAGGTATGAACTTGGTTAAGGTAAGGAGATATCCAAAGAGAATAGAAGAGGAGTTTAACACGAGAATGACTACCTAAGCCATAAACTCAGGTGTCCCTATCAAGGATTACTCAAATCGGTAGGACTACTTAGGGAGAACTGAGACCAATAATCCATTAGCAGAATGGTGGAAGACACTTAGTATCAACCCTCGTACTAGTAAAAAGATTTCCTAGATACAACCATCAAGACAACACCGAGGGTCGGGTAGAAATTCAAGTTCGGAAGAGACCCAGTTGGGATTGTGAACACTTTGACCCGATAAGGTTGTTGTAAATATGACTCGGAGGGTTTAAAGTATGGAGTATATCAACAGGTTTCAGGTTGGATCCCCAAGTCAAAGATTGATGCCCTAGGGATTGTGCACCCAGCTAGGACGGATATAACATAGTAATACCAAAGATACTTAGCCCAAGGAAGGTAGAGGCTTATCTTTTGTTTATTGGGGGCAGTTATTTTTGCTCTTAAGATCTGGCGACATTACCTCTACGGGGTTCACTGCGATATTTTCTCATACCACAAAAACTTGAGATACGTAGACACACAGAAGGAGCTGAACATCAGATAGAGATGCTGGGTGGAGTTCCTATCGGACTACTAGTATACCATGCACTACCATCCCGGCAAGGCAAACATGGTTGCAGACTCTCTGAGCCGGAGAGCGAGTACGTCAGGAGTAGGCCCGCAGCTGATGGCCTTGGAGTTGGTTAAGTAATTTGAGGAGATGCAGATATCACTAGTGTCTGAGGATGATTCGGAGTTATACATGGAGTACCTGGGATCGATGGTTACCACCGATGATATTCGGGACCGCATCAGAGATGGGCAGAGGCTGGATGCGAGAGCTGGGCCGATATTTAGGGCCTTGGAGGAAGGCATGACAGGGGATTACTCCTTGAGGGATGGGCTACTATGTTTCAGAGGTAGGGTTTATATACCGGCAGGAGGCCAGATCCGGGAGGACATCTTGACAGAAGCTCACTGCAGCCGATACTCGGTGCATCCGGGGATCACCAAGATGGTAAAAGATTTGAAGAGGACGATGTACTGGACGGGAATGAAGAAGGAACTTACGTATTTTGTGACGCATTGCGAGGCTTGACAACTCGTAAAGGTGGAGTGTAAGAATCCGACAGGATTGCTACAGCCACTCCCGGTGCCGGATTGGAAGTTTGAGGATATAGCCATGGATTTCATACATGGGCTACCTCGATCCCGTGCAGGGAATGAATCAATCTAGGTGATAGTGGATAGGCTAATGAAGGTGTACAAATTCATTCCAGTGGCGAAGGACTCTTCGGTTAGTGTATTAGTACGGAGGTTCATTGAGCAGTTTGTGCATTATCATGGGGTGCCTAAGACTATCATTTCAGATCGGGATGGACGGTTTACATCCAGGGAGTGGAGGTCAGTTCAGGCCCATCTGGTTTCTCGGTTGACATTAAGCACAACTTTCCATCCTCAGACCGATGGGCAGACGGAGCGCACCAACCGTACATTGGAAGATCTTTTGCACCTGTGTATTTTGAACCGCGGCGAGCCTTGGGAGAGATTGCTGCCGCTGATTGAGTTTTCGTACAACAACACCCATTAGTCCAGCATAGGCATGGCTCCATATGAGACATTGTATGGATGGAGGTGCAGGACCCCACTATCTTGGGTTCAGGATGAGGATCCGCATGCACTTGGCTCAGAGTTTGTGGGGGATACTGATGCTCAGATTAGGTTGATCCGAGACCGGATTTTGGAAGCCCAGAGCAGGCAGGCCAAATATTACGATGCGAGGCATCGTCAGGTGGAGTTCCAGGTGAGAGACCGGGTTTTCTTGAAGATACGACCGATGCACGGAGTCTCGCGGGTTCGCGGGCGGAAGAAGCTCATTCCGAGGTATATGGGGCCTTACAAGATCCTAGAGCGGATCGACCCCTTAGCTTATAGATTGGAGCTACCGTCGAAGTTAGCTGGATGGCATGACGTCTTCTACATCTCCTCACTACGGAGAGCTCTACTATGCCCTGATCAGCTGATTTCCACAGCAGACGGCCCGGTGGCCTCGGATCGATCAGTCAACTTCGAGCCGATCAGGATCAATGACATGGTAGTGCGGGTCTAGCGATGTAAGAAGGTTCCGTTAGTCAAGGTTTTGTAGAGCACTCATGGGCAGGAGGAGCATACATGGGAGCCACAGGACTTGATGCAGCAAAAGTACCTGGAACTATTCGAGTCAGGTATACATTAAACTGTAGGGATGTTACAATTTCTTCTATTCCAGTAGAAACCCTCGTAGGCTTAACCTTTATTTCGGGGACGAAATTTTTATTTTTGAATATTGGGATTTGTAACATCCCATTTCCGACCATACCCCTACGAGTGGTTTTGTCATGACCAAGTCATGACAAAACCCTATAAATCCCAAGGAGGCCAAGTGACCCGGGCTCAAGGTGAAAATCACCTTGGTCTGCTAATAGTAGGTCAGAAATTTACTTAAAACAGGATTTGGGCTCGGGCATTGAGTGCGTCGAGTGCACTCAATGTCATGGGCCGAATGGCGTTGAGTGCACTCAACGCCATCTTATTCAGGCAGGCTTTGGGCTCAGGTGTTGAGTGCGTCGAGTGCACTCAACGCCATAAGCCGAATGGCGTTGAGTGCGTCGAGTGCACTCAACGCCATCATATTTAGGGAGGATTTTGGGGCAGGAGTTGAGTGCGTCGAGTGCACTCAACGCCAAAGGCTGGATGGCGTTGAGTGCGTCGAGTGCACTCAATGCCATAAGCTGAATTGCGTTGAGTGCGATGCCTGCACTCAACGCCATCTTACTTGGGCTGAATGGCATTGAGTGCGTCGAGTGCACTCAACGCCATAAGCTGAACGGCGTTGAGTGCGCTGAATGCACTCAACACCATCTTACTTGGGTTGAATGGCGTTGAGTGCGTCGAGTGCACTCAATGCCATAAGCTGAACGGTGTTGAGTGCGCTGATTGCACTCAACTCCATCTTACTTGGGCTGAATGGCGTCGAGTGCGTCGAGTGCACTCAACGCCATAAGCTGAATGGCGTTGAGTGCGCTGACTGCACTCAATGCCATCTTGCTTAGGTTGAATGGCGTTGAGTGAGCTGAGCTCACTCAACTCCATTTTACTTAGAATTTTCCTGACGCTTTTGGTATATTTGCTGGTTCAGCTGAACCGGGCCGTTTCGGGAAGTGGGCCATGATGTGTTAAATTAGCCATTTCTCTATTAAAATTGTATTAAGTCTTATTTAAATTAATATTGACCGGTCAAATGGAAGTATGCCACGTGGCCGGTGGTTATGAAAATGAAAAGCCACAGCCATGGCCGAGAGTCGGCTTTCATGGCCACTAATGTCGCTTGAATGCCTTGGCATCCTTTCACTCCTCTTTTATGGCTGGATTCAACTCCCCTAGGGAAGAGGAGGAGTTTCCAACCTTTACCTTGCTAGTTTGAGCCATATTCATTCCCCCCACCACCATGACCAAAATTACTTTAAGGGACCATTAATGGCCACCATAAGTTAGACCTCTCCCCTCCCCCATTTTACTGATTTAAAAGCTTCCCTAGACCTCAAGCCTTCGTTTACACACCTTGCCCGAAGGAGACGAGAGATTTCTGAGTGCTGTTGAAGAGCGCCAGCGACACCACCACCGCTCATGGCCTTCCGTCGATCGGCACGACTCCAGCCCGCGAACAAGGTCCTCCCCTCCTCTCTCTCTACGAGTAGATCATAGCTCTCTTAGGATTAAGAATTAGGCTCAACTGAGCCCGATCAGGAAGAGGTGATCTTCCTGGTTACTTCCGCAAAAAAAGACAAGTCGGGTTCGCCAGAAAACGCCCCTCCGGCGGCTGTGCCGCCGCCCGGCGATGGCCACCACCTCAACGGAGGTGGTGGTGGCAGTGGCCGGTTAGGGAGGAGGCTGGATGGCCGACGGCAGCACCTGGAATACGCTCCAGGTCGGGCTAATCTTGGCCCTTGGCTGGAGGAAGAAGACGATGCCAGCGTCGTTGGATCTGCTTTAGGATTTATGCTGATTTATTTATTAATTCCTTTTAGTGTATTTTTTGTCCCGTTTACTAAATAGTTTTGAAATAAATATTAAAAATAGGTAGGCCCTTTTACAGGAAAAATGGCCAACATAAAAGTTGTAGCCCGTGAAGTATAGTTTTGTTTAAAATTTATTTGGACCCATTTGGGTAAGTGGTTTGACCACAACACCCAGTTTGGTGGGGTCTATACCTAGGCTAGACCAGTTGGTATTTTGAGTGCCTCCACCAATCCAGCAATACAAATGACTTGAAATTTTTCATGGGATTCACTATTACCTATATCTAGAACATATACAAAAATGAGGATTTTTGGGAAATATTTTCCTATAGTTTTTGGAAAAAATTTAATAATCCATATACAATTTGAATAGCTCAAAACACCCCAATATTTTGGAAGGTGATCTTGGGGGATGTAATAAGGCTCCGGTAAAAATCTCAGCCCAATTGGGTTTGATTTGAATAGGTTTTGCTGTGACCAAAGATGGTCTCCTAAGGGATAAATTAGGGCAAGGAATATTTGGGGCATGGAAGAGCCAATTCTCACCCAAATGGGTTGGGACCTTGGCCAGAGCCCCATGATCAGTAAACACACCCTCTCATGGAATTTGAGATGGATTGGGGTGGGTTAGCCCTAGGAACCTAGTTCAAACCCTAAGGTTGGACTTTGGGGGTTTGTGAAGGACATAGGGTGATATGTCCTTGTATGGACTTGATATTTAGGACAAGTAATTATAGGGTGGTGAATTGCCCTAAGAAATGATTGGGTAGTGGTTGGACACAATTACCCCACATAAACCATATAATAAGTATTTAGGTCTTTACACCCTAGGAATTTTATAATGGGTCACATGACCTTTATTCTTAGTCAAACTTTGGCAGGAGTGTTTTCATAGTGATATTCATATCTGGATAATTTTGTTATGAACTTTAGATCAATAAATTACGTACTTCATTTACAAACCATCAGATTATACTTTCTACTTAAAAATTTATTATGAATTAACTACTTAGTGGAATTTTATAAAATTCAGGCAGAGGATCTATTATGATGTTATAAAACTTTGTAAATTTTTGTGGAATTTTTAGAAGTTTTGTTATATTGGTTGCTTCACAAAGTGATATTTTCCATGTAAGATAATTTGAATTAATTTTGATACTTAGTAGGCTTGAAAAATTATGATATTTTCTCAGAGGTCCTATTTGGTCACCCTTAAGATTCAGTAATTTTTCTATAATTTTCTAATGATAAATTGTAGTACTTCCTTCTCTATTCATGATTGTTGGATTTTCTTTGGATTAATTAATTAGAAGCCAAAGCATTTATGGAAAATTATGGAATTTGATAATTATTGTTAACTCTCTGTTATCTAGTGTTCATAAATTTCTGGTGGCTATTACTTGAGAGAATATTGTACATCATGTTCAATTCAAGCATGGATTAGATTGGAAAGAAATTAATTAAATATCAAACAAATTAGAAAAAATGTGAATTTCTGATTTTAGCCTAATTATGTCATGATAAACTCCCAGTAAATAACTTAGGTCATTTAGATAAATATTTTGAGTACTTCCCATTATATACATTATATAGCTTAGGATGGTCTGCGTTTAGTAAAAACTGCAGGAATCATATTATGGTGCAAAATGATCTTAGGGAGATGACATATTAGTGTATTAGTTTAGCAAGTGAATAGGAGTAGAGTGTTAGAATGGCTAGTGTTAAGTGATGTCCGGGATCGACGAAGGATCGTCTTTTCTGTGAAGAGGAAGAGTCAAATACACTAGGGTTAGACCCAGTATAATATTAAAAGGGATCGGGATAAGGGTAATAACCAATAATATTAATTGCTTGCGAAAGGGAACGATGGGCTTCAGCTACCATCATAGTTCCTAGTGCCTTTTGAGAGCCCTTCATGGGGTATGCCGGGGGCAGTCCTGAGCTAACGTAAACCGTAGGAGTAATAAACTACAAGAGCAACTAGTATGACTAGGGTTTCACATTCACACACCCCGGTAGCTAGGGAGGTTGAATAGGTTTGTTTGATTGCCATCCAGACGGTAGATTCGGAAGGTAGGTGCACAGACGGGATAGTCCGGGGAGCTGGGGGCTCGAGAGTTTGGATACAGAATAAGGTGGCGGGTCTTTGGTATTAGCGGTCGTTCATACCGATGTCGATACGTTGGCTCGGCGGTGTGGGACACTTAGCCAAAGAAAGTCTGGTGGATATAGCCAGCACTAGTACGCGGATACTCTAGGTTGTGTTCTTCTAGGGGCGTACGGAAGGGCTAGGCCCGGTAGTGTGGATACCCGCCTAGGAGTGGGGGGCCCGACCCACTGTCTCCATTTTCCACTACGAAGGTTTCTGGGAGTGAAACTAGCTGCCCGAACAGGGGGAACTAAAGGTCTGTGTGCATAAAGTCGTGTGCGTGAGTTGCACTTGCATGAATCATGGCATAACATTTCACTACACTCATATTTGCATGCAACCGACACCCCAACGTATAAATCGGTATGAGACTTTTTATACGATGGGAGCCTTGCAGAAGACCCCTTAACTTATAAGTTTTTATGGGCATTCATATAAGTTAAGGTTACTTACTTACTTATTTTCTACCTTATCTTTTATTACATTTGCTGCTTATTTTACTTGTTTACTTTACTGCTCACTATTATAGAACTGCTAGATTAGTTCCACTGTCATCTGCTTTGCTTACTCTCCACCTTTGTAGCTTACCTTTCCTCCTCTCCGCTTGGTACTTAGGAGCTGTGGGGGGAGGGGTAGGGGATGATAGGACTTAGTCTTTATGACTAATGGTTTTCGGACCACAACATTACAAGAGCTCTGGATGGGGGACATGGACCAGCACCAGCGGAGTGGTGCGCATGGAGGTGGGACAGTCTAGTTCCAGAGCACCAGTGAGCAGCTCAGTGAGTGTTTAGTACTATCTTATAGCTTCCGCAAGAGATTGTAGTCAGGATTTGATGTACCGAGCTTAAGCTCGTCTATATTTCATTTGTACTGATCTTTTGCAGTACTCCCTTTTATATATCTATGGACTTGCTGTAATTTTTATTTAAATGTGATTCTGTGGACATGTTTACATTCAGTGTATATTTACTTATCTTTCTTGTGATCGAAAAGGCCGACAGAATTGGCATTTTGTAGTGGCGGCCTTCCCAAGTGTCGGTGCCACCGCAAAACGACAATTCTGGGCATAAGACCCCGGTGGTTTAAAAAGAAAAAAAAACAGGGTCTTACACATAGTGTTTCATGCTTTCATCAAGCTCCAATACTTGTCAAACTCTGTCCTCAAGGTCATATTGTACCACCGTCTCGTTCAAGCATGCATTCGTGCTTACTCTCTTATCAACACAAGAGATCTCTAAGGCCTTTAAGTCACGAATTAGACGTTAATCATACATTAGAATCCAGTTTGCCTGTACTAGAGCCCCGCGACTTAGCGCATCCGCGATTCATTTCCCTTCCCTGGAGTATAATGAATTTTGAAGGTATAGTCCCCAAGGAACTCCATCCACCTCCTTTGTCGTATATTCAAGTTTTTCTATTTAACAAATATTTCAGGCTCTTTAGCTCCGTAGAGATATCAATTTTCACGCCATATAAGTAATGTCGTCATAACTTAAGGGAGAATATCACGATCGTAAACTCTAAGTCATAGACTGGATAGTTCCTCTCATGCACTTTTAGCTATCGAGATTCATAGGCAATAACCTTTCCAAATTAAAGAAGAACATAGCCTAAGTCACTCCCTAAGGCGTTACAATATGTCTCATATCCTTCTGTACCACATGCCAAACACAAAATTGGTGTCATGGTCAGACGATTCTTCAACTCTTCAAAAGCTTACGCTCACCCTGACAACCAAAAAAACTTCTGATCCTTCCTACTCAAGGTATTGATAGGTAGAGCTATCCTTGAAAAGTTCTCTACGAAGCGCCTATAGTAGCCGACAAGTCCCAGGAAACTCCTGACTTCCGCTATAATAGTCAAAACAGGTTACTCTCGCATCACAACTATCTTCGTCGGATCCACAACAATGCCCCAACTATCTTTGTCGGATCCACAACAATGCCCTCTCCACTAACCACATGACCAAAAAATTCCACAAAGGCTAGCCAAAACTCACATTTAGAGAATTTTGCATATAACTGAGTCCTCCTCAGGGTATCTAGAATAATGCGTAAGTGAATCGCATGTTCTTCCTCTGCTGAGAGTAAACTAATATATCATTAACAAAGTCAATCGCAAATCGGTCCAAATACTCTCTAAAGGTTCTGTTCATCAGATCGATGAATACCGATGGCGCATTTGTTAGCCCAAACGACATCACAGTGAACTCATAGTGCCTATAACGAGTACTAAATGCTGTCTTTGGAATATTGTATTCCCTGATTCACAATCGGTAATAACCAGACTTCAAATCCACCTTCTAGTACATAGTTGATCCAACTAGCTGATCAAACAAATCATCGATTCGTGAAATTAGATACTTGTTCTTCTTCGTCAACTTATTCATTTCATAGTAGTCTATACATAGACGTAAGCTTCCATACTTCTTCACAAAGAGGATCAGTGCATTCTAAGGTGATGAACTTGGACGTACATAACCTTGCTATAACAACTCCTGTAACTGAACATTTAACTATGCCATTTCTTTTGGCGTTATACGGTACGACAAGCATGACACAAGTTTCGAATTTACTTTAACTCAATAGTAAATCCGATCTCTCGCAGAGGTGGAGCTCCAGAGAGATCTTTTGGAAACACATCCGCATACTCCAATACTATAGGAACATCACTCAAATTGGGCTTTAGCTCTTCAGCCTCCAATAGCATGAAGAATAACTCTGTGCCTTTCCAAAATGCCTTGATAACTTGGAGAGCAGACATCAATATCTTGCTCGATCCTCCCATACCAACAAACTTAGTCCCATGTTCAGTGTTTTGCCCCAGCGTGATTTCCATCAAATTGCAATTAATGCATGTATGCTGCTCTGAAAACTAGTTTATGCCAAAGATCACATCAAACTCTAATATCGACAACATTGACGCTTCCAAGCCAAACTCATGACTTCCTATTCACGTGTTAACACAACAAACTCTATCCGCACACATAAAACACCCATTAGGTTGCAACATCTCCAATCTATCTTTTGATATGAAATAAGGCACTCTGATATGCAATACAAAGTCCTCAAACAGAAAGGAGTGAGAAACTCCTGTATCAAATAGTGCTCTCGTCGGATAGTCTAGAATTAGGACAAAGCCTAATACAAAAAAGTTATACAAGCAATTCATAAGGTATTAAGTATATAAAACAATAAAAGTTATATACTAATTCATACCTGTTGTTGGATCCATTGATCCCAATGTCCTAGATTTGAAGAAGGCCTAGCAAATAATGTATACACATATGGTGATCTAACTTATGTGCTCAAGTTTAGTGATTGCAGGATGTCCTAGTAATAATGATGGGACATGTAGCCTAAGTGGCTAAGTCAGGTAAACACTTACCTAAGATATGGATAGACAAAAATCTGTCTAAGTCCACAAGTGTTGAGTGAAGGTTACTCACTCAATGCTAGATGACTTATAGCGCTAAGTGGAGCCTATACAGTCATAAACCAACCATTGGCAAGACAAAAATGTGGCTAAGTCCACAAGCGTTGAGTGAAGTCAACTCACTCAATGTCATATAATAAAAAGCTGTGAGACAGGATAATGCAGTAAAAGCCTAAGAAAAAATGAGCAGAAAAGTGGCTAAGTCCACAGGCATTGAGTGTAGCTCACTCACTCAATGTCATAGCTTCATAATCGTTGAGTATAGCTCAGTCAGTCAATGCCACAGGAAAACTGTGAATATTTACCAAGTCCACAGGCATTGAGTGAGACAAGCTCACTCAACGCCATGTGATACTGCGTTGACTAATTCTCAAAGACAGTGGTGTTTTTAGACACAAAAATTTGGCTAAGTCCAAATGCGTTGAGTGTAGCTCACTCACTCAACGCCAGATAACAGAATAAAATCTATTAAGTAGTTTGGCATTGAGTGGAGCTTACACACTCAATACCATGTAGCAGAAAGTATGGCTAAGGAAAAAAGCGTTGAGTGAGTCGTGCTCACTCAACGCTCTCAATGCCAAGCATACATAAGAGGGTGAAGAATAAGCTATGGCAAAAAGCGTTGAGTGAGGCTTGCTCACTCAACGCTATCAATGCCTAACTGTAGAAAGATTGCCTAAGTGTTTTAGCTTTGAGTGAGGCTTGCTCTCTCAATGGTGTCAATGCTTAATGACAGAAAGGTTGCCTAAGTGTTTTGCCGTTGAGTGTAGCTTACTCACTTAACGTCTAGATAGACAGGATTCTGTCTAAGTGTTTTGGCGCTGAGTGAGGCTTGCTCACTCAACGCCTATGCCACTGATGCCTTATTTTTGTCTAAGTCCACAGATGGTGACATCAACAAGTCAACAAGTCAACCTTATTCAAATTGTTAGCGGCAAAAGCTATAGTACATGACAAAAGGCGTCGCAGAGCTACTGTACGACAGTTAACATTAAAGCAAGATAACATGTGGCCATTAATGGTGTGGGGCCTACTGTTAAAAGAGCCGTTGGGTTGCATTCAATAAAAAGAGAAGCTTTTTATAGAAAAAGGAGCTGTTGATGTGCTTCTTCATCGCCATTATTGCTGCGACTGAAGTACATGAAGCTCAAGTCAGCAAGACTAAGAGCAAAACAAGTTAGTTGTTTGTCTTCATCATCAACTATAGCAAGATCAGAGCAGATCTCTGAAGAGGAAAAAGAAAGTTAGCTGGTGCCATTTTCTATCTGCACCAGCAAGTTCCTCACAAATCCAGCTATTCAACTCTAAAGAACATTTACTGGAGGCTTTGGAGAAGAAGTTAGGTCTGAACATCCTCAACCCAGGAAATAAAGAAGAAGCAGAACAGTTATTCTGCAAGTTACTTCCAGCACAAGTCAAAGCAAGATATGTATCCTTGTTGCTGTGAAGAAGTTGAGCTGAGAATATTTCAACTTAGGTAGTAGCAAGTTTGTTGCAGTCACTTCACATTTACAGCAGGAAAAATCCCTGGTGTTGTGAAGAAGAAGTTATGACTAAGTATATTTCAGTTCAAGTAAAGGTAGACTCAAGAAATATATTCCTGGAGTCAAAGTTGGGCTGAGTCTATCTCATTTAAGGTATATTGGCACATAGAAATTTCCCTTGTGTCCAATCAAGACACTAACCCACTTCCATCTTGTAGGATCTTTTTGGATCTGAGTGGTAGGAGCAAATTTGCTCTGACGTGGTATTCTGTTGAGAATCTGAGCTGTAGGACTTGGTTTCAAGTCTTAGGTAGGTGAGTCATTCTCACCGAGCTATAGGGCACTTATGCCTGAGGTAGGATCTGGCTGCAGATCTTAGGTAGAGCCTTTGTATTTGATATTATAGGAGAGTCATTCTCTCTGAGGTAGGATCCCTAGTGTATCTGAGGTAGGGCTGTCCTCCCAGCCTGAGTGTAGGGCTTTTGGCCTGAGGTAGGTGATTTGCTGATCATTGAGTTGTAGGCCCTTGTGGCTGAGCTATAAGTCTTGGAGGAGACTGAGAGATCCCGAGGGATATGAGGTGTAAGCTCTCTGGAGCAGAGTTTTGGAGAAGTGCCTAGTCCAACAAGATAATTAGATAGGTGGGAGGGAAAGTGGATGTACCCTTGTTAGGGGAACAACTATAAATCTTGTGTGTACTCTGTATGTTTGTTGTGTTGCAGGTTACATATCTTGAAAGCAAAATCCAACTAACTAATAAAGCACTACAATAAAACAAAACAAAAGATAAGTCACTAAGGACTAAGAACCCTATTCACCCCCCTCTAGGTGATTTAACTATCCTTGAAATCAAAGACTTTCAAGTGGTATCAGAGGGAGGTTACTCAAAATGGACCTAATAGTCCGAATTGACCTCCAAGTATAGCTAAAAGGTTTGCACCTTTGAGTTCAAAGGTAAACCATAAGGTGTGGAGCTCAAAGGAGCTCAACGTATGCATAGAGAAAAAGAACAAGATTTGGTTGTTGATAATGCTTACAGAAGACAATGTCTATCCAGACACAAGAGCAAAGATCAGGGCCCCTCTATCACATTTAGATAGTGACTCAGAGGTGGATGAAGCTGAGGAAGGTGAATGCAGATGCTATGGGCTGATAGCTATGATAGAAGAAGAATCCTGCGAGGATTAGCCTGGATAAAATCAGGTATATTCCTCATCTAGCTCACTCTCAGAGTCTAGATATAAATCCTGCTCAGACTCTGATGTATCCTCATCAAGTGATGATGAGAGTCCTCTATCAGAAGATGATATCAATCAATTGATTGAAAATCATGCTGTACTTCTGAAAGCTTTCAAGAAAAGCTAGATGCTTGTTAAGAAGCAAGCAGAGGAAATTTCCTCCCTACAGCTGACGGCTTCCCAACACGATGAGACTTCATATTTGCTATATCTGAAGGCGAGGGAAGTTGGTCATCTAAAGACCATTGTAGATATCAATGTTGAGTCCATTAAATACAAGGACTCAATAATCAAGGATCTTGAAGAGAAACTTGAAAAGAGAGAAGAAGGTTGTGGCCAATTTCTCTAAGATAGATGTTATCAAGAGAAAATCTGAATCTGAGTGGATTTCTAAAGTTATCCGATCTCAGAGGAGAGGCCAAGCTCTTGTCAGACCTCAGTCAACCTCTCACAAGGTAATTCTCCCATCCAACAGGCATGACCAAGGCTGTAAGTGTGGTCACTAGAGGTATGGGAATCTTCCTTGTAAGATTACAAAAGTACCTTACAATGGAAGAAGAGAGGTCATGGGATTGAGTGCACAGAAGACTCCCCATGTAGAAGTCCAAAAGGTCCATTCTGGACCTTTTGTATTTAATACCCCAGCCCCCTTATTCTAGGATATGGCAATGACCTATTCCAAGGTTCTTCCAGCAAGAACATAAACCAAAGGTAAGTCAGTCAGTGAGGCTACCTTGGTTGTCCCTAAATCCATGAAGAACATGCCATCTGCAAAGAAGGTTGTTGCTAATGATGTTCAGAGTAAGCCAAGTTCCTCTACTAGCAGACTCACTTTTGGTCAAGCTCTTGCTGAAAGAAACAAGAAGAAGGCCACAGTTATCCCCACTGATAGTTTTACTTTCAAGACAACCTAAATACATAGAGGGGGGGGGGGGTGAATAGGTTCTAATTTCTTGTTTATACTTCTAGGCAGAATTCAATTACAGAAATAAAATATTCAGCACAGCAATCACAGAAATTAAAACATCACAGATTGCACAATGTTTTATAGTGGTTCCCCAAGGTTTGGGTACATCCACTTTCCCCCTTCACCTATCTAGCAGTATGCTAGATTCGGCCAAACTTCCACTATTCTCAGATCCTCAGATCCTACAGCTCAGAACCTGGATAGGTTCCTACAACTCAGGCTCAATAGCCCTACCTCAGCCTTGCCTCAAGGCCTACCACTCAGAGAAGAACCTTCTCCTACACTCAGGCAAATAGCCCTACCACTCAGAGATCACCTCTCCTACACTCAGCCTTTATAACACAGGCTTACAACTCAGATCTGTGTAAACAGATCCTACAGAAATTTAGAAAAGATATTTTAATGTCTTGCCTTTGTTGAGAGAGAAGAGGATAAGACACTTCTTGATCAGCTGATGAAATCAATTGAAAACTGAGCTTTCTTCAAAGCTTCTTGAATCTGAACTTAGCTGAGTTGATTTCCAAACAGCTTCTTGAGAAACCACTGATGGCTTCCTTCTTCTTCTTCTTCAAGATGACTGGATCCCTCTCTATCCAACACCTTTTCTGATACTTCAGACTTCTTCTTCTTAGATCTTCTGATGAAGATCTTCTTTAGAGCTTAGCACTTTCTTGAATTGAAACTTCAATAGGATCGTAATCCTTTTGTTTCTTCTTCTTCGATCTTCTTCTGTTATTTTTCTCTTCTTTTTTTTTTAATTTCCTTCTGAATATGTCTATTTATAGACTTTCTTCATGGTAACCAGCTGATTCGGTATCTAACTGTTTTCTGACAGGTCTGACAGCTTCAGTTAAACGGTGACAACCCACAGCTGTCAAGTCTTCAAACAGTTCCTGTACCTTAGCCTTGGACAGCAAAATGTCGAGACAGTCTATTAGAAAGTGTCGAGACCAATCTGTCTATCTGTGTCGACACAAGTGACTTTGGTGTCGACACAGTCTTTGATGATGTCGACTAAGTTGCCTTTAAGTCGACACAGCTTATTCAGAAAATAACTTGGTCTTGACTCTGCGGTGTGTCGACAAAAATCCTGTGTGTCGACACAGTTGTTGTAGATTCAGAACTCAGTATGTGTCGACTCAGCCTTTAGGTGTCGACACAGCAATCTTCAATTCTGCCAAAATGTGTCGACACTGTCTTCTGGTGTCGACACAAGCATAGTCGACTTTTGCCAATATGTGTCGACTCAATATCAAGGTGTCGACACATCCTCCCAGTGTCGACACAATTGAGGTCGACTATCTTCTTCTGTGAGTCGACTATCTTTCTCTGGTCGACTATCTTTATCTGGTCGACTATCTTTCACTAGTCGACTATCTTTCTCTGGTCGACTATCTTTCTCTGTGTCGACTATCTTTCACTAGTCGACTATCTTTCTCTGTGTCGACTATCTTTCACTGTGTCGACACTACTTCCCAGTACTGAGGTCGACAATTTTCTTTATGTGTCGACACTGCTTCCCAGTGTCGACATAAATGTGGTCGACTATCTTTCTCTGTGTCGACACCGATATTCTGAAGTGTCGACACAAATATTCTGAAGTGTCGACACAATTTCTTCAGGTGTCGACACGTGGACTTAGAATATTTTTCTGCATTCTTTAATACTTCTTCACCTGCACATGTCAACTCAAAACAACATCAAATACACCTTGATGTATATCATTGAGCTAAGTTGAGCTTCTTCAAATCAGGTACACATTTTCCAATGTACCCAACAATCTCCCCCTATTTGGAGAAGTCATAACCCCTATAGCCAATGATATACACCATTTATAAAAAGTATAAACTGATGATATATGACAAACAGGAATACTTAATATAAACAAAATAAAAACAATCCATCACAGAATGAACATTATATGATACCAAACAACATTTTGTTTATAACATGATAATGTTTGAATACAGAGTTTTATATTTAATGATCAAAACATAACAAAACACTTTGAAAGAACTAAAAATTAAGACTGATCAGGCTCTTTTATGACAATCCCTTTGCCAGATAGAATTTGAGCCTTCACAAGAGCTTCAGTATCTTCAGCTGGCTTCTTGCCTTTTAGATCAGCCTTCTTCTTTGCTTATTCCTTGAGCCTTTGCCTTTCAAAGTAATGAAAGGGCTTTGGAAAGTACTTGCTCGGCTCCTGAGCATCTGGTGGCAGCCTACCCAGCTTGGCTTTTCTTCTAAACTGTACTATTGCCTCTTGCCTGGCTTCATACTTCTGCCATTCCATCTCATTGAACCACTTGCCTCTTTCATGTACTTGGTCTTTGACAGCCTTCCATGCAGTGAGTATAATGTTTCTGGAAGTAGGACTCCACTGCTCAAAGTCTGGCTTAAGTTCAGCCTGCTCTCTAAATCTTTTCTTAGATAGTAGAGCATCTTGCTGTTCTTTCAAAGTAGCCTCAGGCTTATCAACCTTCCCAATAACAACATTAGTAACCTCCTTTGGAGGACTATACATTCCTTGAACTTGTTGATCAATCATATCAAAATCTGGAGGAGGGTAAATGACTTGGGCAACCTCAGGTTGATTGCCTTCAAGTAGACCTGTTTGTATTCCTAACTCAGCCACCATAGCATCATCACACAAAGGTGGATATCCCAATGTGGCTCGAATACTATTGGTCACCCATTTGGTGTGCTCTGAGCCTGCATGAATTAACAACCTCTCCCCCTTTATGGCTTCTCTAGTAATATGATCTCTTAGGTCTTCCTTCTGAAATCTGATTTGGCCATCCAGATAATTCACACCCTCTTTAAAAAATGGTTTTAACTTTAGAAGCTTGTCAGATATTTCCTTTTGAGAGGTAGTGATAACAGTTTTAACAGAATCAATAGCAGCTTGAAATTTCTTATCAAATTCTTCCATTTCCTTTGCTCTAGCTGCAGGCAGGCCTGGAATAGTCTTTTGCAATTCATCAATGATCGCTTGATGAGATTCAGTTAAATTGTCATTCATCCTTATCTGATTTTTCAAAACATAGCTTTGCTTTAAAGCAATATCATCCACCTTAGGGATGATAGACTGCTGTTGTTTTGCCAAATATACCACAGCATTACCTCCCTTATGGAAGCAATCTGTCATCTCCTTCTTATGCATATTGACCTCAAACCTAATAGATTTTATATCTTGAGCTAAGTCAAATTGAAGGGACTTGTTGTTCTCATCAACATATTTTTCAATAGCCACTCTGTGTTCATCCAATTTCACTTGTAAGTCGACCATAAACTTGTTATAATCAAATTCAGAAGGAGTGTGATGTGCTGTAGGCTGTAGAGCCTGCTTATAGCTCTTGCTCCTTCTCTTGAAGACCATAAGTTTTCTCTTCTTAGCCATCCTGGTTTCTTCATTCTCAGAATTAGAAGTACTATCAATTTGAACTCTCTCTTTGGGAGGAGGAGGAACATCTGCTTCAGTGCCATGTTGTTCAGCCTCAACATGCACAGGCTCCCCCTCAATTGCTTGCTCCACTTCCATTCTATCAGTAATTATTTCATCATTTGGAAATAACTCATCCAGAGTATATTCCTTCTGGGCTGGAACATCTGCAGTATTCAAATTTTGAGATAAATCAGTTTGAGCTTCCTCTTGCACTTGCTCAGACAACTTCTCCCCCTGTACTTGTTCAGTATTGGTGATATCCTGGGCAGGTGAGGACACTTGCTTCCCCTGGACCTGTGCAAAAATAGAAATATTAGAAACGTCTTTTGTAGGAAAATACACCAGCTCCCCCTGCACCTGTACCTGGTCATGAGTAGATACAGTCTGTGTAGGTGAATAAACTTGCTGAGCTGGTATTCTTACTTCTTCTCCTTGAATTGCAGGTATTGTGGCATCCTGAACTTGTGTAGAAGCCGGCTGATCTTCAACCTCTTGTCTTACTTGCTCTTCTTGTGGGTGCTCAGTACTGGTAGCATGACCTGGGGATTTCTCAGGTGAATCCTGCCTTTCCACTTCAGGCATTTCTTTGGTCAGCACCCTATCCCATCTGGAAAATAATCTCATGTCCATCCTTCTCATGTGATTAATTTTTATTCCAGGTAGTTGTTGCATAACATCAGGAATCTCCTTAGTTAGGTATATACTCATTATTCTAGCCAGATTTGGCTTCTTGATTCCTTCCTTAATCTTTTCAAAGATTACAATTGACCAATCTGTTAGAATTGTAAACACAATCCTGGTCATGAGGCTGAACATATAGGCGGAAATCCTATCATGTCCACCTGGCTTGCACAGAATTACTTTGCCAACCACCTCAGACAGAAACTTCCCCTGTTGATTCATTCCTTTCCTGTTGAAAGCAGCTCCAATTTTCATGATGGAATCCAATCCACACCATTGAAGAGCCTCCCTTGATTTAGAAGCAGGGACGGCCTCTTCATTCTCAATTATAGGAAATTGTAGAATTGTTCTTAATTTACTTGGTGTAATTTCCACTGGTGACCCATGAACTGTGGATTTTATCTCATGACTTTCAGAATCTACAGATGCAGAAGTAAAGAACTCATGCACCTCCTTCTTCCATATCTTAGATGGTTCGGAGACCAGAAATTCTAATCCTGAGTCGGAGAGGAGAGAGATAACCCCGAGAACATCTGGAGGGGCAGCAGCAAAGGCCTGGCGCACCAACTCATATCCTTCATTCACATTATCTTCAATCTTTGGCGCCATTGATCAGTCGAGAAAGCTTGAAAGATGAGAGAAAGAGAGAGAGAGGGAGAATGTCGACACAGGGTTCCGAAAACCTTGTAAGCGTGTCGACAGAATGAGTTTTTTACCTATTTATACCTTCTGTTTAAAGAAGATCAAAAGTCGCCAAAAACAGACTATAAGTGTCGACACAGATGGAATGTGTCGACACAAGCTTCTATTGTCTCGACTTCAAGTCCGTCTATTATGTGTCGACACCAATTTGCGGTTATGTCGACACCAGAGATATATAGTAGAGCATCAGAAATTCTGTGTCGACTCTTAGTATAAGTGTCGACACAAAATCTGTAAGTGTCGACACCACTATCCTGGTGAAGTCGACACTATATTCCTGGATAAGTCGACAATAAGATTCTTAAGTGTCGACACATATTTTCTGTGTCGACACAATATCTCTGACTTGTCGACATTACTACCCTGAGTCGACACATTATTACTAAATGTGTCGACACCATCTTACTTAGCCAATTTCTGTTTGTTCAACACAACTTATAAGTACTACAAAGTACTTGATACTACTTCAATGTGCCTTTATATCACTTGAATGACTTGTTACCACTTCAACTTCATTATGGATGATTTTGTGATGACACTAATCAATGGTTAACATACCTAATTCAATTTTGAATTTATTGAATTTGGTCACATCTAGGGGCTTAGTAAACACATCTGCTATTTGATAATCTGTTTTCACAAATTCCAATGAGATGTCTTCTTTTTCTACATGTTCTCTAAGAAAATGGTATTTAATTTCTATATGCTTAGTTCTACTATGAGACACAGGATTATTAGCAATAGAAATTGCACTCTTAGAATCACACAATAGAGGTGTTCTACTTACTTGAATACCATAATCCTTAAGCTGATGCTGCATCCATAATAGCTGTGCACAGCAGCTTCCAGCAGCAACATACTCAGACTCAGCTGTGGAAATTGCCACACTGGTCTGCTTCTTACTACTCCATGATATTAGTCTTCCTCCCAGGAATTGACAAGTACCTGTAGTACTCTTCCTATCCTCTCTACATCCTGCACAATCTACATCTGAATAGCCTGTTAGTTGAAAATCTCTATTCCTAGGGTACCAAAGGCCTAGATTAGGTGTGCCCTTAAGATATCTCAGAATCCTTTTGACTGCAGTATAATGAGATTCTTTAGGGCAGGCTTGGTACCTAGCACAGACACATATAACATACATAATATCTGGTCTACTAGCAGTGAGATATAGTAGTGAGCCAACTATTCCTCTATACAAAGTCTCATCAACAGGTTTACCTGCATCATCTTTGCATATAGGCATACTTGTTCCCATAGGAGTTCTCATGGTGGAGGATGACTCCATACCATACTTCTTAATCAATTCTTTGGTGAACTTAGACTGGGATATGGACAAGCCATCATCAGTCTGTCTTACTTGGAGTCCTAAGAAGAACTTAAGTTCCCCCATACTGCTCATCTCAAACTTCCCTTGCATAAGTTTGGCAAACTTTTTACAAAGGTTGTTTTGAGTAGATCCAAAGATTATGTCATCAACATATATCTGGACTAAGATGATCTTACCTTTGGATTCCCTAAGGAATAGAGTTTTGTCTATTTTTCCTCTTGAGAATTTATTCTCAATGAGAAAAGTAGACAGGGTTTCATACCAAGCCCTTGGAGCTTGCTTTAACCCATACAGAGCTTTCCTAAGCTTATAAACAAAATCAGGTTTAAGAGGATCTACAAAACCTGATGGCTGCTCTACATATACTTCTTCTTTAAGATCACCATTCAGAAATGCTGACTTCACATCCATCTGGTATACTTTGAAGTCTTGATAGGCTGCATAGGCAAGGAACATTCTGATTGCCTCCAGCCTTGCTACTGGAGCAAAGGTTTGATCAAAGTCAATCCCTTCTTCCTGCCTGTATCCTTTTGCAACCAATCTTGCTTTATTCTTCACTATTATTCCACTTTCATCTAGCTTGTTCCTATAGATCCATTTTGTGCCAATTATGTTGTGGCCTCTTTGTTTAGGAACAAGCTCCCAGACATTGCACCTTCTGAATTGATTCAGCTCCTCTTGCATAGCATCAATCCAGTGCTGGTCTTGGATAGCTTCTTCAAACTTCTTAGGCTCCATTTGTGACAGGAAACTTGAATGTAGAACTGTGTTTTGATTTCTGCTTCTAGTTTGCACCCCCTGTCTTGGATCACCTATTATCTGATCAGCTGGATGATCTCTTAAATGTCTTGTAGCTGGAGGAAGATTCCCTTCTAGTTGATCATCTCCAGCTCCTTCATTTAGCTGAATCTCTTGGTTTTCATCAGCTTCTATAGTATCTTGTTCTCCCCCTGGACAGAAGCCTTCATTTTCCAATGCTCCATCTTCCTTTGATACTTCAGTAATGGAGATCTTGTCCATACTTTTGCTTATACCTGTTGAGTCATTTGATCTACAAGACAACTCACAGTTGATTAATCTTATTTCATCAAACACAACATGCACAGATTCTTCAACAACTTGAGTAGTCAAGTTGAAGACTCTATAGGCCTTAATATTTGTGCTGTACCCAACAAATATCCCATCCTGGGATTTGGCAGCAAACTTAGTCAAATATGACTTGCCATTGTTAAGTATATAACACTTGCAACCAAAGATCCTAAAGTAAGATAGATTTGGTTTTCTGCCTTTCACAATCTCATAGGGAGTCATTTTGTGGCTTTTGGTGATAGTAGCCCTATTGATTACATGACAAGCAGTGTTAACTGCCTCAGCCCAAAAATATTCTGGGAGAGAGGTGTCACTCAACAGAGTTCTACCTGTTTCAATTAATGTTCTATTCTTTCTTTCAGCAATTCCATTTTGCTGAGGTGTTCTAGGTGAGGAGAACTCTTGGAAAATCCCAAAGTCTTTACACAATTTTGTTATGCTTTCAGATTGAAACTCAGTACCATGGTCACTTCTGATTTTGACCACTGTACTATTCAGTTCATTCTGAATTTGCTTTACAAAATTAAGTAATACACTTGGGGTTTCAGATTTTTGTCTCAGAAAGAACACCCATGTAAATCTAGAATAGTCATCTACAACCACAAAAGTGTAGACTTTCCTACCTAGACTGTGAACTGGCATAGGACCAAAAAGATCCATATGCAAGAGGTATAAGCACCTCACAGAATCCTTGTTTTCAAGGCTTTGAAAGGAGGATTTTGTCTGCTTGCCCTTTTGACAAGCTGAGCATATCCCTTCCTTTATACACTTAACTTGAGGTCCATTCCTCACTAACTCTTTGCTAAAGAGTTGGCCAATTGTCTTGTAGTTTAGATGAGTCAATCTCTTGTGCCACTTAACACAATGAGAAGCATTGTCATCAGCTACAAGACAGATGAGAGAAGCCTTATTCTCACATTCAAAATTAAGACAATATACATTTCTCTTCCTATACCCAGTCAATATGATCTTTTGATCACTTGACCTTTTGATATGACATCCATCTTTAACAAATGAAATGTCATATCCTAAATCACTTAGCTGGCTTATGCTTATTAAATTATGTTTCAAACCTTTTACATAAGCCACTTGGGTGATAGTAATTAGGTTAGAAGAAATGTTACCAAACCCTTTGATGACTCCTTTTTCAGATCCACCAAAGATCACTTTAGGTCCATCTTTGACAGATGAATACTCCTTCAGCAGCCCCTTTGTTCTAGTCATGTGCCTGGAACAACCAAGTACCATATAGGGGCATGGCCACTTGGACTATCCTGCAACACATAATTACTTACCCTTAGAACCCAAGTAAGTCTTGGGTCCTTGGTTCAGGTTAGCATTAATAAAGCTACCATAACCTTTTCTAACAGGTAGACTATTGTTCTTTATAACACTTGTGCTATGTAAGACCCCAACCTCGGAGATGATCGCGTTCGGGCACCGTTTTGAGAGTCAAAACGGTGTCGGGTGGAAAAATGGTCAACATGAATTTTGTTCGTCTCGATGAGATCTACAACTTTCATGTTGACCACTTTTCGATTTGAGGTCATCTCAGGGGCACACGGCCAGGCACACGGCCGTGTGCCTACCCGTGTTCAGTGGTCGAATGCGTTTTTGTGCAGTCTCGAGTCAGAGAAGGACACGGCCTGAGACACACGGCCGTGTCTCAAGCCGTGTGTGGGGCACACGGCCTCGAACACGGCGTGTCAAGACCCGTGTCGATCGGCGAATGAGCTACATGGCCAGACACACGGCCGTGTGTCAAGCCGTGTTCGGCCCAGTTTTTGGGATTTTGGATCTAATCTCGGCCGTTCGTTCCCTTGGATCTGGATCCGACGGTGGGGGATGCTCCTGGGGGGTTATTAGTCGGGAAATGGGGGGAGAAACCCTCATTTTCACTTTGAGTTTCTCTTTCTTCATCTTAGAGAGAGGGGAGAACTCCTTTGGTGGTGTGAGCCCAAATTCCGGCCGCCGGCGGAGCACCGGAGCACCGATTCGCGATCCGAGTCCGGATCCTCGAAGGCAAGGGCGAGGCAAAGCTTTCCATCCGGCTACATCTTCATGGCGCCGCGGAAAAATGCAAGGGTAACGATTCTCTTCATAGGGCATGTGTAGTCGCCCTTCTTTCTTGCATGGGGAGATCCCCCTCTCGCGAGTGAGCGTTGAGGCGCGGAATCCCTTCGGGTAGATATGTAAAGTCCCCGTTGTTAGAGCCCGGAATCGGAGTACGGGCGTAGGCATTGTGTGTGAAGCCTATTCGGGTTTAACCCGGATCGGTGATGTTTGCATTGCATGGCCGGAGAAGACTCCGTGCCGATGATTGTAGTTTTCCGAAATTTCTACGCGGTAGATTGCATACAGGGATCCTTGGGGGTTAGCCTCGAGGCGCACCCGGAAAGCTTGGGCGGAATCGAATTGCCGCCACGATGTTGCCTTGGAGGGCAAATCGGTACATAACGGGGTTATGTGCGTGTTTTGATCGTTTGTGGGAATGAGGAGAAACTTGGCCCGCACCGATGGCTAAATGGCCGTGGTGAAGTGAGCAACGGGCGGGTGGAACTCTGCCCATTCCAAGTGGTCTCAGTAGAAGCGACCTAAAGTACATGGGACTTCCCGGGGGGCTGGAAACGGGCCTAGGCTTCGGCTGAAAGGGCTAAATGCTCACGTGTGTTGCCATCCGAGGGATGGTGGTGGAATCGCGGTGTCGGACTGGGTCCGGACCGGGTTCACCGATTAGTGCCCTGAGAGCACGGAGTGTGCGGCCGTGCGTGCCGACACTTGTGGCGAATAGAATGCTTTATATAATTGCTATGATAGTCTTATATGCAGGGAAGGAGCACCGCCGTCCCGAGAAACGGGACGGGGTCGTTATAATTTGGTCAGCTCTTGCTGACCGTTGCCCTTTTGTATTGCCACCTCTTGGGTGGGTTGTTTCTACAGGTGCTGCTGTGGAGCCAAGCGGCAAATAGCGGGCTAAAGCCCAAGTTGCAGCGCCAGCCCTCGAAGGCTTAGATATTAGCTTTTCATATTCATGTATGGCCGGCCTGCGCGCCGATGTATGAAAGACGATATTTTGTTAAGCGAACACTTCTGTAAGGCCTTAAGGCCGTGAACTATTTTCTGTATGTACTCATTCCTGGGTTATAGTGGACATTCATGCTCTGTGGCAGGGTTCTTATCTTTTTGCAACTTAATTAAATTGCTTCCGCTAGGTGTTGTGTAGGACGCTCTGATTGGTTGTGTGGTTTCAACGCGTAACCAACCGGTCTGTCCGTAGTATATGGCGTCGGGCCCCGGCCGGACCTACTGTTATATGCTATGTGACGGATAGGGGTGTTACAAATTGGTATCAGACTTCTGGTTTCGGTCAAGCTTAAATGAATTCGTGGACGAATTCACTTTAAGGGGTGGTGAGCACATTGTGTGCGTCATCGTTATAATATGAAAAGAACCCATGAATGTCCACTTAGGAATGAAAATACACATGATTGAGGAACCTGCGTGTTCCTATAATTGCTGTTTGCAGTAATTTTTGGGTCACTTATCGGTGTTTTGCACGATTTTAGGTGACCAGAAGTGGCGCTGGGCCGTCTGAACGGCCAGGTTCTGAGGCGAGCAGTGCGCCAAGCGATGCGCCTGCAACACCTTTGTCTGCTGAGACCATTAGGTTGGTGGCAGAAGCGGTCATGGCAATGATAAATGCGCAGCCTGCAAGGCAGGTGCAGCAGCCTGCTCCTGCTATGGAGCAAGTACCGGTTCAGACGGCAGAGCGAAGGAGGGTTGAGCAAGTTGTGCTGGAACCAGAGTTTCCGCGGAGAGCAACTGAAAGACAACTGAAGCACGTGATGGGCTTTCACCCACCAGTGTTCACGGGGGCAGAAACCCCGACCCAAGCAGAGGATTGGCTCTCAAGGGTCAACAGGGTGATGACTGCGACGCAAACTGAAGAGTGGCAGAAGACCACTATAACGACGTTCCTTTTGGATGGGGACGCAAGACTGTGGTGGGAGGGCCTAGAGCTGCATCAGTTGAGGGGAAGGCCATTGGCCGAAGTCCCGATGGAGGAGTTTGCGAGACTATTTATGGCTCGATACCTCCCCTCGGCGCAGAGGATCGTGCTAGAGAGTGAATTCCAGAAGTTGGTGCAGGGTGATAGCACCGTTGATGAATACCTCCACGAGTTTACTCGGTTGGGGAGATATGCCGGCGCTACCTTCGCAGACGAGGAGCGCAAGACGAGCCGCTTTTATGAAGGGCTAAGGGATGATTTGAGGTTGCTGCTGTCGGGGCCCAAGACGCAGGGATTCATGACCCTGGTCAGTTCGGCCCGGTCCTTGGAGAAGGATATGAGAAATGTGCAAGCAAAGAAAGAAAGGGAATCCGGTGGCAAGAAATCAGAGTTCAAGGCGCCGACTACATCGAAGTCGGGCTACCGTAGATTCTTCAAGAAGGCTAAGACATCGGGTCCAGCATCTTCTGCAGGTGCCTCGGGGGCAACTACCCATCGAACCCCGGGGGCTTGCTTCACGTGTGGAAAGCCGGGGCACTTTGCCCGTGACTGCTGGAGTGGACGCGCAAAGTCCGAAAGGAAGCAAGGAGCCACCTACGAGGAAAAGGGCAAAGCGGTGGAGTCGACCGCGTCCCACTATGCTCCGACTCAGCCTAGAGTCTACAACTTGGGCCAGCAGGAGGCCATCAAGCAAGCGGATGTGGTGACAGGTATGAGTTAATTTATGCAAGTTGACTTGAGAATACTATTACCTATTGCTTGTTAAGCTAATGTCTTTTGCTTAGGCTTTGTGGTGATTAGCGATAGTCCGGCACGAGCACTGTTCGACACTGGTGCTTCGCATTCTTTCTTGTCCGAACAATTTATATCGCGTATCGGAGTCCCTTCTTCGATGGCGAAGGACAAGTTAGATGTGTTGCTACCAAATGGGTGCTCGATGCGTGCGGACAGAGTGTGCGCCGTGAAGGTTCACATAGGGAGCCAAGAGTTCGACTTGCTAGCGTCATTATTGCCGTTGGTAGAGTTCGATGTTATCTTTGGAATGGATTGGCTGTCAGAGCAGAAGGCTTGGATCGATTGCGACCGTAAAGAGGTCAAGCTGGGTGTAGGGCGGGAGACTACTTTCGAGGGGCTTAAGGGGTCGAGCAAGACATTAATGTCTGCTCTTCAGGTGGTGAAGGCGGTTCGTGCTGGTGCAGAGCTGTTCTTTGCAATAGTGGGGGCTGTGGAGCCAAAGTCCCCGTTGGATAGCATCCCAGTGGTTTGCGAATACCCCGATGTGTTCCCGGATAGCCTTCCCGGAGCCCCACCGCAGCGAGAGATTGATTTTACTATCGAGCTCATGCCGGGTGCCAAACCCGTGTCACGTGCTCCTTATAGGTTGGCGCCAAAGGAGATGGCGGAGTTGAAGGTTCAGGTGGAGGAACTGATGGAGCAAGGTTATATGCGTCCAAGTTCGTCGCCTTGGAGCGCACCGGTCCTCTTCGTTAAAAAGAAGGACGGTAGTATGCGGCTGTGCATCGACTACAGAGAATTGAACAAGTTGACGGAAAAGAATAAGTACCCGATCCCGAGGATTGATGATCTCTTTGATCAGTTAGTCAGATCATCTGTATACTCCAAGTTAGACTTGAAGTCGGGGTACTATCAGCTGAGGATCAGGGAGTGTGATATCCCGAAGACGGCGTTCAGTACGAGGTATGGGCATTTCGAGTTCACGGTCATGCCGTTTGGACTGACAAATGCGCCATCAGTGTTTATGGATCTGATGAACAGGACGTTCAGAGACTTCCTAGATCGCTTTGTGATCGTCTTTATTGACGATATTTTGGTATACTCGCAGTGCGAAGAAGACCACTTCAAGCATCTGCATTTGGTGTTGGAGACTCTGAGGAGGAATGATCTTTACGCAAAGTTCTCCAAGTGCGAGTTCTGGCTACCCTCGGTAGCGTTCCTTGGTCATATAGTGAGTGGGGAAGGTATAGCGGTGGATCCGGCGAAGATTGTTGCGATACGGGAGTGGCCTGCGTTATCTTCTGTCGCGGAAGTCCGTAGTTTTCTCGGGCTTGCCGGATATTACAGGCGCTTCGTAGAGAACTTCTCGCGGGTAGCGTTACCTCTCACGAAGTTGACAAGGAAGGATCAGAAATTCTTGTGGACGCAAGAGTGCGTGCAAGCTTTTGAGGAGCTGAAGAGGCGGTTGACCACGGCGCCAGTGCTAAGTTCGCCGAGTGGGACCGAGGGCTTTGAGGTGTATAGCGACGCTTCGGGTAGCGGTTTGGGCTGCGTGTTGTTGCAGCATGGTAGCGTGATAGCGTATGGATCGCGTCAGCTAAAGGTGCATGAAAGAAATTATCTGGTGCACGACTTGGAGTTGGCGGCCGTGATATTTGCACTCAAGTTGTGGAGGCACTACCTATACGGAGTAAGGGTCGATATATACACCGATCACAAGAGCCTAAAATACCTGTTGGATCAGAAGGATCTCAATATGAGGCAGAGGAGGTGGATGGAGTTCCTGGGGGACTACACCTTCAAAATACATTATGTACCCGGGAAGGGCAACGCAGTTGCGGATGCGCTGAGCCGCAGGGCTCCCGCCCGAGCCAACTGGTTGTCGGTGCATGATGAACGGCTAGTGCGGGAGTTGGAGGAGCTTGAGATCTGTTGCGTTGACAAGCAGACGAGCGCCAAAGCAATGTTAAACTGGACAGAGGTGCAGTATGACCTGGCTGACCGGGTTCGGCAGGCATTGGAGTTAGATGACTCCATGAAGGAGCTTTTGGAGGCCGCTACGGATGGGTCAAATTCCCAGTTCTCGGTGGAAGATGGTTTGTTAAGGAAGGATCATCGTTTGTGCGTCCCAAGTGGGGGCAACCTCCGGGCGGAGTTGATGTACGAGGCTCATCATACCAAGTACTCAATCCACCCAGGGAGCACGAAGATGTATCGTGATCTCAAGAAGTTGTTTTGGTGGCCGGGGCTTAAGAAAGATGTGGCGTTGTACGTGGCTAAATGCCAAACGTGCGCCTTGGTGAAGGCGGAGTGCCAAAAGCCGGGAGGATTTCTGAAGTCCTTGCCTATACCGGAGTGGAAATTCGACGATATATCCATGGACTTTATGCACGGGTTGCCAAGGTCGCAGAAGGGGAACGACGCCATCTGGGTGATCGTAGATCGGCTAACCAAGGTATCTCATTTCATTCCGCATAGGAAGGATGATCCAGTCGAGAAATTGGCAAAGTTGTACGTTGACAATATTGTTAGGCTGCATGGTGTGCCTCGTAGTATTGTGAGTGATCGCGATGGGCGGTTCACGTCAAATGATTGGATGTTGGTGCAGCAGATGTTGGGAACAAAGTTAAAGTTCAGTACAGCTTTCCATCCGCAGACGGATGGGCAGACCGAGAGGGTCAATAGAACGATGGAGGACATGCTACGCATGTGTGTCCTGGACTTCGGTAAGCATTGGGAAGACCACCTTTATTTGGTGGAGTTCGCGTACAACAACAGCTACCAAGCGAGTATACAAATGGCGCCCTTCGAGGCCCTGTATGGTAGGAAGTGTCGCACGCCGTTATCATGGCTTGAAGCGGGTGAGGCAAGGTTGTACAAGAAGCAGGAGGTGGAGAGTGCTACCTCGTTAGTGCGGATCATTCAGGAGCGCTTGTTGATCGCTCAGGACCGGCAAGCGAAGTATTACAATGCCAAGCACCGGAACGTGGAGTTCGCGGTAGGCGATTGGGTATATCTGAAAGTGAAGCCGTTCAAGGGGGGTTTCGCGGGTGAGACGCTTGAAGAAGCTGAGCCCAAGATACCTTGGACCTTTTGAGGTTCTGGAGCGAGTCGGCGAAGCGGCTTACCGTTTGAGGCTATCGGAGGAATTGGGTGGTTTACATGATGTGTTCCACATTTCTGTGTTGCGGAAGGCGGTGCAAGAGCCTTCGCAAGTGATCGCGGTTGATCAGGTGCCGGTTGAGGAAGGGTTGACAACGAAAGTCAAGCCCATATCTATTGAGGATTTCGAAGTCAAGCGGCTTCGGAACAAGGAAATCAGAATGGTGAAGGTCCGTTGGGATAACTGCGGACGCGAGGAGCTCTCTTGGGAGCGAGAGAAGGCAATGCGCGAGGAGTACCCCGAGTTGTTCCCCTCAGGTACTCGTTATGTTTATTTTGTGTAGTCTTTGTTCTTAATTTCGAGACGAAATTCTCTTAAGGGGGAGGGAGTTGTAAGACCCCAACCTCGGAGATGATCGCGTTCGGGCACCGTTTTGAGAGTCAAAACGGTGCCGGGTGGAAAAATGGTCAACATGAATTTTGTTCGTCTCGACGAGATCTACAACTTTCATGTTGACCACTTTTCGATTTGAGGTCATCTCAGGGACACACGGCCAGGCACACGGCCGTGTGCCTACCCGTGTTCAGTGGTCGAATGCGTTTTTATGCAGTCTCGAGTCAGAGAAGGACACGGCCTGAGACACACGGCCGTGTCTCAAGCCGTGTGTGGGGCACACGGCCTCGAACACGGCGTGTCAAGACCCGTGTCGATCGGCGAATGAGCTACACGGCCAGACACACGGCCGTGTGTCAAGCCGTGTTCGGCCCAGTTTTTGGGATTTTGGATCTAATCTCGGCCGTTCGTTCCCTTGGATCTGGATCCGACGGTGGGGGATGCTCCTGGGGGGTTATTAGTCAGGAAATGGGGGGAGAAACCCTCATTTTCACTTTGAGTTTCTCTTTCTTCATCTTAGAGAGAGGGGAGAACTCCTTTGGTGGTGTGAGCCCAAATTCCGGCCGCCGGCGGAGCACCGGAGCACCGATTCGCGATCCGAGTCCGGATCCTCGAAGGCAAGGGCGAGGCGAAGCTTTCCATCCGGCTACATCTTCATGGCGCCGCGGAAAAATGCGAGGGTAACGATTCTCTTCATAGGGCATGTGTAGTCGCCCTTCTTTCTTGCATGGGGAGATCCCCCTCTCGCGAGTGAGCGTTGAGGCGCGGAATCCCTTCGGGTAGATATGTAAAGTCCCCGTTGTTAGAGCCCGGAATCGGAGTACGGGCGTAGGCATTGTGTGTGAAGCCTATTCGGGTTTAACCCGGATCGGTGATGTTTGCATTGCATGGCCGGAGAAGACTCCGTGCCGATGATTGTAGTTTTCCGAAATTTCTACGCGGTAGATTGCATACAGGGATCCTTGGGGGTTAGCCTCGAGGCGCACCCGGAAAGCTTGGGCGGAATCGAATTGCCGCCACGATGTTGCCTTGGAGGGCAAATCGGTACATAACGGGGTTATGTGCGTGTTTTGATCGTTTGTGGGAATGAGGAGAAACTTGGCCCGCACCGATGGCTAAATGGCCATGGTGAAGTGAGCAACGGGCGGGTGGAACTCTACCCATTCCAAGTGGTCTCGGTAGAAGCGACCTAAAGTACATGGGACTTCCCGGGGGGCTGGAAACGGGCCTAGGCTTCGGCTGAAAGGGCTAAATGCTCACGTGTGTTGCCATTCGAGGGATGGTGGTGGAATCGCGGTGTCGGACTGGGTCCGGACCGGGTTCACCGATTAGTGCCCTGAGAGCACGGAGTGTGCGGCCGTGCGTGCCGACACTTGTGGCGAATAGAATGCTTTATATAATTGCTATGATAGTCTTATATGCAGGGAAGGAGCACCGCCGTCCCGAGAAACGGGACGGGGTCGTTATAATTTGGTCAGCTCTTGCTGACCGTTGCCCTTTTGTATTGCCACCTCTTGGGTGGGTTGTTTCTACAGGTGCTGCTGCGGAGCCAAGCGGCAAATAGCGGGCTAAAGCCCAAGTTGCAGCGCCAGCCCTCGAAGGTTTAGATATTAGCTTTTCATATTCATGTATGGCCGGCCTGCGCGCCGATGTATGAAAGACGATATTTTGTTAAGCGAACACTTCTGTAAGGCCTTAAGGCCGTGAACTATTTTGTGTATGTACTCATTCCTGGGTTATAGTGGACATTCATGCTCTGTGGCAGGGTTCTTATCTTTTTGCAACTTAATTAAATTGCTTCCGCTAGGTGTTGTGTAGGACGCTCTGATTGGTTGTGTGGTTTCAACGCGTAACCAACCGGTCTGTCCGTAGTATATGGCGTCGGGCCCCGGCCGGACCTACTGTTATATGCTATGTGACGGATAGGGGTGTTACATGTTATACCAGCAGTCTAGTGCAAAATGGCCTCTCTTGCCACAACACTAACATTCAAACTTATTGTATCTAGATCTAGATACATCCTTGTCAGAAGAATTTCTGTTCATTGCTGGTGCTGCAGCAACTTCACCTACTGATCTCTTAAAACCATTGGGTTTATGACTATGGGTAGGCCTGCTTGCATTTACACCCTTGTTCTTCAGAACATTAGTCTTAATATGACCTTGAATATTTTCATGATCATATTTGTTGGAAGGCACTTCCACTTTACTAAACTTTATGGGGACTGAAAGGTTTAGTGGCTGAACAAGAGCTTTGCCTTTCCTCTTGAATCTGCCAGCCCTGGAGTTACCTTTAAATCCTAATCCAGCCTTGACCTTTTGAATGACAAATTCATCTATCAAGGGTAAGACAGATTTTGGCTTAGAGTAACTAGCCACTAAATCCCTTTCAATTTTAAGTCTGGCCTCCAGACTCTTCACTTGATCATTAGTATAATTAATTGTGCCCATCTGAATAATAGTTATATTCTTCAGCTTGGCAATTTCATTTAATTTTTGATCAATAACTTTCTCTAACTCAGTTGTAGTAACCCTTAGTTCAGTAATTTCTTGAGCCTGAGATTTAACCAAGTTCTTGCTTTTCTTAAGGGCCTGCAACAAGTCCCCATACTTGTCTATCAATTGATAGACATCTCCTTCAGATTCAGATGCATCTACATCACTTGATGCAGATGTAGCTGATTCTTCACTTGTACTACAAACAGATGTAATAGAAGGACATTGTACCTTATTAGGACCAGACTGATTCTGGCATATGTCCTCTTCTGATCCTACCATCAGCCCCATACACTGATGATCCTTTTGTTCATTGATGGAGTCTAGCAACAGCAAAAACTCCTCTTCTTCAGATGCAGCATATAGTCCAATATATGCTTCAGCTTCAGATTCTGACTCTGAAGTTGACTGGTCTGTTAGACTCTTATCTTTCTTTGCAACAAAGGATTTCTCCTTCTTGCCTTTCTGATGAGTCTTCTTCTTGTCTGAAGACTCCTTTCTCTTATCAGGACAGTCAGCCACTACATGTCCAGGCCTATTGCAACAATAGCAGACAATCTTTGAAGTAGTGGCTTTGCTGGGCTTTGATCTGCTCTTCTCTTTTCTTGATGACCTTTTCTTCTAATAATAGTCATCAACTTGTTGTGATGTGGAAGGCCTAGACTTCCATTGCTTCTTTTTCAAGAACCTCTGGAATTGCCTTGTGAATGCAGCAAAGTCTGCATCTGAATCACAGCTTTCTGAACCCTTATCTGAATTTTCAGAACTATCTTCTGCAACTTCCTTAGGAGGAGATGGTGATTTCCTCCTATTCTTTCTAGTGGCTTCTGCATTGAATGCCACAGTCTTTTCTCTATGCTCTCCTCTTGAATTCTTTTCCTCCTCCTTCCTCACCATAAGTTGCATTTCATAGGATAGCAACTTTCCAAACAGGGTGGGAGGAGAGATCTCTGCCAATTTAGCCACTTCCCTTATGGCACAGATCTTTGTGTCCCAATCCTTTGTTAAGGATCTCAAGAATTTGTCATTCAGTTCATAAGTACTGAAGACTCTTCCATAGGACATAAGCTCATTCACAATTCTATAGAATTTCTTGTAGCACTCAGTTATGCTATCAGATTTTCCTTGTCTAAAACTTTCATACTCCTGATTGAGCAAAGATTTCCTGTCCTGCCTTACTTCTTCAGATCCCTCCATGTAGACAATCAATGTGTCCCACATCTCTTTGGAGGTCTTGCAGTGAATCAGATTCTGAAATGTTGAATCATCAATGGCACTAACAATAATGTTCTGAGCTCTTTTATCCATGGTTGCCAAGATGATTTCATCCTTGGTCATTTCTGAATAACTCTTTGGAGTTTGGATATTTGCATCAAGAACTGATACCTTCATTGGAATGAAGGGGCCTTCCTGTACTGTGATGTAAATCCTTGGGTCAGATGCCTCCATAAACAATCTGACTCTTTCTTTCCAAATTCCAAAAATTTCTTTCTTGCATATGGGTAATTTCATAGACCTTAGCTCCTTATGATTCTCACCAGAACCCATCTTTTTGAATCTTGATTCTGCCTTTCAGATCTACCTCAGACTGTTAAGTCCTTTTTGAGGAACCTGGCTCTGATACCACTTGATAGTTTTACTTTCAAGACAACCTAAACACCTAGAGGGGGGGGGGTGAATAGGTTCTAATTTCTTGTTTATACTTCTAGGCAGAATTCAATTACAGAAATAAAACATTCAGCACAGCAATCACAGAAATTAAAACATCACAGATTGCACAATGTTTTATAGTGGTTCCCCAAGGTTTGGGTACATCCACTTTCCCCCTTCACCTATCTAGCAGTATGCTAGATTCGGCCAAACTTCCACTATTCTCAGATCCTCAGATCCTACAGCTCAGAACCTGGATAGGTTCCTACAACTCAGGCTCAACAGCCCTACCTCAGCCTTGCCTCAAGGCCTACCACTCAGAGAAGAACCTTCTCCTACACTCAGGCAAATAGCCCTACCACTCAGAGATCACCTCTCCTACACTCAGCCTTTATAACACAGGCTTACAACTCAGATCTGTGTAAACAGATCCTACAAAAATTTAGAAAAGATATTTTAATGTCTTGCCTTTGTTGAGAGAGAAGAGGACAAGACACTTCTTGATCAGCTGATGAAATCAACTGAAAACTGAGCTTTCTTCAAAGCTTCTTGAATCTGAACTTAGCTGAGTTGATTTCCAAACAGCTTCTTGAGAAACCACTGATGGCTTCCTTCTTCTTCTTCTTCAAGATGACTGGATCCCTCTCTATCCAACACCTTTTCTGATACTTCAGACTTCTTCTTCTTAGATCTTCTGATGAAGATCTTCTTTAGAGCTTAGCACTTTCTTGAATTGAAACTTCAATAGGATCGTAATCCTTTTGTTTCTTCTTCTTCGATCTTCTTCTGTTATTTTTCTCTCTTTTTTTTTAATTTCCTTCTGAATATGTCTATTTATAGACTTTCTTCATGGTAACCATCTGATCCGGTATCTAACTGTTTTCTGACAGGTCTGACAGCTTCAGTTAAACGGTGGCAACCCACAGCTGTCAAGTCTTCAAACAGTTCCTGTACCTTAGCCTTGGACAGCAAAATGTCGAGATAGTCTGTTAGAAAGTGTCGAGACCAATCTGTCTATCTGTGTCGACACAAGTGACTTTGGTGTCGACACAGTCTTTGATGATGTCGACTAAGTTGCCTTTAAGTCGACACAGCTTATTCAAAAAATAACTTGGTCTTGACTCTGCAGTGTGTCGACAAAAATCCTGTGTGTCGACACAGTTGTTGTAGATTCAGAACTCAGTATGTGTCGACTCAGCCTTTAGGTGTCGACACAGCAATCTTCAATTCTGCCAAAATGTGTCGACACTGTCTTCTGGTGTCGACACAAGCATAGTCGACTTCTGCCAATATGTGTCGACTCAATATCAAGGTGTCGACACATCCTCCCAGTGTCGACACAATTGAGGTCGACTATCTTCTTCTGTGAGTCGACTATCTTTCTCTGGTCGACTATCTTTATCTGGTCGACTATCTTTCACTAGTCGACTATCTTTCTCTGGTCGACTATCTTTCTCTGTGTCGACTATCTTTCTTTAGTCGACTATCTTTCTCTGTGTCGACTATCTTTCACTGTGTCGACACTGCTTCCCAGTGCTGAGGTCGACGATTTTCTTTATGTGTCGACACTGCTTCCCAGTATCGACATAAATGTGGTCGACTATCTTTCTCTGTGTCGACACCGATATTCTGAAGTGTCGACACAAATATTCTGAAGTGTCGACACAATTTCTTCAGGTGTCGACACGTGGACTTAGAATATTTTTCTGCATTCTTTAATACTTCTTCACCTGCACATGTCAACTCAAAACAACATCAAATACACCTTGATGTATATCATTGAGCTAGGTTGGGCTTCTTCAAATCAGGTACACATTTTCCAATGTACCCAACACCCACTGAACAGGAAGCCAGAAGTGGCTTGCACACTTCAAGGTGTGTTCAGAAAAGGAGATACAACATCCATGAATGTTGGTGCTGTGGCAAAGTGGGCCACTTTGCCATATATTATTGGCACAACCCCAGTGTGATAAAGGCAAGGCAGTGTCTTCCTGACAGGACTCCTGTAGGTAGACATATGCATTCTTATGCTAACATGAACCTAGGACCCAAGTCAGCTTGGGTTCCTAAGGTAAGGTAAATTCTATTTTGCAGGACAGTTCAAGTGGCCATACCCATTTATGGTCCTTGGACAGAGATGTACCAGATTTAGGTCTTTGTACAAGGATTGGATGAACTGACCAGCATGAACAAGATACCTAACACATGTGCAATTATTGAGGTGGAGCTTGCAAAAGAAATCCAGATACACATCAATGGATAAAGTTCAGGAGCAAGGAAGCTGGTATGCTCAGAGGCTGTGAATCCAATATCTGCTCCTAGTTTACTAGACAGAGATAAGTAGAATTCACCTAGCTCTTAATTCTACTAGATATTTACTAAAATTGCAAAAACTATGCAGTTTATAAATAAGATAGTTGAAATTAAAGTCTGAGAAGAAGTGAGACAATTGTCTAAAAACTTGTCTCAATAAATAAGTTAGTGGCTCTCATGTTCACCATGCCACAAGATGTAACTAGATTCAACATCCTCAAAATTGACATGGGCATGTTAAAGCTAGTTCAAATTACATCCCACTAGGACACATATTATAATGTGTATTGCAGGACAATCTTACCCCTATAGGTTAGGCCAACACAATAAGGGGATAGATGCAATCTAATTGCTAAAGAAAACAGAGGATGATGAAAATAAGCTTACTCAACAAAAATTGTAGAAAAGACGGCCTGCAGCTAAGTGGCGGGATTCAATCCTGGCCGTTGATCAAAATTTGATCACCAAATGGGTAAGTGTCTTTCCGCCTTCTATTTATAATTAACTATAAATAGAAAAGCTTGTGCATAAAGCAAAAGCATTGTTCCTTGCCCTCTTCCGCCCGTATTCGCCGAATCGACGAAAAATCATTCTTGTTATTGCAAGCGAAATGGCTCCCAAGGGACCAGATTTCCCATTTGAGGGTTCAGAATTAGTGAGAATGGATTCAAAGATGCTCCTGAAGAGGTACAATATGTTCTTCATCTTCTCCGGACATCTGACCTAGAGTTCATCCTGTCAGAACCCTGCTTGCTTTAGAAACGGGAGATTCTAGAGTTATTCTCCAATGCCAAGGAAGATGCGGGAGCTGGAAAAATCAAGACGACTGTGAGTGGGACAAAAGTCAAGATAACATCAAGAAGGATAAGCAAATCCCTAAAGCTGACAAAATTCTCCGTGACTGATGACAAAGATGAAATATCGCAAGATGATGTAAAGACTGACCTGAAATGGTGTGGGTTGTCCCAGCACTCCACTGGATCAATCCTAAGGAAGGAATCGAACCTGAAAGACAAGTTCTTGACAGATGTCATCAGGAAGGCTCTGTTATGTAAAATAGGCTCCCACGATAAGATCTAGAAAAAGATGTTTGAGATGATGTGCATGGTCATATTGACCAGGAGAACTGACTGGGGAATAATTCTCTTTGAAAGGATTACTGAGTGCATGAATGCACCGAATTTAGGGAGATTCTATCCTTGTATCTGCGACAAACTGTTCTAGAGATTCTGAATCTGAAACTGGGAGCAAGAATACATCACATGAGAAGAATGGACTTCAAGATGCTGGAAAGTTTGGACAGGGTATTTCAACCCCATGGACCATCTGCTGCAGAAAAGAAAGAAGATAGATATTCCTGAGCCCAGCTCCACTAGCAGGTCTTCTGATGAGAAAGAACCTCATGATCCAGAACTGACTAGTTCTGAAGATCTGTCCAGGAAGGATGTAGGTGCTCAGAAGTCAACTGAAAATGAGCAAGAATCTCTTTCTCCTTCAGTTGAAGAGGCTGAGCAAGTGGTAGAGACAATAGTCAACATGCTCTCTGTAAAGATGGAAGGGGAGGCCTTGGAGTTCCCAGGAGGTGCTGCTGATGCCCTCTCACCACCCCAAGAACCTCTAGATGGACAGAGTCATCAGATTAAGGGGGAGATAAATCTGAATTCTGAAATGGAAACTACAATGTATGAAGATGAGCATCTTCTTGAAAAGTCATGGAAATTGTATTTGCTGAGAACATGACTGCAATGGCCGAGGGGGAGCAGCTTGTAAAAGAAATAATGCAAGATGCATTAGTTGTGGGTGAGCAATTTCAAATCCCCTCTATAGAAATTCAGCCTACAGATGATACTACTACTGCTGCTGACCTGCATGCAAATAAAGGCATGGAAGAGGTTGAGGGGGAGATTCCATCTAAGCTCCCCGCTCGTGAAGTGCATGATCTAGTCTCCTCTCAATCTGAGAAAGAGGAATCTAGTCATGAGAAAACACACTCCTCAGCACATACAGAGAATGGCCAGTCCAAGAGTGACCTTGCACATGGAACAAGGAACAAGCAAGTACAAGAAGCTCTAGATGAAGGCACATCTGCCAGAATAGATCAGATGCCACCAATATTCCTAGCTTAACTGAAGGTACTTATAGATGAACAAAGGAGAACTCTAGAAATATTTGTGGATGATGCATTAAAAGATATCAGAAATGATCTGGCAACAGAAATCAAATCTATAAGATTTGAAGTAAACTTGCTGAAAGGAGAAAATGTAAAGTTCTTTAAAAGGGCTGCTCCAGCTGTGGACTACACCATAGACAAGTTGGATGTGGCAAACAAGAATGTTGTCACTGTCATAGAAAATCAAAATATTCAGGCTCAGAACATGCTGGCCATTCATACTACTGATAAAATTCTGAGGGATCAACAAAATACAACAATATTCACCAAGATGGATGCCTTTACTAAGATGCTTGATGACCATATGTTGGAAGTCAAGAATCATGTTACTGCTGGAGTCAACCATCTGGAAACAGAAAGAACCAAGGCCTGCACCTCCCAGACCATTCAAATAATTGAAGAAGTCAAAAAGGGGGAGAGTGAGGCAATAAGAACTAATACTGAAAACATGGTCTGGGTGACCAATGTGGAGAGAGGCTCATTGGGAATGGAGAAAATTTAGTATGATAACATCCCAATAATGCCTGCTCAAGTGCAAGATGCCTTATACAGAATGTCTGTTGCTGATCAGGTACAAGATAATCAGGAGTATGTTCAATACATAGAAGAAGGTGATAGTGTTGGTGCCCAGTGGGGAGAATAGTCCACAACTACTGTGATTCCTTCCTTTAGTCTCACTATAGACCAGGCACTAAAGACAAAAGAAATGACTGCTGCTGAAACTGAGGAAGAAATCAGGCTAAGGAAGATAAAATATAGAAAAGAAATGGAGAAGAGACGTGATTTTGAACAATGGCGTCCTGAGTCTAGATCCATCATTCTGCTTACTTTGGATCAGGTCAAAGCCAAAAGGTCAGACAGAGGAAAGTGGTACAACAAAATGGAATGGGTGAAGATGGAAAAGGGGGACAAAAAAGGAGAATCTACTGGAAGAACAAGAATGCTAACACTTTGCCTCCTAGTGCAGTTAAACCCTCCAAGTACTTCCCTAAGCCCTTCAGCTACTTTCAGAGGCAGAAAGATAAAGCTTAAGCTGAAAGGGAAAAAGCAATTAAGGCAAAGGCAGCTGATGTAGTAGACAAGAAGGGTAAGAATATAGCTGAAGCAGAAGACAAACCTACAAAGAAATCCAAGGGCAGTGGGATTGTGATAAAAGAACCTGAAACTTGAAAAGTTTCAGTTCTGCTTATAGGGCTAAGGAATGTGACATTTTGGTTCATGCACAAACATTATAATTCCTTATATGTTAAATGAAATATCATTTGTTATGATTATGTTCATTATTTTTCTGATTGATGCTATGTTAATGTTTTCTGTAAATGTTGCATAAGTATGTTAGTGTATACATTGGCATAGGTTTTGACTTTTTCAAATAGGCGGAGATTATTGGGTCCATTGATCCCAATGTCCTGGATTTGAAGAAGGCCTAAAAAACAATATATACACATATGACGATCTAACTTATGCTCAAGTTTAGTGATTGCAGGATGTCCTAGTAACAATGATGGGATAGTTAGGCTAAGTGACTAAGTCAGGTAAATACTTACCTAAGATGTGGATAGACAGAAATCTGTCTAAGTCCATAGGCATTGAGTGAAGGTTACTCACTCAACGCTAGATGACTTATAGAGCTAAGTAGAGCCTATACAGTCATAGCCCAACTATTGTCTAGACAGAAATGTTGCTAAGTATACATGAATTGAGTGAGGTCAACTCACTCAATGCCATACAACAAAAAGCTGTGAGACGGGCTAATGCAGTAAAAGCCTAAGAAGAAATGAGCAAAAAAGTGGCTAAGTCCACAAGCGTTGAGTGTAGCTCACTCACTCAACGCCATAGCTTCATAATCATTGAGTATACCTCAGTCAGTCAACGCTATAGGAAAACTGTGAATATTTACAAAGTCCACAAGCATTGAGTGAGATAAGCTCACTCAACATCATGTGGTATTGCGTTGGCTAATTCTCAAAGTCAGTGGTGTTTTTAGACACAGAAATTTGGCTAAGTCCAAATGTGTTGATTGTAGCTCACTCACTCAACGCCAGATAACAGAAGAAAATCTATTAAGTAGTTTGGAGTTGAGTGGAGCTTACACACTCAATGCCAAGTAATAGAAAGCATGGCTAAGGCAAAATGAATTGAGTGAGGCATGCTCACTCAACGCTCTCAATGCTAAGCATGTAGAAGAGGCTAAAGAATAAGATAAAGAAAAAAACGTTGAGTGAGGCTTGCTCACTCAACGTTGTTAATTCCTAATGGAAGAAAGATTGCCTAAGTGTTTTGACATTGAGTGAGGCTTGCTCTCTCAACGCTATCAATTCCTAATGATAGAAAGATTTCCTAAATGTTTTGGCGTTGAGTGTATCTTACTCACTCAACGCCTAGATAGACAGAATTCTGTCTAAGTGTTTTGGCGCTGAGTGAGGCTTGCTCACTCAACCCCTATGCTGCTGATGCTTGATTTTTGGCTAAGTCCACAGATGGTGACATCAACAAGTCAACAAGTCAACCTTATTTAAATTGTTAGTGCCAAAGCTACAGTACATGACAAAAGATGACGCAGAGCTACTGTACGATGGTTAACGTTATAGCAAGATAGCAGGTGGCCATTAATGGTATGGGGCCCACTAATAAAAGATTCATTGGGTTGCATTCAATAAAAGGAGAAGCTTTTTATAGTTAGCTGTGATTGAAGTACAGGAAGCTCAAGTCAGCAAGACTAAGAGCAAAACAAGTTAGCCATTTGTCTTCATCATCGACTACAGCAAGATCAGAGTAGATCTCTGAAGAGGAAAAAGAAAGTTAGTTGGTGCCATTTTCTATCTACACCAGCAAGTTCCTCACAGATCCATCTATTCAACTCTAAAGAACATTTATTAGAGGCTGTGGAGAAGAAGTTAGGGATGTACATCCTCAACCAAGGAAAGAAAGAAGAAGCAGAATAGTTATTCTGCAAGTTACTTCCTGCATAAGTCAAAGCAAGATCTGTATCCTTATTGTTCTGAAAAAGTTGAGCTGAGAATCTTTCAGCTCAGGTAGCAGCAAGTTTTGCTGCAGTCACTTCACATTTCCAACAGGAAAAATCCCTGATGCTGTGAAGAAGAAGTTAAGACTGAGTATATTTCAGTTCAAGTAAAGATAGACTCAGGAAATATATTCTTGGAGTCAAAGTTGGGCTGAGTCTATCTCAGTCAAGATAGATTCGCACAAAGAAATTTCCCTTGTGTCCAATCAAGACTCACCAACTAACTTCCATCTTGTAGGATCCTTTTGGATCTAAGTGGTAGAAGCAATTCTGCTCTGAGGTAGGATTCTGTTGAGAATCTGAGCTGTAGGACTTGGTTTCAAGTTTTAGGTAGGTGAGTCATTCTCACTAAGATGTAGGGCACTTGTGCCTGGGGTAGGATCTAGTTGTAGATGTGAGGTAGGGCCTTTGTGCCTGAGATTATAGGAGAGTCATTCTCTCTGAGGTAGGATCCCCAGTGGATCTGAGGTAGGGTTGTCCTCCCAGCCTGAGTGTAGGGTCTTTAGCCTGAGGTAGGTGATCTGCTGATCACTGAGTTGTAGGCCCTTGTGGCTGAGTTGTAAGTCTTGGAGGAGACTGAGAGATCCTGAGGTATCTGAGGTGTAAGCTCTCTGGAGCAGAGTTTTGGAGAAGTTCCTAGTCCAACAAGATAGTTGGATAGGTGGGAGGGAAAGTGGATGTACCCTTGTTAGGGGAACCACTATAAATCTTGTGTGTACTCTCTGTGTTTGCTGTGTTACAGGTTATATATATTGAAAGCAAAATCCAACCAACTAATAAAGAACCAAAAGAAAAGAAAACAAAAGATAAGTCACTAAGGACTAAGAAACCTATTCACCCACCCTGTAGGTGATTTAACTATCCTTGAAATCAAATACTTTCACTTGTCACCACATCGCTCTGTTTGATGGCCTCTTGTTGACCAAGATTATCTACTCGGGGTTAGAGCTGGAGTATAATGGGATGCAGTTGACTCTGCCTGTAAGACCCCTTCCCAGAACACAAGACATGGCCTAGGGGAGCTTTATGCTCAGAACAGTCGCCTTGCGGTATCATCAACACATGAGCTAATATGTACCACAGCCGCCTATTCTGACAACTATTTCCAATATCACATTGTCAACCCATCAACAAAAGAAAACACAAAAGCCATGAACCACAATAGTAAGAAAGTCCAAACAAAATATAAGTCAGTAAGCTACACAAAATATATGCAAATATCATAGTACAAAAATGCCCCAAGGGCTACATCAAAAACTCTCGCTCACATCTGTCACGGAGGGAAACGACAAAATTGTAGTGCCAAGCCCTATCTCCATAGCCTGGTTGCCCTCCTGCATGGGGTGCTACTGCTGCTCTATCTGTGGGGTGTCCTCCTAAAAATGTGGGTATAACAACCATTAGTCATAAATTCTAAGTGTCTTCACATCCTCTCTCCCGGTGACACTCAAGCACCAGGTGGAAGGATAGAAAAGGAAGGCCAAGGTATAAGCAGTAAGTACAATAAAAATAGGTGGTAAATACCTAAGCTAGCAGTTTAATATATATATCAACACTGGCATAAGTGCATAAGTAATAACTAGGAGTACCAAGAGCACTAGCAGTGTAATAAGCAGAGTATAAGTAAAAAGCATATAAAGAATTGAATTGAACTTAACTTATAAAAATGTTCATACAAATTTATAAGTTAAGGATCTAGTACATAAATATTACCTCATCATATAAAAGTGCACATATAAATTTAAATGATGAAGATCTTAATGCGGTACAATACAATAAATGTATGATGACTCACACATGTTTACTCACTCTCTCAGACTTACCATGTCTACATAGACTTTAGTTCCCAAATTTCTAGGGTAGCGAACCACTCAGGCACCTCCCTTTGTGGTAAGACGGATACAGTGGAGCGGGCATCTCCACTATTTGGCGGGTATGCACATTACAAAACCTAGGCCTCATGTACGCCTCAATGCTAAGGACCAAACAGCAGAGTCCTTTCGTACTTTCTCGGTCATCCGAGTCTTAAAAAGGCACAGGAGGGGTCTTTGGGAAGTAAGCACCAAAGAGCCCAACCCAACAATCTTGAGTCTAACTGTCAGCTTCCATCGGTGTGATGACCAACAATCCCCTAGACCTTCCATAAGTAATTCTCATACTAGGATCGTTATGCAACCGTATATCAACCATACACGAACATGTAATTTCCATGGTCAAGCAGTGCTAACAAGCACTTAAGAACTTCAACCAAGTCCTTACCCAATTTAATGTTTTTTTGTATATCCGGAGCTAATTAGCACCCAAGAACCTACCAACTGGGTCCTTAACATAATACTATAGGATATAACTATATCCTACAATCTACACCAGCTATCACTGCTACCCATAGTGAGCTGTCATATCTTTAACACAGTGAAATGTATAAGTCATGGAATTACTCTTAAGATCCTATATGACTACTTGTACACCTATCAACAAGTTTATCTTGTCGATATAATATGTCCCAAAAATTTGATCTGCCATATTTAATATCATGCTAGAATCAAATTAAAAGCTTATACATAATTAAAATTAGTGATCCTAGTTTTCTCATGCTTTATTATTGCTTGCCATCACATATTCAATTTCTTAGGGTCCATAACTATAGTAAATAGTTAAGGGATTATATTAGAAACAAATCCCCTCAATTTCCTACTGAGAGGTCTGAGTTGTTAGCCTAAATCACCTAGAGGGGGGGTGAATAGGTGAAATGCGTGTCAAATGCGGAATTAAAAATTAACACAGCAAATATCAAGCAATCACAGAAGACAAGAGATTTATAGTGGTTCCCCAATCTTGGGTACGTCCACTTTCCTCACCGATCTAGCAAATTACTAGACTCGGCTACTCCACTATCTCGGATTGAAAACAATCCTACACCTCGGAACCACGTTCCTACAAATCTCGATCCCAAAACGGATCTACAAAAACTCGGAAGACAAAACTTCCTACAAGTCTCGGAGAAGAATCTCCTACAATGAAATTTGGTTTGAAAACAAAAATAAAAACAACAATCTCAGATCTGGATCTGTCTTCTTCTTTAGGAACTTCGGCTTGATCAGAAAATGTAGAAGACGACTAGAGAAATATCCACGAATCTGAGATCTAGAACCACCTCGATCAAGAAAGTAGATCTGGAATCTTCAAGGCTTGGCAAGATCAAGTGATTCTCTTTCTTCTGGATCGCTGGAGAAAAGATCGATGAAAACGAAGGTGGCGATCCAAACTTTTCTTCTTCTTCCGTGAACGGCAAAGGCGGCGGCGTGAAAATTAGGGTTCACGGAATTTCTCTTTCTTAAAAAGAATATTTCTGTAATTACGCTTGAAAAGTCATTTCTGAAAAGACCTATTTATAGGTGGGTTCCAACGGTCATAACATTGATTAATGATGACACGTGGACCAATCAGAATTGACAGATTCAAAGTACTTGTGATGAAAATGGACTTAGAATAATTCTGGAGAAGTTGACTGCGATACTCGAGTAATGAAGGATATACACGAGTATGGAGAGATGGATTACTCGAGTAGCAAGAAGCAGTATACTCGAGTATAGAAAGAGAGAATTACAGGAGAGAAGAATGTATTACTCGAGTATCAAAAATGGTATACTCGAGTATCAGAAGTGTATACTCGAGTAATAGAAAAGTATACTCGAGTATCAAGACGATATACTCGAGTATCAAAAGGCTAAACTCGAGTATCAGAAAATATAACTGAGAAACGTTTATATCAGAGTCAATTACTCGAGTATGGAAGAATTTACTCGAGTATCAAAAATCAATTACTCGAGTATGAACATACTTACTCGAGTATCAGAAGATATACTCGAGTATCTGAAAACACTTACTCGAGTATAAACATACTTACTCGAGTATCAGAAGATATACTCGAGTATCAGAGTATATACTCGAGTATCAGGAAACACTTACTCGAGTATAAGCATGCTTACTCGAGTATCAGAAGATATACTCGAGTATCAGAGTATATACTCGAGTATCAGGAAACACTTACTCGAGTATAAGCATACTTACTCGTGTATTACAAGGAAATACTCGAGTATAAAGGACTTAGGAAAATTCTAAGAGGAAATTTGCTCCAATGCTTCTGTCCATCAATCCAAGTGCATGAAGGAAGTGTATCCCAATAGAGAGGCTATACATGGGCCAACACTTTGGATCACACAATGAGGGATTACATTGTATGGTCCTGTGTTTGGTGACCCATTATAGACTGACATTGGTCTACACTTGGCAATTAGAACCTGCACACATACAACTTAAACACAGCATCAAATACACCTTAATTCATCTTAGTTCAAGGTCTGACCTCCTACAAATCTGAGGTATTGTGGAGACAAATCCCAACAATCTCCCCCTATTTGTAGATGTCAGCACTCTCTATACTAAGGTGAATTGCTTAAGAGTAAAAGAACAGCAAGCATATAACAGGAGAATAAGCTTAACTAAAGCAGAGTAAACAAAATATGGCCATAATCAGAATTAAATATATATATATGAGGAAATGTTTTTAAAGCACATAAACAAAATAGTCCAATTCCACTTTCTCAGATCCACTCATGAAGGAGCATCCTTGTGCATCCTTTCCCTTTTGAGCTGTTGCCTCTCCAGGTAGCTGTAAGGCTTTGGGAAATAGGTCCTGGGCCTGGGAGGAGCAGCAGGGTTGTTGTGTCCCCAGTTTCTGTCATGGAGTCTGATTTTAATCTGTGAAGCTTCATATGCTTTCCACTCTGAGTAGCTGTAATGATTGTCTCTGTTTTCCCCATGATCTGTCACTAATTTCAGGGTATCAAGAATAAGGGATTTGGAGGTTGGACTCCAAACCTCTGAGTGAACAATTGCTGGATCTCTTCTGGGTTCAGAACGACTTGCAGAGGCACCTTCACCATACTTTCTTTTCCTTTTAGATGGACCTTGAGAACTGGAAACAAAATCATCTTGCCACAAGTCAGAGTAGTTGAGAGGAGGCTCAGTCAGATCACCCTCAGGTCTAGGAGAGAAGACTGGCACACCACTTTCTGGAATGGTAGCTTGGACAGGGGCATCTGCAGAGGGTTGCTCTTCAAGAGGATTGAGGTGCTGAGGAATGATGGCTGGGTTGAGCTGAGCATTGGGGAAGTTCATGTTATGTAGCCACACAGCAGTATCATATGTATAAAACTTTACAGATTGAAGTTGAGAGAGAATGTCTGCTTTCATTTCCTTTACAATTCCATCCACTGTAGTTTGAGCCTGTTTAGAGAGAGTTTCAACTTGTTCCTTTACAGCTATTTGAGCTTGCTCATGAAGTTTTTCCACTTGTTCTTTTACAACTTTCTCCCCCTTGCTGATATCTATGTTTAGCTTTGCAATGGCTTCATCTTTGAAGGTGCTCACTTCATTACACACTTTCACAACATTCAGTTCAGCTCTCTCATCTAGCTTGAGCTGGTTGTGAGCTACTATCTCAGCCTGATTTCTTAGTTCACCAATGCTTGTAATGGTGTGGTCTATGGCTTTGCCTCCAATTTGGAACAACCTTTTTAACTCATCAGTATTTGCTTGAATCTCAGCAAAGCCTCTGCTCATCTCTGTTTCAAGAGCAGAGACCTTGGATGTTACTGATTGCAGAGAGGCATCAAAGTATTCTCTCTGTTCTTTGAGCATAAGCTCAATCTTGCTGATAATATCTGAGGATGAAGAGGAGGGAGCTGAGGTTTGTTCAGGAGCTGAGGCAGCAGGGGCAAGAGCAGAAGCAGAAGCAGAAGCAGTCCAGGGAGGGATTTCTGAGATCACCACTGAGCTGACTGCTCTCTTGAATGGAACTGTGTCAACATCTTCTTCTGAGGGTAGGAGAGAGGGCATGGAGAAATTCAAAGTCCTCAGAGGTGCCTCCACAGGTTCTGGAGACATCTCATCATCAGACAGAGGAATATGAGCTGATTTACTAGGCTCACTCTCAGGAGATTGGACTGGAGATCTTTCAGGAGATGGAGCTGGGGTTCTTGCAGGAGACTGAACTGGAGACTTAGCAGCTGAGTCATTTTGGAAGAGAGGGGCATCTGAGCTGAGCTCATCAATGAGTTTGTTGATATCCTCAGCTGTAGACAGAAGGGCTGCTGAGTCTGGAATCTCTGAGTCTGGATTTGCTGATTGAATATCTGCTGGATGAGGAGAGATTGGAGGAGTAGGAATTCTTACTTCTTCTGTTTCTGGAATTACTGATTGTGAAGAGACCTGATTCTGAGGTAGAGAAGAGGCAGGCTCCCCCTCAATTGCTGCACCCAGAGTGTCAGCAATTTGATGTTGAGGAGGAGATGGGGTCCTGATGACAGCTTGCTGTCTGGAGGTTTGGGCAGGGTTCATGATCTTGAGGTCATACCTCTGAATGGATGATATTGAGACTTTCTTCATGTGGTGAAGAGGAGTCCCTTTAGAGAAGTCAAACACTGTAGGATTTATCTCATGGAGGAGGAGGGAGATAATCCTGGCAAAGCTGGGATGTTTGACGCTTTCTTTGATCTTATCTAGTATCATCATTCCAAACTGAAACTTCTTCCTGCAGACAATAGCTTGCATAACATCAAAAAGATTTTGTGATACATCTCGAATGGAGTAAGTCTTGCACCAGAGGATTTTGGCAATGATGTCAACTAGAAACTTCCCTTCCGGATTGAACAGAGAGCGGTTCAGGGTTTCACCTCCACCTTCTGGATCTCGACCACAGAATAAGGAGGTGCGGTCGGCATCTGCCTTGTCTAAATCATCTTCTTCGTCGACCACTGGCATCCGAAGCAGAGTGGCGACAGAGGTTTTATCTAACCGAACATCAACTCCCCTTACCTTTGATTTCAGAACTGTACCATTGTGCCTAATCTTCAAGTTTTTGTAGAACTCTTCAACATCAGAAAGCAAAAGGCGGCAAGGTTCTTGAAGAACGAAGGTTAATCCGGCCGTGTCCAGGAGAATCAGAAGGTTCTTGAAATCATCGGAGATATCTTCTATGCCATCAGTCACTAATTCCGAGCCGATTCCAAACTTGGAGGAGGGAGGAGCCATCAGCGATTCTTCAATGAGGAAGACAGGAATCTGCGGCGACGGAAGACGAAGAACAGGGTTCCGGGAATACGAACAGCCGGCGGCTACTCGAGTGAATGAGAAGTGGAAAGGACTTTGTCGTTTTGAATATATATATATAAATAATTCTAATTAGGTTTAAAACGAATTAAGTATAAAGATATACCTGAAGAGGCGGCAATTTAGTTGTGCGAATAGAGAGTTTGAAAAATTCCAGAGAAATCCGATTACACGAGAGAAGTTTACGGCATACACGAGTAATCCTTAACATATACTCGAGTATGGACTGAGTATACACGAGTATTAAGTCTAGACGGATTTTTCCATACTCGAGTATAAGAAATTCATACTCGAGTATCAATCTGATTACTCGAGTATATGAAGTTCAATACACGAGTATTAAATTCTGAAGACTTTTCATACTCGAGTATAAGGAGTGCATACACGAGTATTGATTTGATTACTCGAGTATATTTGACTTGTTACTCGAGTATTCACTATTTCACTCGTGTAAATGTAACTATTCTCGAGTCTCAAATTTCTTGAAGGAATTTTCACTAAACAAAAGAAAAGAAAAAAAAATGTACCTCAGAGTATCCAACATTTCTGACCTCTTCTAAATTTCTGAGTCCATCATTGGTCTTCTTTGTTAAGCAGTCCAAGCTCAGTTTTGAAGAATGAAAACTTGGACTCATCCAGCGGCTTGGTGAAGATATCTGCAACTTGCCTGTCTGTGGAGACATACTGTAGATCTATATCTCCATTTTCCACATGCTCCCGGATGAAATGGTAGCGAAGCTCTATGTGCTTGGTCCTGCTGTGGGAGACTGGGTTGTTGGCTATTGCAATCGCGCTGGAAGAATCACAGAACAGAGGAATGTTCTGGAACTTCATGTTGTAATCTTCAAACTGATTCTTGATCCACAAAAGCTGTGCACAACAGCTCCCTGCAGAGATGTATTCTGATTCAGCCGTTGAGATGGCTACACAGTTTTGCTTCTTACTGCTCCAGGAAATGAGTCTCCTTCCGAGGAATTGGCAAGTCCCGGAGGTGCTTTTCCTGTCGTCTTTGCTTCCTGCAAAATCTGCATCTGAAAATCCAATTAGTTCACTATCATTACTTCTTGGGTACCATAAGCCAAGATTTGGTGTTCCTTTGAGGTATCTCAAGATTCGCTTTGCAGCGATGTAGTGAGATTCCTTAGAGTTCATCTGAAATCTAGCACATACACATGTCGAGAACATTATATCTGGTCTACTCGCAGTAAGGTAGAGCAAGGACCCAATTATGCTTCTGTACTTGGTTTCATCAAAAGGTTTCCCTTTCTCGTCCTTGTCCAGAGACATAGCTGAGGCCATTGGAGTCCTCATAGAGGTTGCATTCTCCATTCCGAATTTCTTAAGCAGCTCTTTGGTGAACTTGGTCTGAGAGATGAAAATTCCATCCTCAGATTGTTTCACTTGTAGCCCTAAGAAATACTTCAGCTCTCCCATGCTGCTCATTTCAAACTTCCCTTGCATAAGTTTAGAAAACTTCTTGCAGAGGTTGTTGTCTGTAGAGCCAAAAATGATGTCGTCGACATAGATTTGCACTAGCAAAATCTTGCCTTTTATTTCCCTAAGAAATAATGTCTTATCTATCTTTCCTCTCGTGAACTTGTTCTCAAGAAGAAAGGTAGATAGCGTCTCATACCAAGCCCGAGGGGCTTGCTTGAGACCATATAGTGCTTTTTGTAATAAATACACATAGTTAGGAAGGGTTGGATCAACAAAACCTGGGGGTTGCTCTACGTACACTTCTTCCTTAATGTTACCATTTAGGAAGGCGGACTTCACGTCCATTTGATAGACGGTAAAGCCCTTAAGTGCAGCGTAGGCAAGAAATAACCTGATTGCCTCCAGTCTTGCTACTGGAGCATAAGTTTGGTCGAAGTCGATCCCTTCCTCTTGACGATATCCCTTGGCGACAAGTCTGGCTTTATTCTTTATAATTGTTCCGTCTTCATCCATCTTGTTCCGGTAGACCCATTTTGTCCCGATGACGTTCTTATGCTTGGGTCTAGGAACAAGTGTCCAGACTTTGCATCTTTTAAACTGGTTTAATTCTTCTTCCATGGCTAGAATCCAGGATGCGTCGGAGTTGGCTTCCTCAAATTTCTTTGGTTCAACCTGTGAGAGAAAGCTTAAGTGTAAATTCTCGTTAGTTGTACCTCGACGAGTTCTGACACCATCCCGAGGATCTCCTATGATTTGGTCAACAGGATGATCCTTCAAGTGTCTGAACTCTAAAGTCCTTGCATCTGGGATCTCTTCAGCCACTGGAGTTATATCTTCAGCTGGGATGTCTTCTTCATCTTGATCATCTCCCTCTCCAAAGGTGGTTGTAGAGGGGATCTTGATGAACGTCTCATCTTTACCTTTAATAGGTTCATCCAAGCTGAGTTCTTTCAACTTTGTACCTGCATCTACAATAGGCACACTAGACGAGTTGCTTTGCAACAGACTCGTCTCATCAAATACAAGATGTATCGACTCTTCCACAACCAGAGTTTTTCTATTGAAAACTCTATAGGCCTTACTATGGCTACTATAACCTACGAAAATACCTTCAAAGCTTTTCTCGCTAAACTTTGTAGTGTGATACTTGCCATTGTTAAGTACGAAGCACTTACAACCAAAGATTCTAAAGTATGAAATGGTTGGTTGCCTGCCTTTTAGAAGTTCGTAAGGAGTCTTATCATGGTCTTTGTTGATGAGTGCTCGATTTTGCACATGACAAGCGGTGTTGACGGCTTCAGCCCAGAAATACTCCGGAAGTGAGGCATCACTCAACATGGTCCGACAAGCCTCTATGAGTGTTCTGTTCCTTCTCTCAGCCACTCCATTTTGCTGTGGTGTGCGGGGAGAGGAAAACTCATGAAAGATACCTTGACTTTCACAAAATTCTGTCATGGCTCCAGACTTGAATTCCGTTCCATTGTCACTTCTGATTTTGACTACGGAACAGTTGTATTCATTCTGGATTTGCCTGACAAAGTTAGTGAAAATACCGAAGGTATCTGACTTGTGTTTCAGAAAGAACACCCACGCAAAGCGCGAGTAATCATCCACAATAACCAACGTATATTCCTTACCTCCCAAACTTCTAACCTGCAGTGGACCAAACAAGTCCATATGAAGAAGCTGTAAACTTCTATTGGAATCCTTGCCTATTATGCTTTTGAACGAGCTTCTTGTTTGCTTGCCTTTGATACAAGCGTGACAAGGACTGTCTGTAACGCACTTGACCTTGGGTGCATCACGCACTAAGTTTTGAGAGAATAATTTATTAATAGTTTTGAAATTAATATGTGCTAGTCTCTTGTGCCATTGGTCAGCAAGAGATGCACTACTTTTTGCCAAAAGACACACTGGTGTCGAAGAGTCTATACAAATAAAATTCAAACAGAAAATATTTCTGCTTCGAGTGCCTGATAAGATAGTTTCCATATTGTTAACCGATTTTATCAAACACTTGTCTGCAAGAAATTCAACTACGTATCCTTTGTCGCATAGTTGGCTTATGCTGATGAGATTGTGTTCCAATCCTTCAACATAGGCTACATTCGAGAAGGATACGCTACCGTTAGAAATCATACCATAGCCTTTAGTGATTCCTCGATCTGAACCTCCAAAGATGACCTTTGGTCCGTCGCAGACTGAGGTGTAGTTTAGTAGTAGGCTCCTTGTCCCGGTCATATGCCGAGAACATCCACTGTCCAAGTACCAGATTGGCATTTTGGTGGCCTTTGGACATACCTGCAATTACAATCATTTAGCCTTAGGAACCCAAACAAGTTTGGGTCCTTGGTCTCGAGTTAGAATACTCCCCCTACGAGTATTAGCCTTATGAGTGGTCACTCTCACGTTGCTAACCTTAGGGGTTGCAGCATTTTCAGGATTGAACCAACAATCACTGGCAAAATGACCAATTCTGCCACAGCACCAACAGTTGAACCTGTTGTATCTTTGCCTTGTGTAGTCCTGCTTGACTTTCTGGAATGACGGTCTGGCAGGAGCTTTACTCTTAGAGGAGGAGACTTCATGATGATGGCAGTTACATGAGGTCTTCTCCTTCATAGGCTTTTCTACAATGGGTTTTACTTTTGGTGTCTTTTTGAAATTATGACCATGAGCATAAGGTCCATAGCTTTGAAGCTGAATCTCCTCATAAGGTGCCTTGAAGACACTCTCGCCAAAGTTACGAGGACGAGTCCAACCTTGGTATCTTGACTTAGGCTTCTCAGGGATCGGCCTAGAAAAGTGTCCATAGGTGGACTCATAATCGAGTTCGTTCGTGGGAAAGATAACTTTCTTGAACACAACAGGTTCCAAGGGAGCTTTCCCTTTTTCCTCAGCTAGAGCCTTCCGGGCAGCCTTATTCTTCCTCTTGGCCTTGTTTCTCCTAGAGGATTTACTAGAAGATCCAATGTGGCCTAAACCAGCACCCTTGGCCTTAGCAGAGAATTCAGCAACGATTGGAAGAACTGTCTTAGGCTTAGAGAAGCTCTCAACAAGCTTCTTTTCAGCCTCGAGCTGTTTTTCCAGTTCTTTGATGATTTCCTCTTTAAGGTCGAGGTGCTTGAGAGCTTTATTGTATTCCTCCATAGCTTCATTTAGGTTCTCTTGAAGAGAGTTAGTCCTATTGACTTCTTCTCTCAAGTTGCTCTCACTAGCCTGTAGAGAATTGATCTCTTTGGCTTGGCTTCTCACCATTCTACGACATTTCTCGTAAGCGGTGAGTAATTCCTTATACTGTCCCATGAGTTCAGATTCATCTTCAGAGGAATATCCCTCTTGCTCATTGTCATTTTCAGAATCAGAGAGAGGAGTGTGAGATTTTACCTCCCCAGTAAACTGGGGGACTTGTTCATCATCCGAATGAGCCATGAGCCCAAAGTAAGCTTCCTCTTCTTCACTCGACTCAGATGAGTCAGAGTCGCTGAGAGTTTTGCTCTTCTTGGCTACTAGGCTTCTCTCTGTCCTCTTCTTGGGGTTTGAGGATTTCTTTTCCTCTCTTCTTCCACCCTCTTTCTTTTTGTGAGGGCAATCGGCGATGACGTGACCTGGCTTATTGCAGCAATAACAAATGATGTCAGTAGAAATCTGTTTGTTCGGTTTAGGATTATACCTGTCATGGCTACTTGAGCCTTTCTTCCGATGATCACTGTCATGTCGTGATCTTCTATATGAGGCATCCTTGCCTCTCCATTGCTTCTTCTTGTTCAAGAATTTCTTGAACTGCCTTGAGAGTAGGGAGAACTCTCCATCAGATAGTTCTGAGCCAGATGAGCTAGGCTCAGATGATTCTTCTTCATCAACCTCAGGAACTGGGGCAGGAGAGCTAGCCTTTATCTTCCTTGAGCTATCTGCCTTTAGAGCGACAGACTTCTCCTTGGATGCAGACCTGCTTGTCTCTTCTTCAGCTTTTCTTGAGTTGATTTGCAGCTCGTAAGACATAAGCTTTCCGAACAGATTCTGCGGGTCCGTCTCAGCTAACCTTCCAAACTCCCGAATGGCACATACCTTATTATCCCATTCCTTGGTTAGGGATCTTAAGAATTTGTCATTGAGTTCCCCGTTGGTGAAGACACGGCCATACACTCTTAGGCCATTTACTATCTTGAAGAAGTTCTCAAAGGTGTCAGCTATGGCTTCCTTATGACCTTGCCGGAAGGCTTCATACTTTTGATTCAGAAGGGATCTCCGATCATCCCTCACTTCTTCAGTGCCTTCCATTAGAGTCACAAGGGATTGCCACATCTCCTTGGCAGACTGGCAATGAATCAGATTTTGCAGCATTGAGTCATCCACTGCACTTGCTATAATATTTTTGGCTTTCTTGTCCAGAGAGACAAGTGCAATCTCATCCTTATCTAGATCCATCAGCTTCTTGGGAACTTGCTTGGTGGGATCTATGGTGGATGCAGTCATAGGAATGTGGGGACCTTCTTCAACGATCATGAAGATCCGGGGATCTACTGCTTCCATGAAGAACTTTACTCTTTCCTTCCACATAGGAAAGTTGTTCTTGGTGTAGATAGGGAGTTTAGCAAAATCCTTGGTCTTACTCATGCTTGATACTTTTCAGAAAACAACTTAGAAGGATAAGATCAAGGTGTTAACCTTTTAACGATCAACCTCCCTCTGATACCAATTGAGAGGTCTGAGTTGTTAGCCTAAATCACCTAGAGGGGGGGGGGTGAATAGGTGAAATGCGTGTCAAATGCGGAATTAAAAATTAACACAGCAAATATCAAGCAATCACAGAAGACAAGAGATTTATAGTGGTTCCCCAATCTTGGGTACGTCCACTTTCCTCACCGATCTAGCAAATTACTAGACTCGGCTACTCCACTATCTCGGATTGAAAACAATCCTACACCTCGGAACCACGTTCCTACAAATCTCGATCCCAAAACGGATCTACAAAAACTCGGAAGACAAAACTTCCTACAAGTCTCGGAGAAGAATCTCCTACAATGAAATTTGGTTTGAAAACAAAAATCAAAACAACAATCTCAGATCTGGATCTGTCTTCTTCTTTAGGAACTTCGGCTTGATCAGAAAATGTAGAAGACGACTAGAGAAATATCCACGAATCTGAGATCTAGAACCACCTCGATCAAGAAAGTAGATCTGGAATCTTCAAGGCTTGGCAAGATCGAGTGATTCTCTTTCTTCTGGATCGCTGGAGAAAAGATCGATGAAAACGAAGGTGGCGATCCAAACTTTTCTTCTTCTTCCGTGAACGGCAAAGGCGGCGGCGTGAAAATTAGGGTTCACGGAATTTCTCTTTCTTAAAAAGAATATTTCTGTAATTACGCTTGAAAAGTCATTTCTGAAAAGACCTATTTATAGGTGGGTTCCAACGGTCATAACATTGATTAATGATGACACGTGGACCAATCAGAATTGACAGATTCAAAGTACTTGTGATGAAAATGGACTTAGAATAATTCTGGAGAAGTTGACTGCGATACTCGAGTAATGAAGGATATACACGAGTATGGAGAGATGGATTACTCGAGTAGCAAGAAGCAGTATACTCGAGTATAGAAAGAGAGAATTACAGGAGAGAAGAATGTATTACTCGAGTATCAAAAATGGTATACTCGAGTATCAGAAGTGTATACTCGAGTAATAGAAAAGTATACTCGAGTATCAAGACGATATACTCGAGTATCAAAAGGCTAAACTCGAGTATCAGAAAATATAACTGAGAAACGTTTATATCAGAGTCAATTACTCGAGTATGGAAGAATTTACTCGAGTATCAAAAATCAATTACTCGAGTATGAACATACTTACTCGAGTATCAGAAGATATACTCGAGTATCTGAAAACACTTACTCGAGTATAAACATACTTACTCGAGTATCAGAAGATATACTCGAGTATCAGAGTATATACTCGAGTATCAGGAAACACTTACTCGAGTATAAGCATGCTTACTCGAGTATCAGAAGATATACTCGAGTATCAGAGTATATACTCGAGTATCAGGAAACACTTACTCGAGTATAAGCATACTTACTCGTGTATTACAAGGAAATACTCGAGTATAAAGGACTTAGGAAAATTCTAAGAGGAAATTTGCTCCAATGCTTCTGTCCATCAATCCAAGTGCATGAAGGAAGTGTATCCCAATAGAGAGGCTATACATGGGCCAACACTTTGGATCACACAATGAGGGATTACATTGTATGGTCCTGTGTTTGGTGACCCATTATAGACTGACATTGGTCTACACTTGGCAATTAGAACCTGCACACATACAACTTAAACACAGCATCAAATACACCTTAATTCATCTTAGTTCAAGGTCTGACCTCCTACAAATCTGAGGTATTGTGGAGACAAATCCCAACACCTACCATATGTTATAGTTAGTATTTTGAGCATTCCCATAAAATTTCAATCCATACGGGTAACATAATCGTTATTTACTACATAATTATTTATACATTACGACTGTCAATATCAAAGTAAATTCATATCCAAAAATTATAAAACTTAACTGGAGTGAGCTCATTATCATCAAGTATACGTCTACCAAATTTCATAGGCATTCAATAATTATTTTAAGAGAAATTCATGAAACATCAAAATTTGTACGCTAGCACACAATTTACATAAATTAGATTTTCGAGAGCTACATTTAACCAAAATTGATGATTCCCCCCATTCTGGAAAGGTATTTCCAAGGGATACAACTTTCATGTCGAGCTTGTGGTCTAGATCTAAGTCTATCATGCCTAAAATTGGGTTTGAACCCGACTGTGTAAATCTGGACATAACCAGCTAATCACCTAAGTCATAACCAATTCTTAACCAGTATTTTTGGGTTAGATTTAGGGAGCTTCATTACTCTCCATAAATCGTGTAACCACACTTTCAAAAGTATTTTCTGAGGGCTATAATTTTTGTGTTGAGCCCGAGACCTAAATATGGCTGGATCATGCCTAAAAAGTGGCTTGAACCCAGCTGCGCACACAAAATAGATTCTATTACTAATTAAATAACATATCTTGCATAGATCTTGAAGCAGATCCAACAGCAGCGGGTCATCTTCTTCCTCAAGCCAACGGTCAGATAAACATAACCTTTTTACTCCTAATCCTCCATCAGTAGACCACCAATCTTCATGATATCAAGTCCTATCTCTTCGTATTGAAGAGAGGAGAGGATTGAAGTCATTTTCGTGCCCTACGACGGCCTAAAATAGAAGTTTTAGCGTGATCTCTTCCTACAAAACTCCATTAATCTCACTGAATCAAGCTCTTTTGAGCCCGATATCTCTCCTACTTTCAGATTTTAAGATCTAGCACCAAGGGAGAGGGGATGAAGTCACCTGATTTTCGGCCATGGATCAGGTTCATTTTCTTAGTGGCATGGTGGCAGTAGCTTCCAGCGATCTTGTTCCGAACTTGGTTTCTTCCAAGGAAAGTCACATTCCAGCAATTTCGAGAGAAGTGAGGAGGAAAACTTCACTCTCAGATGAGGAAAATAAAGTTTAAGGTCAAGGGCGGAGGTAAGAGAAAATGGTGGCTGAATTAATGGAGAAAACTATCCCCCAAACTTTGGAATGACAACCCACCACATGTCCTCCTCCTATTAGATAAGCATATCATCTAGGTTTTAAAATAAAGAAAGAGAAGTCAAGGGGCAAGCATGGCCACATGCATGGGCAAAAGTGTGGGCAAACATACATGTATGGCATAATGACCACTCCGCCAAAAATAAGAAATCTAGGCCCAACATTGGTCACTGGCAGTCAGACCAAAAATATGCTAGGTCGAATTTTGGCAGCAAGAAAAATCAGCTGTATGAATAAATGAGCTGCATGAATTTATGAACTATGCAGTCGAATTTAAACTATGCCATCAAAACTAAACTATGCAGTTGAGTTTGAACTATGCAATCGAATTTTGACTTAGTGAAGAAATTATAAACTATTCAGTCGAATTTGAACTATGCAGTCGCATTTGAACTATACAGTCGAATTTGAACTATGCATCCGAATTTGAACTATGCAGTCGAATTTTGACTTAGTGCAAAAATTATGAACTATGCAGTCAAATTTGAACTATGCAATCAAATTTGAACTATGCAGTTAAATTTGAACTATGCAGTCTATTGGGAATATTACCCCCAATATTCCAAGATTTGAAGAAGCAACACTTACCATATTAAGTGCATACTGTATTTGGGGGAATGTCTATTTCATGATCATACATATTATATTTTGTTGTCTCTAAAATTTGTTTAGAGTAGAGATGAGATCAGTATGTATGGTTCTCTACCATGCTGTTGATATTGGTACTTAATTCTCCTCCATACCATTAAAATCAGTATATGGTTCTCCACAGTACCGTTAAGATCATAGACCACCTCAAGTTAATATCGTGGAGAAGATGGAAAAAGAGCAATTTTCAGCGCTAAGGTCGATACTTATTGGGTATTGTATTCACAATAACCCTGATTAGAAAAAAAAAGGTCCAATTAAGCTAAGATGAATTGTGATTGTATTTGATATTGCATTTTTAGTTATGTACTCGCAGGTTTACATTGTTAAGTACACACCAATGTCAGGTTACAGTGGGTCAGTAAACACGAGACTATATAATGTAATCCTTCATTGTGTAGGCCATTGTATTGACCCACGCGTAATCTCTCTATTGGGGTGTACTTTTATGCCAAGTACACGAGGAGGATAAGGAAGAAGAAGATCTCGAATTCTATAGAACAAAGATATTACCCAAGTAAAATTCGTTGAGTATCGTAAGGGATATTCGTCGAGTATCATTGATATTCGTCGAATTCGTCTTATATACTTACTAGCACTCGTTGAATTCAACATATATACTTGTGATAGAATATCTGAAAAGTTGGAAAATATAGTTAAGTAAAATTCGTCGAGTATCATCAAGTATACTCGTTGAATTCGTCGAATGTATCTAACGATACTCACCGAATTTGTCGAATATACTAGTTGATACATGCCGAATTCGTCGAATCATCTCGATGTTACTTCTTTGGATTTTCTTAAGGCTAATTCATCGACTATCATGGCATCGCGTGCGTCGAGTGCATCGATGGCATCGAGTGCGTCGAGTGCGTCGACAGCGTCGAGTGCGTCAATTCTTATAGCCTATACTCGTCGAATTAGTCGAGTATACTAGCTATACTCGACGATACTCGACGAATATGACTTAGGATAAATTTCCGACAATTTTACAAATTCAGGCTCGGGTTGGACGACGGTCATGCACAGTAAATTTCGCAAAGTCTAATTTTGGAATTTCTTTTAAAGCCGTTGCTATTGATGTTTCCTATAAATACTTAGGGTGGATTTTTAATCTTCCTAATCTTGCTAATTGTTCTAATTTTCAAATCGAGAAAGATTCCAAAAACGCACATCATCGGCTTCCCGTACAGTACACGAACCTGATCGATTGACAACTACAAGCAGAGCAAGATTCAATCTGTATTTTTTCGATTCAACTTGATCCGAGTGTTTGGAAGATTTCTATTCCTACAAATCTTGTCGATTCAAGGTTCAAGATCCAACTCTTAAAGTCTTACAAGTTTCTGAGTTGTCATGTTCTCCAAGATTATTCAAGATCATCTTTTCGAAGAACGACGGATAGAAGACTCTAGATCTTTTAAAGATTATGTACTATTATTGTGTAATATTCTTTTAATTTTTTAGGAGATTTTATCTCCGAGTTGTAGATCCGTTTGTGGATCGAGTGATAGATCCGTTTGTGGATCGAGTCATAGATCTGTTTGTGGATCGAGTTGTAGGAGAGGTTGTCCTCTGAGTGGTAGGAGCGTCGTCTCCGATTTGTAGGAGTTGTGGCTCCGAGGTGTAAGATTTGTTGAAATCTAAGAAAGGTGAAGTAGCCGAATCTATCTCTTCGTGGTAGATAGGTGAGGCGGGAAAGTGGGCATAACCAACTCGGGGAACCACAATAGATCTCAGTGTTTTGTGTGATTAGTTTTTTAAGTATTTTTTATTCTGCGAAAAGACACAGACATCACATATTCACCCCTATAGGTGATTTAGGTTGACTCTAGATACTTTCAATTGACATCAGAGTGGCATTTTGTTCAATATAAGGCTAACACCTTGAACAAGATCCCATATCTAGTGTCAAGTGATTCCGCTCAGTAGCCATGGACAGAAGCAAGGACATGTATTCTATGAAGTTGCCGGTATGAACCAAAGATAACTTTCCCATGTGGAAAGAACGTGTAACACCCTTATCCGTCATATAACATATAATAGTAGGTCCGTCCGGGGCCCGACGCCATATACCATAGAAAGACCGAAGAGTTACTCATTGAAACCATTCAACCAAAACACACATCCTACACAGAGCATTTAGCGAAAGAAATTTATTAATTTGCAAAACAAGAACCCAACCACAAGTACGAATGTCCACTAACATAACCCAGTAGGAATGAACTACAAAATACACAAAAGTACCGGCCTTATGGCCTTACAATAGTTCACCAAATTTAAATAGTATCTTACAAACTTCGGCTCGTAGGCCGACCACACATGATTTAAACAAGGAAACAAACAAGGCCTTCGAGGGACGGCTCAATAACTTGAGCTTTGGCCCGCTATTTGTCGCTCGGCTCTGCAGCACCTGCAAGCACAATTCACCGCAATGGTGACAAACAAGAATAACGGCCAGCTAAAGCCGACCAAATTATAATGATTTCTCCCCCAAACTCGGGGCGACAAAACTCCTTCCCTACACTTGTTAGCGTAACAAGCAATATAGTGAATAAACACACCATCACAGATGCAGGCTCACAAGGCCACACACCCCGTTCTCTCAGGGCACTAACTCGGTGAACTCGGTCAAAACTGCAGTCTCACCACCATCCCTTAGACGGCAAATATCGTGAGCATTTAGTCTTTCCGACCTAAGCCTAAGACTCGCATGACTATGCTAGTGGCTAGTCACTTTTTCAGGTATCTGTCACCAAACCACATAGCCCGGGTCCGGTTCCACAAGCCCGCTACTCACGCCGTACTGTCAAACTTAAGATAAGCGTGCGAGTCAAACTTTGTCGGGTCCCAAATTCAATCATACAATCAGATAACCCAGTTATGTTCAAAGTTGGCTCCCAGGCCGCCAATATGGCAGAAATGCGTTTCCGCCCAGTTTTCTGGGTGTGTCTTGGGGTTAATCCCCAAGGATCCCTGCGGCAATCTACCACTTAGAAACCCGAAAACAACCAAAGGCACAGAGTCTTCTCCGGCTAAACATGCATAGTAAAACATCACGGATCCAGACCAACTTGTCCGGGTAGGCTTTACACACCATGCCTATGTCCATTTCTCGATTTCGGACTCTAAATGCAAACAAGGGGGACTTTACATATCTACCCCAAGGAACACCGCAAACTCGTCGCACACTTGCGGGAGTGGGTTTTCACTATGCAAAAGAAGAAGAGCTTCACATGCTCAAGTAGAGAATCGTTACCCTAGCATTCCTCTGTGCCGCCATGGAAATCTACATGGATGAAAAGCATTGCGATGATCTCGCCTCCGTAGATCTGGACTCGGTTTGCGATTTGGCGCTCTGAAACTCCTCTGACGACCGGATCTCCCCTCCTTCTTCCTCCTTGCTCTCCCCTCTCTCTAGAAGTTAGAAAGAGATAGAACTCAAGAGAATGAGGGTTTCTAAGCTCTAATCCCGGGTATATCCCAGCCAGGAAAACCCTGAGCCGTTGGATCCTAAAATAAGGAAACGGATGGCCATGATTCGGACTTAAAAAGAACTTCCTTGGCCGAACACGGCTTGCAACACGGTCGTGTCCAAGGCCGTGTAACTCATTCGCCGCTGAAATCGTTGCATCTCGAAAAGAACACGGGCACTCGACATGCCCGTATCGGGATTGACACGCCCGTATCATCCAGTACACGCCCGTGTAGCTGGGTGTGTTCCTCCTTCGACACAAGTCCAGCACCAACCCGAGGAGAACACGAGTATTCAACACGCCCATGTCAAATTTGACACGCCTGTGTTGGACCCGAACACGCCTGGGCTCTGGCTGTGTCTCTCGCCCAACACAACTCGACCAACAACCCGAGTAGGACACCTCTCTGGGACACGCCCGTGTCTCAGGCCGTGTTCATTGTTCGACGCTCGTCGACTTCAATTTTGTCAACCACTCGACCATTGTCGAACCCGAGCACGACACGCACCTGGGACACGCCCGTGTCCCAGGCCATGTGACCTCTACCAAGTCCCAGACTTGGCTCAAAATACCGCCTGCCCCTTTTTTGAGTTTCGGGGTGTTACAACTCTCTCCCTCTTAAAAGAATTTCGTCCACGAAATTACCGAAAGGAAAAGATATATAAAACCAAAAGCGGTACTTGAGTGGAATAACTCTGGGTACTCCTCAAGCATGGTCTGCTCCCATTCCCATGAGATCTCCTCCCGACCACAATTGTCCCAACGGACCTTGACCATACCGATCTCCTTGTTACGAAGTTGCTTGACTTCAGAGTCCTCAATACGAACGGGCTTGACCCTTGTAGTCAACCCTTAATCCACCGGCATTTGATCAACCGCGATCACCTACGAAGGATCTTGCACCGCCTTCCGCAACTCTGATATTTGGAATAAGTTGTGTAGACCACTTAGCTCCACTAATAGCTTCAATCAGTAAGCTTCTTCGCCAATCCGCTCAAGAACCTCAAACGGTCCAAGGTACCTCGGGCTTAGCTTCTTCAAGCGTTGTACCCGTGAATCACCCTTGAATGGCTTTAATTTCAGATACACCTAATTGCCAACCGTGAACTCCACGTTTCGATGCTTGGCATTATAGTATTTAGCTTACCTATCCTGAGTGATCAGTAAACGCTCTCGAACGGTGCGTACCAAAGAAGTGGCACTTTCCACCTCTTGCTTTTTGTACAACCTTGCCTCACCCGTTTCTAACCAAGACAACGACGTGCGACATTTTATACCATATAGGGCTTCGAAGGGCGTCATTTGTATGCTCGCTTGGTAGCTATTGTTGTATGCAAACTCCACCAAAAATAGATGGTCTTCCCACTGCTTTTCGAAGTCCAAGATGCACATGCGAAGCATGTCCTCCATCGTCCTGTTGACCCTCTCGGTCTGCCCATCTGTCTGTGGATGAAAGGATGTGCTGAACTTCAATTTAGTTCCCAACATTAGCTGCACCAACCTACAGTCATTGGACATAAAACGCCCATCTCTATCGCTCACGATGCTGCGGGACACATCGTGCAGTCTAACAATGTTATTCACATAAAGCTTTGTCAGTTTCTCCACCGAATCATCCTTCCTATGCAGAATGAAGTACGAAACTTTTGTCAACCGATCTACGATCACCCAGAAGGCGTCATTTCCCTTATGCAACCTTGGCAGACCATGCACAAAGTCCAATGAAATGTCGTCGAACTTCCACTCCGGAATAGGCAAAGACTTCAAGAAACCCCCTGGCTTTTGGCACTCTGCCTTCACTAATGAACAAGTCTGACACTTAGCCACATATAGTGCCACATCTTTCTTGAGTCCTGGCCACCATAACAACTTCTTCAGATCTCGGTACATCTTCGTGCTCCCTGGCTGAAATGAGTACTTGGTATGATGAGCCTCGTACATCAACTCCACCCGTAAATTACCCACGTTCGGGACACATAAACGATTGTCTTTCCTTAGCAGTCTATCTTCAACTATAAATTGGGAATTTGACCCATCCGAAGCTGCATCCATGATTTCCTTCATGCTGCTATCAAAATCCATAGCCTGCCGAATCCGATCAGCCAGGTCATACTGAACTTCCGTTCAGTTCAATAATGCTTCGGCGCTAGTCTGCTTATCAACACAACAGATCTCTAACGCCTCCAACTCCCGGATCAACCGCTCATCATGAATCGACAACCAGTTGGCTTGCGCGGGAGCTTTGCGACTCAATGCATCTGCAACTGCATTGCCTTTCCCGGGCACGCAATGAATTTTGAATGTATAGTCCCCCAAGAACTCCATCCATCTCTGCTGCCTAATGTTCAGATCCTTCTGATCCAACAGGTATCTCAGGCTCTTGTGGTCGGTATAAATATTGTCCTTTATGTCGTACAAATAGTGCCTCCACAGCTTCAGCTCGAAAAATCACGGCTGCCAACTCCAAGTCATGGACCAAATAATTTCTCTCGTGCACTTTCAGCTAACGCGAGCAATATGCAATAACACTTCCATGCAGCAGCAGCACACAACCCAAACCACTGCCTGAAGCATCGTTGTAGATCTTAAAGCCTTCGTTTCCACTCGGCGAACAAAGCACTGACGCCGTGGTCAACCGACTCTTCAACTCTTCAAAAGCTTGTGCGCACTCGCGTGTCCAAACAAACTTCTTATCTTTCCTGGTCAACGTCGTGAGATGTAACGCTATCTACCAGAAGTTCTCTACAAAGCGCCTGTAATAGCCGGCAAGCCCCAAAAAACTCCGTACTTCCGCTACCGTAGCCAACACAGGCCACTCTCGTATCACAACTATCTTTGCTGGATCTACCGCAATCCCTTCACCACTGACTATGTGACCAAGGAACGCTACTGAGGATAACTAGAACTCGCATTTGGAGAACTTTGCGTATAGTTCGTTCCTCCTTAGTGTCTCCAAAACCAAATGCAGATGCTTGAAGTGATCTTCTTCATACTGTGTAACGCCCCGAAACTCAAAAGAGCAATATGCAGCGTTTTTAGGTATGTTCCGGCCTTAGTAAAGGTCATACGACCTTGGACATGGGCGTGTCCCAGGGCCGTATTAGGCACGTATTCGACATCTCGCCGAGCACTCAATGATTTTCACTTAACAAGTGTTGAGTGAGGCACACGGCCTGACACACGGGCGTGTTAGTGGTCGTGTCCTACTCGGGTTGATAGTCGAGTTGTGTTGGGGGAGAGACACGGTCTGAGCCCAGGCGTGTTCGGGTTTGACACGGGCGTGTCAAATTCGACACGGGCATGTCGAATACCTGTGTTCTCCTCGGGTTGGCGCTGAACTTGTGTCGATGGAGGAACACGCCCAGCTATACGGGCGTGTAATGGATGACATGGGTGTGTCAAGCCTGACACGGGCGTGTACTGGATGACACGGGCGTGTCAAGCCTGACACGGGCATGTCGAGTGCCCGTGTTCTTTTCGGGACGCGACGGTTTCGGCGGCGAATGAGTTACACGGCCTTGGACACGGGCGTGTCACAAGCCGTGTTCGGCCCAGTAAGTTTATTTTGAATGCAAATCGTGGCTGTTCGTTTCCTTATTTTGGGATCTAACGGCTCAGGGTTGTCCTGGCTGAGATATACCCGGGATTAGGGCTTAAAACCCTCATTCTCTTGAGTTCTATCTCTTTCTAACTTCTAGAGAGAGGGGAGAGCAAGGAGGAAGAAGGAGGGGAGATCCGATCGCCGGAGGAGATTCGGAGCGCCAAATCGTAAACCGAGTCCAGATCTACGGAGGCTAGATCATCGCGGTGCTTTTCATCCGTGTAGGTTTTCATGGCGCCGAAGAGGAATTCTAGGGTAACGATTCTCTACTTGTGCATGTGAAGCTCTTCTTCTTTTGCATAGGGAAAACCCGCTCCCGCGAGAGTGTGCAGCGAGTTTGTGGTGTTCTTTGGTGTAAATATGTAAAGTCCCCCTTGTTTTCATTTAGAGTCCGAAATCGAGAAACGGACATAGGCATGGTGTTTGAAGCCTACCCGGACATGTTGGTCTGGATCGGTGATGTTTTACTATGCATGTTTAGCCGGAGAAGACTCCGTGCCTTTGGTTGTTTTCGGGTTTCTACGTGGTAGATTGCAGCAGGGATCCTTGGGGATTAACCCCAAGGCGCACTCGGAAAACTGGGCGAAAACGCATTTCTGCCATCTTGGCGGCATGGGAGCCGGCTTTGAACATAACTGGGTTATGTGATTGTATGAACGAATTTGGGATCCGACGAAGTTTGACCCGCACGCTTGTCTTAAGTTTGACAGTGCGGCATGAGCAACGGGCTTGTGGAACCGGACCCGGGCTATGTGATTTGGTGTCAGATACCTAAAAAAGGGACTGGCCACTGGCATAGTCGTGCGAGTCTTAGGCTTAGGTCGGAAAGACTAAATGCTCATGAAATTTGCCGTCCAAGGGATGGTGGTGAGACCGCGGTTTGTACCAGGTTCACCGAATTAGTGCCCTGAGAGCACGGGGTGTGTGGCCGTGTGAGCCTGCACCTGTGATGTTGTGTTTATTCACTATATTACTTGTTACGGTAACAAGTGCAGGGAAGGAGCTTTGCCGACCCAAGTTTGGGGGCGAAATCGTTATAATTTGGTCCGCTTTAGCTGACCGTTATTCTTGTTTGCCACCATTGCGGTGAATTGTGCTTGCAGGTGCTGAGGAGCCGAGTGGTAAAAAGTGGGCCAAAGCCCTTATTGTTGAGCCGGCCCTTGAAGGCCTTGAGTGTTTACTTATTTGATTCATGTGTGGCCCGCCTGCGAGCCGAAGTTTGTAAAACACTATTTTAATACGGTGAACTATTGTAAGGTCATAAAGCCAGTACTTTTGTGTATTTTGTAGTTCATCCTACAGAGTTATGTTAGTGGACATTCGTGCTTGTGGCTGGGTTCTTGCCTTCACAACTTAATAATTGCTTCTGCTAGATGCTCTGTATAGGACGTGTGTATTGGTTGAATGATTTCATCTAGTAACTCGCTAGTCTGTCCGTGGTATATGACGTCGGGCCCTGGCCGGACCTACTGCTATATGCTATGTGACGGATAGGGGTGTTACAATTTGGTATCAGACTACAGGTTTCGGTCAGGCTTAAATGAATTCGTGGACGAATTCACTTTAAGTGGTGGTGAGCACATGTGTGTGCGTCATCGTTATAACATGAAAAGAACCCATGAATGTCCACTTAGAAATGAAAATACACATGTTTGAGGAACCTGAGTGTTCCTATAATTGATTTTTGGAATTTTGTTCGGTCACTTATTGGTGTTTTATACGACTATAGGTGTCCGGGAGTGACGCGTGTCAGTCTGAACACATGCTTTCTGATAAAAGTATTGCACCCAGCGACGTGCCTGAGACCCCTCCTTTTATGGAAACCATAAGAAGGGTAGTTGAGGCGGTGTTCACGGTGACCAATGCACAACATGGAAGGAATGTACAACCCTCTGTCCCTGAGGTGGCCTCGACACCGGGTGGTGTGATGGAGCAAATGACATTTAGAGGACCATTGGGGCAGCAGGTGAACATGCTTTTAGTGCAGGGAGCGCACTCAGTCAGCGAATATTTTAAGGCATTCCTTATGATAAGGCGCTACCCAAGCTTTGAGTTGGAAAGCGAGCAATCTATAGTCGATAGATTTTATAATGGTTTGCGTAGCGAGTTGTGAATCCTACCGCTAGGACCAAAGTAATTGGGATTCTGAGCCTTGGTGGAGTCGGCCAGATCTTTGGAAGTAGAGTTGGGGAAAACTCACCAGATACCAGTGAGTAGGGTACTGAACCCTGCAGATACTATAAGGGCTACCTACCGCAGCACGCTGAGAAAGAAGGTTAAAGTATCTACTCGCAAAGCGACTTATACTTGTCATACTTGTGGCAAGAAAGGGCACTTTGCCCGAGATTGTCGGGAAGGTGCTCAGGCGACAAATAAAGCTATGTTAGGAGCAGTTGAAGACTCTGGTGATAAGAAGTCAGAGTTCAAGGTGCCTGTTGAAACCGAGAAATCGGTCCCTGTGGAGTTCGACCCTTGGGGGGAAGGGGTGGTCGCGCACCTACTCTGCTCCTGTAAGAAACTGACAAGAAAGTGATGAACAAAGGACTAGACCAAGGGCCCAGCGCGGAGGTCCCACCACACACCCAGAAGATCTTAGAGAGCTTCCCCTCCTTAGCCAAGTGCCGGGCTAAGGTACCTCAGAAGCGCTAGGAGACCTGAGAATCAGTAAGCATGCCCCTCTGAGGTACCCCTTGAGTCCTATTTATAGAAAACTGAGAACGGCCTGCAAATAGCCTACCTCTGCTGGTCTGAAATTACTGAAAACCCCCTTGGGCTGGCCTGCCAACAGCCAAACTCCTCTGTTATGAGAGGTTAGGGGCAGACCACTGGGGGAGGGATGGCAACTAGATCCCCTTCTCGGCCAGGGCAGCGAGAGCTCGATAGGGTTGGCACTCGTCGATTCTGCTCGGCCAAAGGCGGGTGAGAGCTCGCCTGGCGAGCAACTCCGCTTCGGCGAGTACGGGCTCAGCTGCCGAGTACCTCCGCTTCGGCGAGTGCGGGCTCGGTCCTTGCCCCCTGGCGAGTAAGCGATGGGACTCAGCTCCAAAAACCCTGAGCTCGGCCCGACAATCCCTGAGCTCGGTACGATGATTTGCTGAGCTCGAGCTCGGCAGAGAACCCTGCCCGGGCGGGAGGCGGTCTGGACCGGCTGGTCTGGCTTCCGCAGACCCACTCGGCGAATACGGGGTTGTACACAATCCCCGCTCTTTTCGAGGTTGGGACAAGCTCGGAAAGATACATCCAACCCCGCAGGATTCGGCGAGTGGGGGCACGCGCTAAAGAAAGAATCCTCTGGTAGGCCCCACAAATAGCTATATATATGTACCCCTACGCATCTGACTGACCCTTGCCCTTCCTGGAGTTCTGCTAAGATGCCGCTTCCCAAGGAAATCCTAGAGCGGCTCGCACGCACCCGCGATGAGATCGCCGCTCAAGCTGCGGGCTTGACCAGCCTAGGGGTCCCTGCTCGCCGCTTCGCTGATTTTGGCTCGGCTAAGCGGGCGAAACCCTTCCCCCGGGGGCCGAACCCATTCTAGCCGATTTTACAGCGGCCTTGGGGAACGGGGCTGGCTCCTCCGACTAGCCGGCTCTTGGTTCCCCTATTAAAGATCTCGTGGAGCTTTCTTCCAGCCAGGAGAATAGTGGCGAGGCATCCACTCCGCCGGCTCAAAGTATTCCTGACGGCTCGCCAAGACAGGATTCCGAGGTCAAGGAACCGGACTCGCAGAAGTTAGCGTCGCCGAGTCGTCTCCCTTCTCGGCAACCATCCCCTGGTTCCGTAATCGTGGGGGGAGGCGCCGGGCATATCCCCGTCCCCGGCTATCAACCCGTCCATCAGGAACTTCTGTATGGACGTGGCAAGGACCTGCGCCACTTTTCTCCTCGCGCCAACCCGGAGGAGCCAGGCTCGCGCGGTAAGTTTTCAACTCTACACTCTTCTGTTCTGGGGCTGCCCGCTCTTCTAACCGTCTTTCAGTTCTTCATTCAGACCCTCTCGGACGGACGGAAGACGATGAGTCTGTGGATCAACCTCCTTACTCGCCTCTCCCTTCTCCAAGCGCCCTGGACGCCTTCCTGGACTCCGAACTGGGCAGCCCTGAGCGTGCCAAATGGGAGCGGAAGGTTCTCAAGAAGCTGGTGCGCGAGCTCCACGACCTACGGAAGGACAACAATAGGCTGCAGTGGGAGTGCTCGCGTCTTGCGGATAGTGCGAGGGTTAGCCCCGCGTTCGAGGAGGCGTCTTCCTTAGTGCTGATGGATGAGATTGATGAGAACCTGCGGGTAGTGAATAGGAACATGTGGCGGCTTCGCGAGCTCCACGCGCGGCGATCTGCGACGGCAGACCGGCGAGACCGGGGAGAATAAGATGGCTCCTGTGTCAGCCAACCGGTACTCGCGATCTCCCTCGCATGATCCTCGCGCCTTCATTTTTCCTTGCTTTGAACAATTCACCTGTCTGTAATAATTTAAACAAATTTTATGTGACCTTGTATATATGTAGATGCATTTTCAATATCCTGGTAAGTTTCCTTTCGAATTCCCCCTTCTGGGACCAGGCTTACTCGCGGGATTCGGTGAGCAGAGGGTTGTGAGGCGGCGTGGAGGGGCTGGGCTGATCGGTCGGCTCGCCCTCGCCCTTCCCTGCCTTACTTTCTTTTTTTATAAATAGGCCCTCTCACCTACCCCCCTGGGTACGCCTTTATTTCTTCCGAACCCTTACCTCCCCTCCGTCATCCAGAGCTCGTGCCTTTCCTTCGTTTGCGAGAATGGTTAAAACTAACCCTGACGCGGATGGCCGGTCCAAGTGCGCCCGACACTTCATCGACCACTGCTTCTTTGAGGGGCACATCACAGAGGAGGAGTCCACCGAGTTCACGGCTGAGTTCGTCCCTCCCGGCTTCCAGGCTCACAAGCCCGCTGAGCACGAAGCTATCAACTCCTTCACTTAGGGTGAGCTCGGCTTCCCTATCTCGCACTTCGAGGTGGGGCTGCGCCTCCCCCTCTGGCCAGAGATCCGTCAAATTTTGAAGTACTACGGCGCGGTGCCCACGCAGCTGAACTCTAACGCCATCGCCATAATGGTGGCGTTCGCCTGCTTTCTCCGCCGAGAGCGGATTGAGTTCAATCTTATGGTCTTCCGTAAGTTGTTCTCTTACAAGGACACCCCTGATGGGGTTGCCTACTTCGGCGGATCCCTCATCAAGGTTCGCGAGCTCCCGAACAAGAACCATAACTGGATGACCCGGCTCATCTTTATCGAGGGCGAGCTCGGCAACATCCCCTTCCGGCCCCTGCAGAAGAGCGAGGACATCTACCGTCCTCCTTCCCTGTTCGGCGGCGACGCCGACCTCCACAAATTTTTCCTTCACAAAGACTTCGAGGTCGCCTACCTCCGTCGCGGCCTCAACTCGCTTCAACCCGTTCTCCCTCGTGAAGGTATACCTCGCCCTGTCTTTTCGCGAGCTCTGTCAAAGTGAACCTCAGCCTTTTTGATCAAGCTTTTTTCTGCAGGGGAGCGGCTTCTGCCGGAGCACCCGCCGTTTGCCAATCGGGGGATATTCTCTGATCCCCTGGAGCTGGCCCGGGCGGCGGCGGAGGCCTGCCGAGATGAACAAGCGCGGGGTCAACCCCTCAGCAAGAAGCGCTTGGAGCTCGGGGGGTCAAGCTCGCTCCCAGATCCTTTAGCCCCGAAAAATAAAAAGGCTAAGGTGGTCTCGTATGGGCGGCTGCATCTCCCCTCTTCGCCTGCCAAGTTCATGAGCTCACCGGAGGATTCCTCCGACGAGCCCCCGATGAGTCCACTGAAAGAAGCGTCCTCCCCCCGAAGGGAGTAGAAGAAGAAGGATGGGCCCTCCCACTCAGATTTTATCGAGAAGGTCGTCCTTCGCGAGCCCGGCCTGCCGAAGGATCATCCCCACTTCAGCAAGGGAGGAAGGAACAAAGATACGCCTGGCGAGCCTATTCTGAAATGGGATGAGGGGGCCCATCGAGTCTCCATTTCTACTCGTGCCCCCTCCTGGGGAGCTTGCCGGCCTCCAACAGGCCATGCCTTTGCCTTCGGCTTCGGCCTCTACGGCCGCGACGGCGCCGAGTTGTACAAGCAGCTAACCCCCCGCCAGCTCGGCCATGAGGGGTTGCAGGCCCACCTGCGGTCGAGCTTCATCACATAATGGTCCTCCGCGGCTTCCAGCTCAGCAACGCCTTGCTGACCGCCGAGCAGGAGCGTGACCTGGCGAAGGAGAGCGCGGCCGACGCGAAAAGGCGGTTCGGCTTTGCCGACGCTCTACTCGCAAAATCTGCGGGTGGCTTGGTAATCACTGGATATCTCTGCCCATCTTACTTAGAAAGGATTCTTCTTGCGCTTGTTCTGAACTCTAGCCTCGCAGGATGCCGAAGCTGCCGACGCGCTGCGAGGCGAGGTGGCTCAGCTGCAAGCTCAGCTTGCCGAGCGGGAGACTCAGCTTGCCGAGCAGAGGACACGCTCTAGCGAGCAAGAGGCTTTTGCTGCCCAGCTGAGGATGGAGGCGGCGGGATTGAAGGAGAAGAACAAGTAGCTCCACGACGAGGTCCTCCGCCAGGCTGAAGCTCTCATTCCTCCAGGCGCCAACGAGTTACCCTTCCCCTACAAGAGGCCTCGGGTCTTTGGTGAGGCTGATGTCGCAGAGCGGCTGCGAGTCAACTCCATTGAGTCTGCTGAGTGCCTCCTGAAGGCCATGAGGGGGACAAGGATTTTGGCGGAAGGCTGCGAAGGAGTCACCGTCCGCGATCTCCTGCCGACCTTGTTCCCACCCAGCCCGCTCAGCGAGAAGGAAGACAGCTTCGACTCGCTCTTCGTAGGGGTGGGAGAGAAGGACACTCGGCTCGGCGGCGAGTAGGATCGCTGCGTAGGGGAGGAAGACGAGAGCTGACTGGGCTCCTCCATTTTTGTTTTCCTTTTTCCTTGTATCTTGTCGAGGCAAGCCTCACCTTGTAATTATAATAGTAAAACAAACAATTTTTGCACAATTTTTCTTTCTTCTTTTTAAACTTACTTGCGACATTGTTCCCGCGCGCGTGGTACCCCTTTAGGCGATCCAGCCGAGTCCGACCCCGTCTATAGGATGCTTTTGAGTTAGGACCGGCGCTTGCGACGAGACCATAGGCGCCGGCCATAGCTGGACTCACTGATGTTACCGGTGCTTGCGGCGAGATCAGACTCGCTTGAGAGAACTGTCCCCCCTGAGTCTGAAACGGGACCAGGACTTCCTTGGTAGCGAGCTGGAGGGGGTAGGATATCCCGAACTCGCCGTCTTGGCTGGCGAGCTCGCCCCTGGGTTCTTTTCTCGGACCAACATAGCCGTGCAAACTAGGTGGAAGCCTAGCAGGGGAGTGACGAGACCTAACCCCAGAGCGAGAAGACTTAGAAACATTTGCCTATCCCGGGTGCTACCACCGGGCCAGTCAGCTAGGTGAGAGCCTGAGGGCGGGTGTTGAACATCCTCCGGACTCAGCCCCAGGGTCATAGCGATGTCCATCGAAACTCAGCCGTGCCAACTAGGTGGAAGCCTGGCATGGGAGTGACGAGACCTAACCCCAAGCGAGAAGACTTAAGAAACATTTACCTATCCCGGGTGCTACCACCGGGCAAGTCAGCTAGGTGAGAGCCTGAGGGCGGGTGTTGAACATCCTCCGGGCTCAGCCCTAGGGTCATAGCGATGTCCATCGAAACTCAGACGTGCCAACTAGGTGGAAGCCTGGCAGGGGAGTGACGAGACCTAACCTCAGAGCGAGAGGACTTAGAAACATTTGCCTATCCCGGGTGCTACCACCGGTCCAGTCATCTAGGTGAGAGCCTGAGGGCGGGTGTTGAACATCCTCCGGGCTCAGCCCCAGGGTCATAGCGATGTCCATCGAAACTCAGTCGTGCCAACTAGGTGGAAGCCTGGCAGGGGAGTGACGAGATCTAACCCCAGAGCGAGAAGACTTAGAAACATTTGCCTATCCCGGGTGCTACCACCGGGCCAGTCAGCTAGGTGAGAACCTGAGGGCGGGTGTTGAACATCCTTCGGGCTCAGCCCCAGGGTCATAGCGATGTCCATCGAAACTCAGCCGTGCCAAATAGGTGGAAGCCTGGCAGGGGAGTGACGAGACCTAACCCCAGAGCGAGAAGACTTAGAAACATTTGCCTATTTCGGGTGCTACCACCGGGCAAGTCAGCTAGGTGAGAGCCTGAGGGAGGGTGTTGAACATCCTCCGGGCTCAGCCCCAGGGTTATAGCAATGTGCATCGAAACTCAGCCGTGCCAACTAGGTGGAAGCCTGGCAGGGGAATTACGAGACCTAACCCCAGAGCGAGAAGACTTAGAAACATTTGCCTATCCCGGGTGCTACCACCGGGCCAGTCAGCTAGGTGAGAGCCTGAGGGAGGGTGTTAAACATCCTCCGGGCTCAGCCCCAGGGTCATAGCGATGTCCATCGAAACTCAGCCGTGCCAACTAGGTGGAAGCCTGGCAGGGGAGTGACCAGACCTAACCCCAGAGCGAGAAGACTTAGAAACATTTGCCTATCCCGGGTGCTACCACCGGGCCAATCAGCTAGGTGAGAGCCTAAGGGCGAGTGTTGAACATCCTCCGGGCTCAGCCCCAGGGTCATAGCGATGTCCATCGAAACTCAGCAGTGCCAACTAGGTGGAAGCCTGGCAGGGGAGTGACGAGACCTAACCCCAGAGCAAGAAGACTTAGAAACATTTGCCTATCCCGGGTGCTACCACTGGGCCAGTCATCTAGGTGAGAGCCTGAGGGCGGGTGTTGAACATCCTCCGGGCTCAGCCCCAGGGTCATAGCGATGTCCATCGAAACTCAGCCGTGCCAACTAGGTGGAATCCTAGCAGGGGAGTGACGAGACCTAACCCCAGAGCGAGAAGACTTAGAAACATTTGCCTATCCCGGGTGCTACCACTGGGCCAGTTAGCTAGGTGAGAGCCTGAGGGCGGGTGTTGAACATCCTCTGGGCTCAGCCCCAGGGTCATAGCGATGTCCATCGAAACTCAACCATGCCAACTCGGTGGAAGCCTAGCAGGGGAGTGACGAGACCTAACCCCAGAGCGAGAAGACTTAGAAACATTTGCTATCCCTGGTGCTACCACCGGGCCAGTCAGCTAGGTGAGAGCCTGAGGGCGGGTGTTGAACATTCTCCGGGCTCAGCCCCAGGGTCATAGCGATGTCCATCGAAGCTCAGCCATGCCAACTAGGTGGAAGCCTGGCAGGGGAGTGACGAGACCTAACCCCAGAGCGAGAAGACTTAGAAACATTTGCCTATCAGTCTTTAAATCGCGAGCCCTCCTGCCATCATAGTTTTGCAAAAGCACAAGATATGATGATGAGATTCATTTTTATTCATGGAATAAGAGTACCTACAATATTTTCAAGGGTAAAAACGTTTCAGATCGTCGCCACTCCAAGTGTGGCTGAGGGTATCCCCTTTTACATCCTGGAGGTGATACACCCTGATTTTAAGACCTCTTGTACAATGTAGGGGCCCTCCCAATTGGGATGGAGTTTTCCCACAGCGGCCGACCTCTCTGCCGCATCCACTTTCTTCAGGATAAGGTCTCCTTCCGCGAACTGCTTGACACTGACGTGCTTGTCGAAGTACTTGGCTATCCTCCGCTTGGACTCCTCCTACCTAATGGTGGAAAAGTCACGTAGCTCCTCAACCATATCAAGGGAGAGTCGAAGCTCCTCCTCATTTTCTGATCTCCACTCTTCCCTTCCAGCCTCCGCCTCGGCGACTCGGGGTGTCTGGACCTCGAATTCGACGGGTAGAACGGTTTCACAGCCATGAGAAAGTTTAAAAGGCGTCTCTCCTATGGCCGTATTGGGAGTAGTCCTCAGGGCCCAAAGGACTGAAGGAAGTTGCTCCACCCAGCTCCCCTTTAGATTTTCTACTTTCTTTTTCAAGAGGTTCATAATTATCTTGTTGGCCGCCTCCACCTGCCCATTGCTCCTAGGGTGGTGGACAGAGGCGAACCGAAGGTCAATTCCCAGTTGTTCGCAGAAGCGAATGAACTCCGTGCTGGCGAACTGAGGTCCGTTGTCCGTGACGATTGCCTGTGGTAGCCCATGCCTGCAGATGATCTCCCCCAGATAAATTTTTGATTACCTGGGAGGTCACCTTGGCTAGAGCCTTCACCTCCAGCCACTTAGAAAAATAATCGATCATGACCAGCAGAAACCTTCTCTGCCCGCTGGACTGTGGAAAAGGCCCTACGAGGTCCAAACCCCATATGGCGAAGGGCCATGGTGCCATGATGCTTCTTTGTCTCTGAGCCGGCTGTAACTGGAGCAGGGCATAGATCTGGCACTTATGGCATTTTTTCACGAATTCGGCTTCATCCTGATCGAGGGTGGGCCAGAAGTACCCTTGCTTGATGATCCTCCCCTCCAAGGTCCGGCTCCCCGAATGACTTCCACACTTGACGGAATGGACCTCCTCCAAAATTTTATGCACCTCCCTTTCGGCCACGCAACGAGCCAGCATCCCCGAGAGGGTCTTGCAGTACAACTCCCCCTCTCGCAGAAGGTAGTATGCTGCCTTGTGTTTGAGCCCTCTTCGGTCAATCCCCTCCGGGTACTCTCCTGTGGACAGAAAGGTGACGAAGGGGTCCATCCATGAGGGGTGCTCCTCCACCTCCATTAGTTCCCCCTCCTCGATGGAGGGTCGGAAGAGATCAGTAATGGTGCCCCCACCCTGGGCTCGTGCTTTGCCAGCTGGTCTGCCTGCTCATTTTCTTCTCGAGGCACGTGCTTGATGGAGAAGGTCTGAAAGGTCCCTATAATTCTCTTCGCCTTTGTCAGATAGAGTTATAGGGTGGGCTCCCTTGCCTCAAACTCCCCATTGAAGCCACCACCATGGAGTCAGTTAGGACCTCTACGTCATGTACCCCTAACTCCCTTGCCAGGCGCAGATCTGCGATTACAGCTTCGTATTTGGCCTGATTATTGGTGATGGGGAAATGCACTACCACGGTTTGTTCGATTCTTGTCCCCTGGGGACTTTCCAAGATGACTCCAACCCACAAAGAATGTCTCCCCGAGGCACCGTCCACCACGAATTTCCAAGGGACCGGACGAGTGAGTTGCTCCTCCGCCACCTCGACCACATAGTATGCTAGGAAATTAGCCATAGCTTGGGCCTTGATCGAGAGGCGGGGAACGAAGGAGATATCGAACTCGCTCAGTTCCACCGACCATTTGGCCTACCTGCCTGAATGCTCCACCCCCTCGAAGATGCTGTAGAGGGGGTGGTCAGTCACCACTCGGATCGAGTGTGCCTGAAAATAAGGTCGGAGCCTCCGAGCCGAGATGATCAGGGCGAAGGCCAGCTTCTCCAAGATGGGATATCAAAACTCGGCCTTCCTCAGTACCCGACTCATATAATAAATAGGGAGTTGCTTCTTCCCCTCTTCCCGAACTAAAACCGAGCTCAAGGCCTCCGCCCCGACCCCCAAATACAAAAATAAGTCCTCCCCCCTTTGGGCCCTTGGAGCAGGGGAGCCTGAGTTAGCTGTTTCTTTAAGGCCTGGAATGCCTCCTTGCACTCCGAGGTCCATTCAAACTTCCGACCCCCTCTCAAGGTTTTGAAAAACGAGGAGCACCTCTCCCTACCCCGGGAGAGGAACCTGCTCAACCCTGCCAACTTCCCTGTCAACCGCTGTACCTCCTTAGCATTTCGCGGTGACCTTAGTTCCACGATTGCCCTCACCTTATCCGGATTAGGCTCCACACCGGCAGGGGTGAGGAGATGCCCCAGGAACTTCCCCCTGCTTGCCCCGAAGGTGCACTTCAGGGTGTTCAACCTCATCTTGTATTTGCGGAGAGTGGCGAAAGTCTCTTCCAAGTCCAGTAGGTGGGAATCGACGTCCAGACTTTTGATCATGAGGTCGTCCACATACACCTCCAAATTTCTTCCCTTCTGCTCTCGGAAGACCCTGTCCATCATTTTCTGGTAGGTAGCCCCCGCATTTTTTAGCCCGAAGGGCATCATTTTATAGAAATAGCATCCTTCCCCATGATGAACGAGACATCTTTGACGTCTGGGGGGTGCATTCTAATTTGGTGATAACCTGAAAAAGCATTCAGAAAACTCATTACAGGGAAACCGACGGCTGAGTCAACCAGTGCTCAATCCGAGGCAAGGGATAACAATCTTTCGGGCATGATTTATTAAGAAGAGAAAAGTCAATACACATCCTCCACCGACCATCTCCTTTTTTAACCATTACAACGTTGGAGACCCAGCCAGGGTATTGGATTTCGGATACAAAGCCAGCCTTGAGGAGCTTGGCGACTTCCTCCCTGATGGGCTCGGCGAGCTTGTCCGCGATGGACCTCTTCTTCTGCTGGATGGGGAGAACCTCCGAGTCAAGGTTGAGGCGGTGGCAGGACACGTTGGGGTCGATCCCTGGCATCTCTGCGGCATTCCAGGCGAAGACGTCCACATTCTTCTGGATGCACTCCAGCATCCTGCCTTGAGCCTCCGGGGTCAGTCCTCCGCTAATGCGGACCTTCTCCACCCTGCCTCCGATGGTGAGAACCTCCATCTCCACCACCTCCTCTGCTGCCTCCAGACGAGACAGCTCCCCCCATTCCTCAGTACCTCCCTCTCCGGGGGCGAGGATCTTTCCCTCAGCTTCCTCCACGACCATTGCCTCGGCTGGCTCTCGGGCCTCTTCTGCGACCCCCGCCTGGGTGCGGCACTCCTCCACCTTCATCTCTTCCCCGCCAGCTTCCTGCTCCACCTCCTCCAACCTACGCCCCATCTCCTCGGCCCCCTCCAGCCAAGAGATGGAGTTCACTGCCGAGACGTAGCACTACCTTGCCTCCTTAGGGTCTCCTCAGACCCGGATCTTGACCCCCTCAACGTTGAACTTTAGGCACTGGTGGAAGGACGAGGGGATGCATCGGAAGGCGCTGATGAGTGGTCTTCCGAAGATGACGCTGTAACTGCTGGGGGCGTCTACGATGACGAACTTGCAGTTACGGGACTTCCCCCCCCCCCAGAGTGACGTGGAGTCCCACTCCTCCCTCGACTTCTTTCCTTTCTCCCGAGAAGCCAAACAGGGGCCCGTCCGAGGCCAACACCCTTCTGGCCTCTACTTTCATCGCGTCGAACGCCCTCTTGAAGATGACATTGACTGAGCTCCCGTTGTCGACGAGGATTCGGGAGACGGTAAAATCCTCGATGGCTGTCTGGATGACCAGTGCATCGCAAAAGGGGTCCTCGTGACCTGGCATATCCTCCCTAGAGAAGATGATTTTTTTCATTCGGAGGCGGGGAATGGGATGTGGAGCCAACGCTCCTACAGTACATGGTGTGGAGGCTTGACTTACGGGAAGCCTCAATCCCAGCCCCACCATGGATCGCTCCAATCCTTCCTCGGGTGCCTATATCAACCCGGTCCTCACACCGATCCTCCTCCACCCGAGGCCGGATCTCCTCTATCCACACTTCTTGATGGTTTTGCTGTTGTTGCTCCCTGTTTCCTCTCATCTCGAGGAACTCCGGGCACGTGGACGTGAGGTGCCCTTCCTCTTGATGGAAATCACAATAGGGCAGGTCCACCCTGACCTCCCTCCTTCTCCTCAACTGCCCTCTCCTCCTCCTCCCTCTTATGGCAATTGTCATTGCCTCCTCTTGGTCGGGGAGAAGGGGTCTCTGGCCCTGCCTACCACCCTGGGGGTTGAACTGCCCTCGGCCACCCTGGCGGTGATCTCCTCCCTGATAACCCCTCCGTGGTGCCCTCGGCCATCCCAACGGTGGGTCTTCTCCGGACGCCCCCACCTGGGTTGTGGCTGCTGTTGTGGCTGCTCCCACTGCCGGGGTTCAGCACTCCTTTCCTCCTGAGTTCGGCCACCCCTTGGCCTCTCCTCCTCTACGGCCCACTTGACCAACCTCCGTGCAAACTCCGGGTGCGCTTCCTCCATATCAGCGTCCCTGGCCCCCTCTCCAAGAGTGCCTCAAAAGGCACTGGAGGTGATCTCTTCAGTTCCATCGCGAAGAACCTGGACTGGAGACCCAGGGTGAAGGCCACCATCATGGTGTGTCTTGGCATCTCCTGTACTTGGGACAGTTCCTCCTAGAACCTGTCCAAATAGCTTCCCAGAGTTTCCCCCGCCCTCTGCTTGATGCAGAACAAAGACTCCGCCTCCTTCTTCCTCTTCTTGGAAGTGGTGAATCTCAACATGAACCCCCGTCGCAGGTCCTCGAAGCAGTAGACGGACCCGGTCGGGAGTTGATGAAACCACTCTATTGCCTTCTCCCTGAGGGTTATGGCGAAGAGTCGGCACTTAAAGCCATCCGACATCTGTCGGATAGAGACCATGTCCTCAAACCACTCGATGTGGTGGATCGGGTATCCTCTCCCGGAGTAATAGGACATCTCCGGCTCACGGAACCCGTCTGGAACTGGGGCTGAAGAGACGAACTCGCTGAAGGTGCTTCCCCCCTCAGCCGGGCGAGGTAGGAACTCCCTCCCTGCTGTCTCACCGAAGTGGTACTCGGCAGCCGAGCCGGGGAACAGGACTCGCCCCTGGAACTCGCGCTCGCCCCTCTCCGGGGGCTCCTTCCCTGGTCGCCTGAGAGGTGTGTCGTCGCCGAGCGCGGGAGCGGCGACCACCGGGACTGTCGGTGTCGCGCTCTCGGCCCGCATGCCGAGTGCTGTCCTGACGAGCCCGAGGATTTCCTCCCTGAGCTCCGCTGGCACACCCGACACTGGGGGCGGGGGAGGGGGTGGCGAGTTGCCCCTGCCTGATCCTTGTCCTTCTTCTCCGGTCATCGAACCTGCAGAAGATTTTCTCTGCTGGCCACACTCCACGCTCACCGCACCAAAATGTTGAAACCGAGAAATCGGTCCCTGTGGAGTTCGACCCTTGGGGGGAAGGGGTGGTCGCGCACCTACTCTGCTTCTGCAAGAAAACGACAAGAAAGTGAAGAACAAAGGACTAAACTAAGGGCCCGACGCGGAGGTCCCACCACACACCCGGAAGATCTTAGAGCGATTCCCCTCCTTAGCCAAGTGCCGGGCTAAGGTACCTCAAAAAGCACTAGGAGACCTGAGAATCAGTAAGCATGCCCCTCTGAGGTACCCCTTGGGTCCTATTTATAGAAAACTGAGAACGGCCTGCAAATAGCCTACCTCTGCTCGTCTGAAATTACTGAAAACCCCCTTGGGCTGGCCTGCCAATAGCCAAACTTCGCTGTTATGAGAGGCTAAGGGCAGACCACTGGGGGCGGGATGGCCACTGGATCCCCTACTCAGCCAAGGCGGCGAGAGATCGATAGGGCTGGCACTCGTCGATTCTGCTCGGCCAAAGGCGGGTGCGAGCTCGCCTGGCGAGCAACTCCGCTTCGGCGAGTACATGCTCGGCTGCCGAGTACCTCCGCTTCGGCGAGTGTGGGCTCGACCCTTTCCCCCTGGCGAGTAAGCGATGGGACTCAGCTCCAAAAACCCTGAGCTCGGCCCGACGATCCCCAAGCTCGGTACGACGATTTGCCGAGCTCGAGCTCGGCAGAGAACCCTGCCCGGGCAGGAGGCGGTCTGGACCAGCCAGTCTGGCTTCCGCGGACCCACTCGACGAATACGGGGTTGTACAGTGCCGACTTCAAAGTCTGGTTACCGTAGGTGGAATAAGAAGGCTAGGACGTCGGGTCCAGCCCCTTCCTCAGGTGCTTCAGGGGCAACTAACCAAACCCCGGGAGCTTGCTTTACTTGTGGTAAGATGGGGCACTTTGCCCGTGACTGTTAGAGCGGACATGCAAAGTCCGGGAGGAAGCAAGGAGCAACTTACGAGGAAAAGGGCAAGGCGGCGGAGTCTACCGCATCCCATTATGATCCGACTCAACCAAGAGTCTACAATCTGGGCCAGCAGGAGGCCATCAAACAAGCGGATGTGGTGACAGGTACAATTTAAATTTATAGCAAGTTAGCTTTAAATACTGTTACCTAGTGCTTTTTAGCTTGTTACTGTTTGTTTAGGCTTTGTTTTAATTTGTGATAATCTGGCAAGAGCACTCTTCGATACGGGAGCTTCACACTCCTTTTTGTCTGAAGGTTTCATATCATGCATCGGAGTCCCTTCTTCGATGGCGAAGGACAAATTGGATGTGTTGTTGCCGAATGGGTGTTCTATGTGCGCGGACAGTGTTTGTTCCTTAAAGATTCGTATTGGGAGTCAGGAGTTCGACTTGCTAGCGTCGTTACTGCCTCTAGTAGAGTTCGACGTCATTTTCGGTATGGACTAGCTTTCGGAGCAGAAGGCAAACATAGATTGCAACCGTAAGGAAGTCAAGCTGGGTGTTGGGCGGGAGACAACGTTTGCGGGACTAAAGGGGTCGAGCAAGACTCTAATGTCTGCTATTCAGGTGGTCAAGGAAGTTTGTGCTGGCGCAGAGCTGTTCTTCACGTTAATGGAGGCTGTAAAGCCTAAGCCCACTTTGGGTAGTATCCCATTAGTGTGCGAGTACCCTGATGTGTTCCCTGACAATCTTCCTGGAGCCCCACCTCAGCGGGAGATCGATTTCACAATTGAGTTAGTGCCAGGTGCCAAACCTATGTCACACTCTCCTTATAGGTTGGCGCTTAAGGAGATGGCGGAGATAAAGGTTCAACTAGAGGAGTTATTAGAGTAGGGCTATGTGCTTCCAAGTTCGTCGCCTTGGAGCGCACCGGTATTTTTCGTTAAGAAGAAGGACGGAAGTTTGCGGCTCTGTATCAATTATAGAGAGCCGAACAAGTTGACGGAAAAGAACAAGTACCCAATCCCAAGGATTGATGATCTTTTTGATCAGTTGGTCGGGTCATCGGTGTACTCAAAATTAAATCTTAAGTCCGGTTACTATCAGCTGAGGATAAGGGAGAGTGATATCCCAAAGACAGCATTCAACACAAGGTATGGGCATTTCGAGTTTACGGTCATGCCGTTCGGGCTGACTAATGCGCCATCAGTATTCATGGATCTGATGAACAGGATGTTCAGGGAGTACTTAGACCATTTTTTGATCATCTTTATTGACGACATATTAGTGTACTCGAAGTGCGAAGAAGATCACTTCAAGCATCTGCATTTGGTTTTGGAGACGCTGAGGAGGAACGAACTATACGCAAAGTTCTCCAAATGCGAGTTTTGGTTACCCTCAGTGGCGTTCCTTGGTCACATAGTCAGTGGAAAAGGGATTGCGGTGGATTCGGCGAATATAGTTGCGATACGGGAGTGGCCTGTGTTGTCTTCAGTAACGGAAGTCTGGAGTTTTCTGGGGCTTACCGGCTATTACAGGCGCTTCGTAGAGAACTTCTCACGGACAACGTTACCTCTCACGACATTGACCGGGAAAGATCAGAAGTTTGTTTGGACGCGCGAGTGTGCACAAGCTTTTGAAGAGTTGAAGAGTCAGTTGACCACGATGCCAGTGCTAAGTTCGCCGAGTTGGAACGAAGGCTTTGTGGTCTACAACGATGCTTCAGGCAGTGGATTGGGTTGTGTGCTGCTGCAGCATGGAAGTGTTATTGCGTATGGCTCGCGTCAGCTGAAAGTGCACGATAGGAATTATCCGGTCCACGACTTGGAGTTGGCAGCCGTGATTTTTGCGCTAAAGCTGTGGAGGCACTATTTGTACGGCGTAAAGGTCGATATTTATACCGACCATAAGAGCCTGAAATACTTGTTGGATCAAAAGGATCTGAACATGAGGCAGCGAAGATGGATGGAGTTCCTGGGGTACTATACATTCAAAATTCATTACGTGCCCGGGAAAGGAAATACAGTTGCGGATGCGTTGAGTCGCAGGGCTCCCGCCCAAGCCAACTGGTTGTCGATTCATGATGAGTGGTTGATTCAGGAGTTAGAGGCGTTAGAGATTTGTTGTGTTGACAACCAGACTAGCGCCGAACCGTTATTGAACTAGACAGAAGTTCAGTATGATCTGGCTGATCGGATTCGGCAGGCTATGGATTTGGATAGCAGCATGAAGGAAATCATGGATGCATCTTCGGATGGGTAAAATTCCCAATTTATAGTTGAAGATGGACTGCTAAGGAAGGACAGTCATTTGTGCATCCCAAACGTGGGTAATTTACGGGTGGAGTTGATGTACGAGGCTCATCATACTAAGTACTCAATTCACCCAAGGAGCGCGAAGATGTACCGAGATCTGAAGAAGTTGTTCTGGTGGCAAGGACTCAAGAAGGATGTGGCAAAGTGTCAGACTTGCGCCTTAGTGAAGGTAGAGTGCCAAAAGCCAGGGGGTTTCTTGAAGTCTTTACCTATTCCGGAGTGGATGTTCGACGACATTTCGATGGAATTTGTGCATGGTTTGCCAAGGTTGTAGAAGGGAAACGACGCCATCTGGGTGAACGTAGATCGGTTTACAAAAGTGTCGCACTTCATTACGCATAGTAAGGACGATTCGTTGGAGAAGCTGACAAAGCTTTACGTGGATAACATTGTTAGACTGCACGGTGTGCCCCGCAGCATCGTGAGCGATGGAGATGGGAATTTTACATCCAATGACTGGAGGTTGGTGCAGCAAATGTTTGGAACTAAGTTGAAGTTCAGCACAACCTTTCATCCGCAGACGGATGGGCAGACTGAGAGGGTCAACAGGACATTGGTGGAATGCTTCGCATGTGCGTCATGGAATTCAGAAAGCAGTGGGAATATCATCTGTATTTGGTGGAGTTTGTGTACAACAACAGCTACCAAGCGAGCATACAAATGGCGCCCTTCGATGCCCTATATGATAGAAAATGTTGGACGCCGTTGTCGTGGTTGGAAACAGGTGAGGCGAGGTTGTACAAAAAGCAAGAGGTGGAAATCACCACTTCATTGGTACGAACCATTCGAGAACGTTTGTTGATCGCACAAGATAGACAAGCTAAATACTACAATGCCAAGCATCGGAACGTGGAGTTCGTGGTGGGCGATTGGGTGTATTTGAAGATAAAGTCATTCAAGGGTGTTTCACGGGTACGACGCTTGAAGAAGCTGAGCCCAAGATACCTTGGACAATTTGAGATTCTGGAGCAGATCGGTGAAGCGGCTTATCGTCTAAGGCTATCGATGGAGTTGAGTGGTCTACACGACATATTCACAATATCAGTGTTGCAGAAGGCGGTGCAAGAGCCTTCGCAGGTGATCGCAGTTGATCAAGTACCAGTGGACGAAGGGTTAACGACAATGGTCAAACTAGTTCATATTGAGAACTCTAAAGTCAAGCGACTTCGTAACAAGGAGATCAGGATAGTCAAAGTTTGTTGGGACAATTGCGGTCGGGAGGAGCTCTCATGGGAACGGGAGCAGTCCATGCTTGAGGAGTACCCAGAGTTATTCCACTCAGGTATTGCTTTTGGTTTTCTGTATCTTTTCCTTTGTTAATTTCGTGGACGAAATTCTTTTAGGAGGGAGAGAGTTGTAACGCCCCGAAACTCAAAAGAGCAACGGACAGCGTTTTTAGGCATATTTGGGCCTTGGTAAAGGTCACACGGCCTGGGACACGGGCGTATCCCAGGGCTGTGTCAGGCGCGTGTTCGACGTCTCGCCGAGCACTAAATGATTTTCACTAAACGAGCATTGAGTGAGGGCACATGGCCTGACACACGGGCGTGTCAGTGGCCGTGTCATACTCGGGTTGATAACCAAGTTGTGTCGGGGGAGAGATACAGCCTGAGCCTAGGCGTGTTCGGGTCCGACACAGGCGTGTCGAATACCCGTGTTCTCCTCGGGTTGGTACTGGACCTGTGTCGATGGAGGAATACACCCAGCTACACGGGCATGTACTGGATGACACGGGCGTGTAAAGCCTGACACGGGCATGTCGAGTGCCCGTGTTCTTTTCGAGACGTGATAGTTTCGACGGCGAATGAGTTACACAGCCTTGGACAAGGGCGTGTCACAAGCCGTGTTCGGCCAAGGAAGTTTATTTTGAATGTGAATCGTGGCTGTCCGTTTCCTTATTTTGGGATCCAACGGCTCAGGGTTTTCCTGGCTGGGATATACCCCGGATTAGGGCTAAGAAACCCTCATTCTCTTAAGTTCTATCTCTTTCTAACTTCTAGAGAGGGGAGAGCAAGGAGGAAGAAGGAGGGGAGATCCGGTCGCCGGAGGAGATTCAGAGCGCCAAATCGCAAACCGAGTCCAAATCTACGGATGCGAGATCATCGCAGTGCTTTTCATCAGTGTAGGTTTCCATGGCGCCGAAGAGGAATGCTAGGGTAACGATTCTCTACTTGAGCATGTGAAGCTCTTCTTCTTTTGCATAGGGAAAACCTGCTCCCGCAAGTGTGCGGCGAGTTTGCGGTGTTCCTTGGGGTAGATATGTAAAGTCCCCCCTTGTTTGCATTTAGAGTCCGAAATCGAGAAACGGACATAGACATAGTGTATGAAGCCTACCCAGACATGTTGGTCTTGATTGGTGATGTTTTACTATGCATGTTTAGCCGGAGAAGACTCCGTGCCTTTGGTTGTTTTCGGGTTTCTACGTGGTAGATTGCAGCAGGGATCCTTGGGGATTAACCCCAAGGCGCATCCGAAAAATTGGGCGGAAATGCATTTCTGCCATCTTGGCGGCCTGGGAGTCGGCTTTGAACATAATTGGGTTATGTGATTGTATGAACGAATTTGGGATCCGACAAAGTTTGACCCGCACACTTGTCTTAAGTTTGACAGTGCGGCGTGAACAACGGGCTTGTGGAACCGGACCCAGGCTATGTGGTTTTGTGACAGATACCTGGAAAAGGGACTGGCCACTTGCATAGTTGTGCGAGTCTTAGGCTTAGGTTGGAAAGACTAAATGCTCACGAGATTTGCCGTCCAAGGGATGGTAGTGAGACCGCGGTTTTGACTGGGTTCACCGAATTAGTGTCCTGAGAGCACGGGGTGTGTGGCCGTGTGAGCCTGCACCTGTGATGTTGTGTTTATTCACAATATTTCTTGTTACGCTAACAAGTGCAAGGAAGGAGCTTTGCCGCCCCAAGTTTAGGGGCTGAATCGTTATAATTTGGTCGGCTTTAACTGACCGTTATTCTTGTTTGCCACCGTTGCGGTGAATTGTGCTTGCAGGTGCTGCGGAGCCGAGTGGTAAAAAGCGGGCCAAAGCTCTTGTTGCTGAACCGGCCCTTGAAGGCCTTGAGTGTTTACTTATTTGATTCATGTGTGGCCGGCCTGCGAGCCGAAGTTTGTAAAACACTATTTAAATACGGGGAACTATTGTAAGGCCATAAGGCCAGTACTTTTGTATATTTTGTAGTTCATTCCTACTGGGTTATGTTAGTGGACATTTGTGCTTGTGGCTGGGTTCTTTCCTTCATAACTTAATAATTGCTTCCGCTAGATGCACTGAGTAGGACGTGTGTATTGGTTGAATGGTTTCATCTAGTAACTCATCGGTCTGTCCGTGGTATATGGCGTCGGGTCCCGGCCGGACCTACTGCTATATGTTATGTGACGGATAGGGGGTGTTATACACTACGATTACATTAATATGTCGTCATTAAAGACGATCATCAAATTGTCTAAGTACTCCCTAAACGTCCTGTTCATCAGATCCCTGAATATTGATAGCGCATTAGTAAGCCCGAACGACATGACCGTAAACTCGAAATGCCCATACCTTGTGCTGAATGCTGTCTTTGGGATATCACTCTCCCTTATCCTCAGCTGATAGTAACCGGACTTAAGATCCAATTTTGAGTACACCGACAACCCTACTAACTGATCAAAAAGATCATCAATCCTTGGGATCGGGTACTTGTTCTTTTCCGTTAACTTGTTCAGTTCTCTATAGTCGATACAGAGCCGCAAACTTCCGTCCTTCTTCTTAACGAAAAGGACCGGTGTGCTCAAAGGCGACGAAGTTGGACGCACATAGCCCTGCTCCAACAACTCCTCTAGTTGAACCTTTAGCTCTGACATCTCCTTAGGCGCCAACCTACAAGGTAAGCATGACACAGGTTTGACACCTGGCACTAACTCAATTGTGGAATCGATCTTCCGCTGAGGTGGGGCTCCGGGAAGATTATCCGGGAACACGTCAGGGTACTCGCACACTACTGGGATACTACCCAAAGTGGTCTTAGGCTTTACAGCCCCCACTAACGTAAAGAACAACTTTACGCCAGCACGAACTGCCTTGACCACTTGAAGAGCAGACATTAGAGTCTTGCTCGACCCCTTCAGTCCCGCAAACGTTGTCTCCCGCCCAACACCCAAATTGACTTCCTTACGGTTGCAATCTATGTATGCCTTCTACTCCGAAAGACAGTCCATACAAAAAAGACGTCGAACTCTACTAGTGGCAGTAACGACGCTAGCAAGTCGAACTCCTAACTCCCAATACGAATCTTTACGACACAAACACTCTCAGCGCGCATAGATAACCCATTCAGCAACAACACATCCAATTTGTCCTTTGCCATCTAAGAAGGGACTCTGATGCGCAATATGAAACCTTCGGACAAAAAGGAGTGCGAAGCTCCCATATCGAAGAGTGCTCTCGCTGGATTATCACAAATCAAAACAAGGCCTATACAAACAGTAATAAGCTAACAAGCACTAGGTAACAATATTTAAAGCTAACTTGCTATAAATTTAAATACCTGTCACCACATCCGTTTGCTTGATGGACTCCTGCTGGCCAAGATTGTAGACCCTTGGTTGAGTCGGAGCATAATGGGATGCGGTTGACTCCACCGCCTTGCCCCTTTCCCTTATAAGTTGCTCCCTGCTTCCTCTCGGACTTTATACGTCCGCTCCAACAGTCACGGGAAAAATGCCCTATCTTCCCAGAAGTAAAGCAAGCGCCCGGTGCATGACCTGTAGTCGCCCCCAAAGCACTAAAAGAAGGGGCTGGACCCGAAGCCCTAGCCTTCTTATTCCACCTTCAGAAACCGGACTTTGAAGTCGGCACCTTGAACTCTGACTTCTTAGCACCAGCGTCTCCAATTGCTCCTGACATAGCTTTCTTTGTCGTCTGAGCACCCTCCCGAAAATCTCGGGCAAAGTGCCCTTTCTTGCCACAAGTATGACAAGTGTAAATTGCTTTGCGAGTGGATGCTTTAGCCTTCTTTCTCAGCGTGCTGTTGTAGGCAACCCTTATAGGATCTGTAGGGTTCAGTACCCTACTCACTGGTATCTGGTGAGTTTTCCCCAACTCTATTTCCAAAGATCTGTCCGACTCCACCAAGGATCGGAATCTTAATAACTTTGGTCCTGCAACTCGCTACGCAAACGATTATAAAATCTATCGACTATAGATTGCTCGCTTTCCAACTCAAAGCCTGGGTAGCGTCTTATAATAAGGAATGCCTGCAAATATTCACCGACTGAGTGCGCTCCCTGCACTAAAAGCATGTTCACCTGCTGCCCCAATGGTCCTCTAAATGTCATTTGCTCCATCACACCACCCGGTGTCGAGGACACCTTAGGGATAGAGGGTTGCACATTCCTCCCATGTTGTGCGTTGGTCACCGCAAACACTGCCTCAACTACCCTTATTATGGTTTCCATAGAAGGAGGGGTCTCAGGCACGTCGCTGGGTGCAATACTTTTCTCAAAAAGCATGCGTTCAAACTGCCACGCATAACTCCCGGACACCTATAGTCGTATAAAACACAAATAAGTGACCGAACAAAATTGCAAAAAGCAATTATAGGAACACACAGGTTCCTCAAACATGTGTATTTTCATTCCTAAGTTGACATTCATGGGTTCTTTTCATGTTATAACGATGACTCACACACATGTGCTCACCACCCCTTAAAGTGAATTCGTCCACGAATTCATTTAAGTCTGACCGAAACCGGTAGTCTGATTCCAAATTGTAACACCCCTATCCGTCACATAGCATATAGCAGTAGGTCCGGCCGGGGCCCGACGTCATATACCACAGACAGACCGAAGGGTTACTCATTGAAACCATTCAACCAAAACACCTGTCCTACACAGAGCATCTAGCAGAAGCAATTTATTAATTTGCAAAAGCAAGAACCCAGCCACAAGCACTAATGTCCACTAACATAACCCGGTAGGAATGAACTGGAAAATACACAAAAGTACTGGCCTTATGGCCTTACAATAGTTCACCAAATTTAAATAGTGTCTTACAAACTTCAGCTCGCAGGCCGGCCACACATGATTTAAACAAGGAAACAAACATGGCCTTCGAGGGCCGGCTCAGTAACTTGGACTTTGGCCCTCTATTTGCCGCTCGGCTCCACAGCACCTGCAAGCACAATTCACCGCAACGGTGGCAAACAAGAATAACGGTCAGCTAAAGCCGACCAAATTATAACGATTCAGCCCCCAAACTCGGGGCGACAAAGCTCCTTCCCTGCACTTGTTAGTGTTGGGTATTGTATCCACAATGTACCTGATTTGAAGAAGTCCCTGAACAAGCTAAGTTGAATAGATAATGTATTTGACGATTTTCTTCAAGATGTGCTTGCAGTTATTCCATGCTAAGTACACACCAATGTCAGGGTGCAGTGGGTCAATATACACGGGTCTGCTCAACGTAATCTCTCGTTGAGCAGATCAGTGTGTTAAATCATGTGTGCTCTCTCTATTGGAGTGTACTTATTTTCAAGTACAGGGTTGAGATAGATCAAGAGCAGAAAAGGAGCAAGGATGGGTCAAAGACCAAGTCATGGGAAGAAAGAAGATAAATCTTCTAAGGAGAATTCGACGGGAATCACTAAGTGATTCTCGCCGATTCGACGGGAATCACTAGTCATTCTCGTTGAATCGTCGAGAATCACTCACCGATTCCCGCCGACTGCATCCGGCTGACTCAACGCCTTCAAGAATTCTGCTAAGTCGGAATCGTTGAGAATCAATAAGTGAGTCTCGCTGAATCGTCGAGAATGACTCTGCATTCTCAACGATTCGTCGAGAATGGTTTTGATTCTCACCGATTCCCTCCGGATGTCATGGATTTCAACTGAAATTCTTCCAAGGAAAATTCGACGGGAATCATGAGTGATTCCCGCCGACTTTGACGGGAATCACCAATGATTCCCGCCGAATTTGCCTTAGGCGATTTCTTCCTGCTCGCTGGACCGAACCAAGATTTTAGGCACTGTTTGGACCGGGCTTAGGGCTTCTCCTTGTGGGGCCCACAATGGTCATTTAGGGTTGGTCTACAGTATAAATACTCGCGTATTTCGAACTCCAACAGTAATCCATCACGAGAAATCAAAGCCGTCGAGCGTAACCTAGCCGATCGCGAAACTCGTTCCGTCGCCGTTGCCGCTCGCTAGACAGTCGTCGCCGCTGATCTTAGAGGTCATCTTTGATCGTCCAGCGACAGAACAGAGGCTAAGCTTAGCGTCTCACGTGTCTATCTTGAGATCCTTTGTCTCTTAATTTGTTGAGCGGGAATATTTCTCCCCTCCGAATCGATTGAGACGATCGATCCAAGTAAGATCGTTGGTAGACCTTGCTAGCTTCGTCAAGAAGTTTGGATCTACAAAGCATCGCCGCCGCATTCACTTGCCGCCGCCGATATCGGGAAGATCCTCTCCAAGTGAGTGCTCCGATCGTGGACTCTTCGTCTTCATCAAGAAAGCTTCATTGAACGAAGAGGGACATCGGGTTCTACAAACGTAGTTTGTATTTCTTGTACGTTCTATTTTAACTTTGTTGTAAAGGAACTTTGTTTCCTCGTTGTAAGGGTTGGGTGCAACCCATGGTGGAGGAGTAGTGACTCCTTTGGGTGGAAGGGTTTCTTCCATAGTGTGAGGATTGGATTTCAATCCGGTTGGTGAAGTGACCGAGTCGTCCCTTGTTGAGAGATAGGTCGAAGGGGGAGAGTGGACGTACCCAAATCGGGGAACCACTATAACTGCTTGTGTGTTTCTGTATTGTGGTTGTTTTGTTTTCTTGTGCAGGTTAATTTTTAATTCTGCAAAAGACTGCAGATCACCTATTCCCCCACATAGGTGAAGATAGTTGACACTAGATAGACTTTCAAGTGGTATCAGAGGGATGTTACTTGTCAATAAGGTTAACACCTTGAGTAAGTTCCCGCATCTAGTGTCAAGAAGAAAGAAGCTCTCTGAAATGGAAGGACTCAAGTATTCAGGGAAGATCCCAGTGTGCACCAAGTTGAACTTTCCTATCTGGAAGGAAAGGATAAGGTACTACATGGAAGCAGTCGACCCACGACTCTTCATGATAGTGGAGGAGGGACATTATATCCCCACTAAGGCCTCCACCATTGATCCTACAAAGAAAGTGCCCAAGAAACTTTTTGAAATGGATAAGGATGAGATGGTGCTTGTCGGACTTGACAAGAAAGCTAAGAACATTCTGGTAAGCGCCGTCGATGATTCCATGATGCAAGTTTTCTGCAACTGCAGGACTGCCAAGGACATTTGGCACTGCCTGATCATCTTGATTGAAGGCACTGATGAAGTAAGGGATGATTGAAGATCCCTTCTGAACCATAAGTACGAGGCCTTCAGGAAAGGTCCCAAGGAAGAAATCGGAGTGACATTCGAGAACTTTCTGAAGATCGTCAATGCCCTGAAGGGCTATGGCAGAGTGTTCACCGATGGTGAACTAAATGATAAGTTCCTTAGATCCCTTATTAAGGAATGGGACACCAAGATCTGCGCCATCAGAGAATTTGGCAGGCTGGCAGAAACAGATCCCCAGATTCTATTTGGGAAACTTCTGTCCTATGAGCTTAGGCTGAACACCAGGAAAGTTGAAGAAGAAGCCGATAAAGCAGCTGCCAGGGAGAAGACTGTGGCCCTAAAAGCCAACCACTCAAGGAAAGGCAAGGGTGTAGCCTCATCCCGCTCTCAGAAAATGGATGAGGAAGAAGAATCTGAGCCATGCTCTTCCGGCTCAAAGCTATCTGAAGAATACTTCTCCCTCATCACTCGGGAGTTCAAGAAGTTCCTCAAGTTGAGAAATCAAAGAAAGAGAGATGGCTCCTCCTCTAGACATCAGAAGAAGAATTATTCATCTGACAGGTATGAATCCAAACAGAACAAACATCGCTCTAATGACATTATTTGCTTTGGATGCAATAAGCCAGGTCACGTCATCGCTGACTGCCACCAAGGCAAGAGAGATAAGGGGAAGGGAGAGGAGCACAAGTCCTCTAGAGATAAGAAGAAGGAGAGGAGCTACATCGCCAAAAAGCTAAAGACACTGAGTGAGTCTGATTCCTACGACTCCAGTGATGATGAGGAAGCCTACTTCGGGCTAGTGGGTCGCTCTGAATCAGAAGGAGAATGCCCCCCATTTACTGGGAAGGTAAAAGCTCATACCCCCCTCTCTGACTCTGACTATGAGTCTCCTGATGATGATCTCGAGGACAGCCCATCTGCCCGTAAAGCTGAGCTCCCCGAAAAGTATGAGCTTCTGCTCAATACCTTTGAGGAATGCCGCAAGAGGTTGAGGGCTCAGAAAAAGGAAGTCAAATTCCTTAAGGCTGAGGGTGTGTCTCTAAGAGAAGAGATCACTAGCTTGATCTCTCTCTGACAGGAACACCTGGGCCTGACTTCTAAGCACTCAGAGTCTCTAAGGCTCCTTGATCTAAAACAGGAAGAAATCAACAATTTGGAAGAATAACTTGCGGCAGAAAGGAAGATTGTCAAAAACTTCTCTATGCCAAAGACTGTTCTTCCACTGGTTGATACCTTCTCTGCTCAGGCCAAGGGGGCTGTCTTGGGCCATGTGGGTGTGCCTGGTAAATCATCCATGAGAAACAAAAAGCAGAGGAAAAATAAGGCTGCTAAGAAGGCCTCCGCTGCAGAAAAGGGAAAGGCCCCACTCAACCCTGTTGTATTCAGGAAGCCTGGCTTTCCCTGCAATGAACAGGACTTTGAGTCAACCTATGGCCACTTCTTCCGGCCCTCGGTTGAAAAGCCCAAGAGCCAGTATGATGGTTGGGTCTTCCCCCGCAACTACGACGAGAGTGTCTTCAAGGCACCTTATGAGGAAATCCAAGTGGAAAATTATGGCCATTTCTCTAGCGGCCATAATAAGAAGCAGACACCAAAAGCCAAGCCTGTTATACTGAAGGAACAAAAAGTGAAGAAATCATGTGATTGCTGTCATCATGATGCCTTCACCTCCAGATCCAAGGCCCCAGCTGGACCCACCATTCCCAGGGTGAAGCTGGAGCCTAGGAAGCGGTACAACAAGTTCGACTGTTGGTGTTGTGGCAAAGTTGGTCACTTTGCCGTGTATTGCTGGTTTCATCCAAGGTTCAACGAGACTCCTCATATTAACAATACGAGGCCAACCACTCGTAGGGTTAACCACCCGAGGGGGAGTATGCTAACAAGGAATCTAGGACCCAAGTTCGATTGGGTTCCTAAGGGAAACTGATTCTATTTTGCAGGTATATCCAAAGGCCACCAAAACGCCTATCTGGTACTTGGACAGTGAATGTTCCCGGCATATGACCGGGACAAGAAGCCTGCTGCGTGATTACTCTCCAGTCGAAAATGGACCCAAAGTCATCTTTGGAGGATCAGATCGAGGAGTCACCCGAGGTTACAGTATGATTTCCAACGGTATAATCTCTATCACCAACGTGGCCTATGTTGAAGGGTTAAATCATAACCTGATCAGTGTAAATCAGTTGTGTGATAAAGGGTATGACGTTAAGTTCTACAAGGATAAGTGCTTGATAATGTCGTGTGCCTCTTCGGAGATGGTATTAACTGGCATTAGGAGCAGAAATATATTCTGTTTAGATTTTCTTAGCATAGATTCTTCTACCCCTGTGTGCCTAGTAGCAAAAGGCAGTGCATCTCTTTGTGAACAATGACACAAGAGATTAGCACATATTAATTTCAAGACAATTAATATGTTGTTTTCTAAGAACTTAGTAAGGGATGCCCCTACTATTAAGTGCATCAAAGATAGCCCTTGTCCTGCATGCCAGAAGGGCAAACAGACTCGGGCTACCTTTAAGGGCATTGCAGACAAAGACTCCTCCAGATGTCTTTATCTTCTGCATATGGACTTGTTCGGTCAAGTGCAAGTTCATAGCTTAGGAGGCAAATCGTATACGCTAGTGATTGTTGATGATCACTCTCGGTTTACGTGGGTGTTCTTTTTGAAATGAAAGTCAGATACGTTTGATATCTTCACAAGTTTTGTCAAGCAGATTCAGAACGAACTTAACTGCTCAGTGGTCAAAATCAGAAGTGACCATGGAACAGAATTCGAGTCTGGTGCTATGACAGAATTTTGTGAAGAACTTGGTATCTTTCATGAGTTTTCCTCCCCGCGTACTCCGCAACAAAATGGAGTTGCGGAAAGGAGAAATAGAACGCTCATTGAAGCATGCACAACAATGTTGAATGACGCCTCTCTTCTAGAGTACTTATGGGCAGAGGCTGTCAATACGGCTTGTCATGTGCAGAACCGAGCGTTGATCAACAAGAATCATCGTAAGACGCCTTATGAGCTATTGAAAGGAAGGAAACCGACAATGTCCTATTTGAGGATTTTTGGTTGCAGATGCTATGTACTCAATAATGGGAAGTACCCGCGTACTAAATTTGGTGAAAAATGCTTCGAAGGCATATTCATGGGCTATAGTAGCCATAGTCGGGCATATAGGGTCTTCAATAAGAAAACCCTAGTTGTAGAGGAGTCCATTAATGTTGTTTTTGATGAAGGATACTTGCTTCATAGAAATTCTTCCAGTGGCATTCTTGAAGATGCAGGTGCAAGACTTGAACAGCTAAGTCTCTATGAGACCACTAAAGATGTAACTCCCAAGTACGTCAAGATTTTCACCTCAACGTCAACTCGAGAAGTTGAAGATTAGGATGGAGAAAATCTCCTAGAAGAAGGAGATGCCCGAGAAGATATCAGAGCTCCAGATGCCAGACTCCTAGAGCTCCGACACGTGAGGGATCATCCCAGAGATCAGATCATCGGAGATCCTCGTGACGGTGTCAGAACTCGGAGAGGTACAATTAACGAGATTTTGCACCTTAGTTTCCTGTCACAGGTTGAGCCAAAGAAGTTCGACGAAGCGAACAAAGATGCAGCATGGATTTTGGCCATGCAAGATGAACTACATCAATTCGAACGATGCAACGTCTGGACGCTTACTCCCAGACCAAAGAACCAGAATGTGATTGGCACCAAGTGGATCTTTAGAAACAAACTGGATGAACACGGTGTCATCATAAAAAATAAGGCCAGGCTGGTAGCTCAAGGTTACAGACAGGAGGAGGGGATTGACTTCGACCAGACCTTTGCACTAGTTGCAAGGCTCGAGGCGATCAGATTGTTCCTGGCGTATGCTTCGCACAAAGGATTCACTGTCTATTAGATGGACGTGAAATCTGCATTCCTCAATGGAAAATTGAAAGAGGAAGTATACGTCGCGCAACCCCCAGGTTTTGTTAATCCTACTTTCCCTAATCATGTTTATTTTCTTAATAAAGCGTTATATGGCTTGAAACAAGCTCCTCGAGCTTGGTATGAGACTATGTCTATTTTTCTTCTTGAGAACAAGTTCTCGAGAGGAAAAATAGATATGACATTGTTTCTTAGGGAAGTCAAAGGCAAGATCTTGCTGGTGCAAATCTATGTCGATGACATAATTTTCGGCTCTACAGACAACAATCTTTGCAAAAAGTTTTCTAAACTTATGCAAGAAAAGTTTGAAATGAGCAGCATGGGAGAGCTGAAGTATTTCTTGGGACTTCAAGTGAAACAGTCTGAGGATGGAATTTTTATCTCTCAGACGAAGTTCACAAATGAACTCCTCAAGAAATTCGGAATGGAGAATGCAACCTCTATGAGGACACCAATGGGATCCACTGTGTCTCTGGAAAAGGATGAGAAAGGGAAACCTTTTGATGAAACCAAATACATGAGCATAATTGGATCCCTGCTCTACCTTACTGCTAGTAGACCGGATATTATGTTTTCCACATGCGTATGTGCCAGATATCAGGTGAACACTAAGGAATCTCATTATGTCGCTGCAAAGCGAATTCTTAGATACCTTAAAGGTACACCAAATCTTGGCTTGTGGTACCCAAGAAACAATGATGTCGAGCTGATAGGCTTTTCAGATGCAGACTTTGCAGGAAGCAGGGATGATAGGAAAAGCACTTCCGGGACGTGCCAATTCCTCGGAAGAAGACTTATTTCTTGGAACAGTAAGAAGCAGAATTGTGTAGCAACCTCCACGGCTAAATCTGAGTACATCTCAGCAGGCAGCTGTTGCGCACAACTTCTATGGATCAGAAATCAGCTCAAAGATTATGACTTGCAGTTCAGAGAAGTTCCGATGTATTGCGACTCCTCGAGCGCAATAGCAATTGCGAACAATCTTGTGTCGTACAGCAGAACAAAACATATTGAAGTGCGCTATCACTTCATTTGGGAGCATGTGGAAAAAAAAGATATATCTCTCTGCTATGTCCCCATGGATAAGCAGGTTGCAGATATCTTCACAAAGCCCCTAGACGAGGCCAAGTTCAGTCTCTTCAAAACTGAACTCGGCATGCTGAACTATGAAGAGTAAAGACTGTAAGGCTCAAGGCTCTTGGATCAAGGGGGAGCATCAGCAAGGAACTCAAGCTCGAGCATGGATGCAAGATCTGAGGAGGAGCATGTGGCGCCAAGTGCAGTCCCAGATTTGCATAAGCCGAAAAGGGGGAGATTACCCTCTCGGCTAAGGCTAAGGTGGCTGCCAACGTTAAGTATGCTCTCACGAAAATGGTAATGAATTTCACTCTCAACTGAATTCTTAGATTATGATTTTCATTCCCATATGTTCTATTCACCTTATCTTGTAGGGTTTAGGCTTCTTCAAATAGGGGGAGATTGTTGGGTATTGTATCCACAATGCACCTGATTTGAAGAAGTCCCTGAACAAGCTAAGTTGAATAGATAATGTATTTGACGATTTTCTTCAAGATGTGCTTGCAGCTATTCCATGTTAAGTACACACCAATGTCAGGGTGCAGTGGGTCAATATATACGGGTCTGCGCAACGTAATCCCTCATTGAGCAGATCAGTGTGTTGACTCATGTGTGCTCTCTCTATTGGAGTGTACTTATTTTCAAGTACAAGGTTGAGATAGATCAAGAGCAGAAAAGGAGCAAGGATGGGTCAAAGACCAAGTCATGGGAAGAAAGAAGAAAAATCTTCTAAGGAGAATTCGACGGGAATCACTAAGTGATTCTCGCCGATTCGACGGGAATCACCAGTGATTCTCGTTGAATCGTCGAGAATCACTCGCCGATTCCCGCCGACTGCATCCGGCTGACTCAACGCCTTCAAGAATTCTGCTAAGTCAGAATCGTTGAGAATCAATAAGTGAGTCTCGCCGAATCGTCGAGAATGACTCTGCATTCTCAACGATTCGTCGAGAATGGTTTTGATTCTCATTGATTCCCTCCGGATGTCATTGATTTCAACTGAAATTCTTCCAAGGAAAATTTGACGGGAATCATGAGTGATTCCCGCCGACTTCGACGGGAATCACCAATGATTCCCGCCGAATTCGCCTTAGGCGATTTCTTCCTGCTCGCTGGACCGAACCAAGATTTCAGGCGCTGTTTGTACCGGACTTAGGGCTTCTCCTTGTATGGCCCACAACGGTCATTTAGGATTGGTCTACAGTATAAATACTCGCATATTTCGAACTCCAACAGCAATCCATCACGAGAAATCAAAGCCGCCGAGCGTAACCTAGCCGATCGCGAAACTCGTTCCGTCGCCGTCGCCGCTCGCTAGACAGTCGCCGTCGCTGATCTTAGAGGTCATCTTTGATCGTCCGGCGATAGAACTGAGGCTAAGCTTTGCGTCTCACGTGTCTATCTTGAGATCCTTTGTCTCTTGATTTGTTGAGCGGGAATATTTCTCTCCTCCGAATCGATTGAGACGATCGATCCAAGTTTCGTCAAGAAGTTTGGATCTACAAAGCATCGCCGCCGCATTCACTTGTCACCGTCGATCTCGGGAAGATCCTCTCCAAGTGAGTGCTCCGATCGTGGACTCTTTGTCTTCATCAAGAAAGCTTCATTGAACGAAGAGGGACATCGGGTTCTCCAAATGTAGTTTGTATTTCTTGTACATTCTATTTTAACTTTGTTGTAAAGGAACTTTGTTTCCTCGTTGTAAGGGTTGGGTGCAACCCGTGGTGGAGGAGTAGTGACTCCTTCGGGTGGAAGGGTTTCTTCCATAGTGTGAGGATTGGATTTCAATCCGGTTGGTGAAGTGACCGAGTCGTCCCTTGTTGGGAGATAGGTCGAAGGGGGAGAGTGGACGTACCCAAATCGGGGAACCATTATAACTGCTTGTGTGTTTCAGTGTTGTGGTTGTTTTGTTTTCTTGTGCAGGTTAATTTTTAATTCCGCAAAAGACTGCAGATCGCATATTCCCCCCATAGTTGAAGATAGTTGACACTAGATAGACTTTCAGTTAGCGTAACAAGCAATATAGTGAATAAACACACCATCACAGGTGCATGCTCACAGGACCACACACCCCGTGCTCTCAGGGCACTAACTCAGTGAACCCAGTAAAAACCGCGGTCTCACCACCATCCCTTGGACGGCAAATCTCGTGAGCATTTAGTCTTTCTGACCTAAGCCTAAGACTCGCATGACTATGCCAGTGGCCAGTCCCTTTTTCAGGTATCTGTCACCAAACCACATAGCCCGGTTCCGGTTCCACAAGCCTGTTGCTCATGCCGCACTGTCAAACTTAAGACAAGCGCGCGGGTCAAACTTCGCCTGATCCCAAATTTGATCATACAATCACATAACCCAGTTATGTTCAAAGCTAGCTCCCAGGCCACCAAGATGGCAGAAATGCGTTTCCGCCTAGTTTTTCGGGTGCGCCTTGGGGTTAATCCCCAAGGATCCCTACTGCAATCTACCACGTAGAAACCCAAAAACAACCAAAGGCGCGGAGTCTTCTCCGGCTAAACATGCATAGTAAAACATCATCGATCCAAACCAACTTGTCCGGGTAGGCTTCGCACACCATGCCTATGTTCATTTCTTGATTTTGGAATCTAAATGCAAATAAGGGGGACTTTACATATCTACCCCCAAGGAACACTACAAACTCGCCGCACACTCGCGGGAGCGGGTTTTCCCTATGCAAAAGAAGAAGAGTTTCACACGCTCAAGTAGAGAATCGTTACCCTAACATTCCTCTTCGGCGCCATTGAAATCTACACGGATGAAAAGCACTGTGATGATCTCGCCTCCGTAGATCTGGACTCGGTTTGCGATTTGGCGCTCTGAATCTCCTCCGATGACCGGATCTCCCCTCCTTCTTCCTCCTTGCTCTCCCCTCTCTCTAGAAGTTAGAAAGAGATTGAACTCAAGAGAATGAGGGTTTCTAAGCCCTAATCTCGGGTATATCCCAGCCAGGACAACCTGAGCCATTGGATCCCAAAATAAGGAAATGGATGGCCATGATTCGGACTTAAAAAGAATTTCCTGGGCCGAACACGGCTTGCGACACACCCGTGTCCAAGGCCGTGTAACTCATTCGCCACCGAAACCGCCGCGTCTCGAAAAGAACACGGGCATTCGACACGCCCGTGTCAGGATTGACACTCCTGTGTCATCCAGTACACGCCCATGTAGCTGGCGTGTTCCTCCATCAACACAAGTACATCACCAACCCGAGGAGAACACGGGTATTCGACACGCCCGTGTCAGACCGGAACACGCCTGGGCTCAGTTCGTGTCTGTCCCCCAACATAACTCGGCCAACAACCTGAGTAGGACACAACCTGGGACACGCCCGTGTCTCAGGCCGTGTTCGCTATTCGACACTCGTCGACTTCAATTTTGTCGACCACTCGGCCATCATCGAACCCGATCACGACACGCCCCTGAGACACGCCCGTGTCCCAGGCCATGTGACCTCTACCAAGTCCCAGACTTGGCTGAAAACGCCACCCGTCTCTCTTTTGAGTTTCGTGGTGTTACAGAATGTGTCTGATTATTCATGGAAGCTGCAGAACTGAGGATATTTCAGATTGTGGAAGAAGGATCTCATATACCTACACAAGCCTCAGTTCTTAACCCAGCCATCATGATTCCTAAGAAAATGATGGATCTCACCAAGGATGAAATTACCCTAGTCTCCTTGGAATAAAAGGCTAAGAACATTATCACAAGTGCAGTGGACGACTCAATGCTTCAAAACCTATTCCACTGCAAATCTGCCAAGGAGATGCAAGACTACCTTGTAGTTCTGATGGAAGGAACAGAAGAATTTAGAGATGATCACAGATCATTTCTAAATCAAGAGTACGAAGCATTCAAGCAGGGACCAAATGACACCATTGCAGACAGCTTCGAGAAATTCTTCAAGATTGTCAACGGTCTCAGAAACTACGGCCGCACCTTCACTAATGGTGAATTAAACGATAAATTCCTAGATCCTTGACAAAGGATTGGGATACTAAAGTGGTAGCCATTATGGAGTTTGGGAAGCTGCTTGTGATTGACCCTCAGAACCTATTTGGAAAGTTGTTCTCCTATGAGCTTCAAATGAATACTAGAAAGAAGGAGCAAAGCAGCAGGACTTCAAGCAGAGAGAAGTCAGTTGCGTTGAAGATGGAAAGTTCAAGAAATTCTAAATCTATGTCACCAGTAAGAACACATGCTCTATACACCACAGAAGACTCTGAGCCAAGCACATCAGGCTCTGAGCTATCTGATGGAGAGTTCTCCCTCATCTCAAAGCAGTTCAAGAAACTGCTCAGCAAGAGGAGATAGATGAAGAATCAGTCATCCTCCTCTAACTTCAGAAGATCACATCGTGATGGTGATCGCTCCAAGAAAATCTACAACCGAGAGGACATGTACAAATCTAAACTTAACAAACATTCTTCCTCTAACGTTGTGTGCTATTATTGTAATAAGACATGACACATGATTGCGGAGTGTCCGTATAAGAAGAAGGAAGGTTCTAAGAAGGACGAAAAGAGATCCTTCAAAGGTAAAAGGAAGGAAGAGAAAAGCTTTGTCGCCAAGAAGTCCAAGAATCTCAGCGACAGTGACTCGAGTGGGTCAAGTTCAGAGAATGATGAAGCTTACTTCGGGCTTATGACTCGATTAGACGAGGAAGTTGGCGACTCCGGGTACCATGAGAAGGTAAACTCTCACACTATACTCTCTGAGTCGGAAACCTCCTCTACTAGTCATGAGGACTACTCTTCAGAGGAAGATGAAGCTGACTTGATGGCTCAGTATGAGAACCTATTGAAAGCTTTTGACAAATGCCAAAAGGTAGTCAAAAAGCATGCAAAAGAGATTGCCTCCCTCAAGGCAGTGGAAACAAGTCTGGAGGAGGAACTTGCAAAATTACTTCCTCTCAGAGATGAAGTCCACTCCTTGAAAGAGTAATTGAAAAGCTCGGCTGAGACATTAAGATAGAAGGAGAAATACCTAGATGAGCTAGAAGAAAAGCTCTTGGTGGAAAGGAAGCTAGTAGAAAGCTACTCGAAGCAAAAGACTGTTCTTCCTCTCATCGATGAGTTTTCTGCTCCAAAGAAGGGTAGTGGTCTTGGCCATGTTACTGGAAGAGGTAAGGCTGCTAAGAAAGCCAGCGCCAAAGATAAAGAGAAGGCACCACAAGGTCAACCATTGTTTAAGAAGGTAATATTCCCGACTAATAGATTTGACCTTGAGATGTCCTATGGTAACCTTGCTAGGCCGACTTACGTGGAACCAAAAAGGCACTACCAAGGATGGACCTGTGTAACATCCCGACTTTTATTGGGTCACTAGAACCCTAGTGGACCCAATAAAAGTGACCCGAACCTCTACCCGAGACTCATAATTGGTAGGAGATGACCCTATTTTGGGGATTTTGAGCTAATGAGCTCTAATTCGAGTTCTATTTGTTCCTTTGGACTCGTATAACCGGTACAGGTGCAAACAAACTCGTTTCGTTGCAAACCGAAGTCATATGGTGAGCATGACCATCCCTCGCAGAACGTCGCAAATACGAGAAATTTGGATATTAAGCTAGTGAACTCCTATTTGAGTTCCGTCATTTTCTATGACCTCGTATAGTCAATACAAGTGTATTGGAACTTGTTCCATTGAGTTCCGAGATCATATAGTGGATATGACCATTCCTCGTAGAACGTCACAAATATGAGAAATTTGGATATTGAGCTAGTGAACTCTGATTTGAGTTCCATCAGTTTCTATGACGTCTTATAGTCAATACAAGTGCATTGGAACTTGTTCCGTTGAGTTCCGAATTCATATGGTGGATATGACCATTCCTCGTAGAACGTCGCAAATACGAGAAATTTGGATATTGAGCTAGTGAACTCCGATTTGAGTTCCGTTAGCTTCTATGACCTCGTATAGTCAATACGAGTGCATTGGAACTTGTTCCGTTGAGTTCCGAGGTCATATGGTGGATATGACCATTCCTCATAGAACCTCGTAAAAATGAGATTTTTAGTTTTCAAGCTAGAGAACTCCGATCTGACTTCTGTCAGTTCCTATGGATTCATATAGTCTATACGAATGCAATGGAACTCATTGCGTCACAATCCAAAGTATAACAGCAAATATGACCATTTTGAGTTCCGTAGCGCGCTGCTAGGAGTGCAACTCGGATCGATTCGATTCTACATAGAACCAAGAACTGACCCGTATAGATTTGGTTCCAAATTTTTGGAATCGGAACCGAACCACAGTTCTAAATTATTGAACTGGATTTGAACCGTGCGGTTCAATTCGGTTCTCGGTTCATAACATTGGACTAATGAACTATAAGAAAAATATCAAAATAAGAGATTTTTTACTTTGTCATTAAATATGATTGATTTGTTAAATTGTAAAATATCTTCAATTAAGCCCTCCGCGACTCACGCTAGCACCCGATGCCCAGCCAACCCAATCTTTACAGTTAAAATTTGTAATAATACATATATTCTTTTAAGTTAAAATTTGTAATTTATATTCAGTTCGGGTCGATTCTCGGATACCCGACTTTCAGAACCGAGAACCGAACTGAACCATCGGTTCTATATTTTTTGGAACCGTACCCGAACCGACAGAAATTGGAACTGACCTGAACCGCCCGGTTCGGTTTGGTTTTGGTCCGGTTTTCGGTTCTTCAGGTATTTTTGCACACCCCTACGCATTGCGACGCACAATTTTCAAAATAAACTCGAATTTGACCCAGATTAGTTGCGTTGGACTCGTGTGGTCAATACAAGATCAACAAAATTAGTTATGCTCGATTCCGACGACATCGGGTCAACATCGGTCAAAACGAGCATTACGGTGCACCGAAAAGCTCGCACACATCGATGTTACTAAAATACCCAAACTTTGACTTGTCACGCGAAGACTCGGAAAAACTTTGACTTTGACACTTATGGGGGACCCACCCCATGGTTGACTTGGTTAAACCTCCCTAAAAAATGAATTTTCATTAAGAAATTCTAATTTTCAAGTTACCCCCACTTGAGGCAATTCATGTAGGCCACCCTTGGGCCCAACCTCAGCTCTATATGGTCTTTATATCCCAGCAAAATGATAGCAAGTAGGATGGGCTTAGGCTTAAATAAATCAAGGCCCACCCTCTCTCCCCTACCTCCACATGCTCTATGTGCGAACAGACAAGAAGAAACCGGAAATTGGAATAATAGAAATTTTTATTATCCAAAAAGATAAGTATTACAAAAATATGACCTCCCTTTTATAGAACGGAGGAGAAGAGAGAGATTACAAATAAGCAATGTGAGACTAAATAATTATAGGTATAAGCGGTTTAACATAAAAATAAGCCAAACAGGCCGCACGGTTAGATGAGTAGGCTAACCGCCTGGCAACCACCAGAAGGAGAGAACAAGCCGCCATAGGAGACCTCCAGACTGCCCGGTCTCCAAGTCGCATGAGACAAACTGTTAGATTGCCCGGACACCAACCAACAACAGTTAGGGTACCAAATCGCTGGAGAGAAACCGCCAGACCACGCGGTCTCTAATCCTCCATAGTCAGACTGCCAGACCGCCCAGTCTCTATACTGCAACACTCCCCCTCAAGCTAGAGCATATATATTGATCATGCCCAGCTTGTCACAAATGTGAAGAAACCAGGCGGACACCGGCTTGGTGAAAATATCAGCCAACTCTTTATCGGAGGTGACGAATGAAGTACAAATTTGTTCTTTCAAAATCTCTTCCCGAATAAAGTGGCAGCCGACTTCAATGTGCTTTATTCTTTCATGGAAGACCGGATTTTTGGAGATGTATATAGCGGTCTTGTTATCACAAAACATAGGTAGAGGATGGTTGTAGACCTCTCCTAAGTTAAGCATGAGAGCCCGTAACCACTTCAACTCACATGTGGTCGATGCCATACTTTGATATTCTGCTTCTGCACTGGACCTAGAGACGACAGACTATTTTTTGCTCTTCCAACTCACAAGGCCCCCCCCCCCCCACAAAGGTGCAAAAGCCCGATGTTGACTTACGATCTCCTTTGTTATCAGCATAGCTCGAATCTGAGTACGTTTAAACCCTCAAATTACCATTATTCTGAAAGAGTAGTCTTTTACCAGGCGCTGATTTAACATACTCCAGTATCCTCATGACAGACTGTAGATGGCACTCCCTAGGAGCTTGCATGAATTGGCTAACCTTGCCTACATCATAGGATATGTCAGGTTTGGTCACCGTAAGATATATAAGTTTACCAACCAGACGTCTACACCTTGTAACATTTGAAAGAGGAGGAGAGTCATCTGTCCAGGTTTTATCTTCTCCAGTCACCAAGGGGCATCGAGCAGGTTTAGCCCCAGTCAACCTGCCTCTTTTAGCAAATCAAGAGCATACTTGCATTGGGAGAGGACTAAGGAACTGGGCTTTTGAGAGATTTCTATCCCCAGAAAGTATTTTGGAGTGCCCATATCCTTTGTGACTAGGTGTTGGCGAAGATGCTTATTTGTCAAGATTATCCCAGCCTGGTCATCTCCAGTAAGAAGAATATCATCCACATAAACCGCAAGAACCACCAGACCCGGAGAGGTTTTGCGAACGAATAAAGAGTGATCAACAAAACTTCTCATAAAACCCACGGCCGCCACAATCCCGCTAAACTTGTCAAACCAAGCCCGAGGGCTTTGCTTTAGGCCATAGATAGCCTTCTTTAGTGGGCATACCTGTGTATCCCCCTGAGCAACATACCCTGGAGGTTGCTCCATGTAGACATCCTCCTAAAGATCCCCATATAGAAAGGCATTCTTGACATCCGGTTGGGAAATGGGTCAATCCTTGTTGACAACCACAGAGAGGAGGAACCTGATAGTGCTAAGATGAGCAACTGGAGAGAATGTGTCAAAATAGTCAACACCATAAGTCTGGGTAAAGCCTTTTGGCAACAAGGCGGGCCTTATAACGATCCACACTACCGTCCGGACTGAACTTCACCACAAATACCCAGTGACAGCCAACAACATCTGTGCCGAAGGGAGGAGGAACAAGGGTCCACGTACCCCGTTCAGTGAGAGTAGCAATCTCCTCATCCATGACAGCCTTCTAATGAGGAACAATAAGGGCCTCTTGGTGGGAACGGGGGTGGCAGTGGCAGAGATAGCCAGTGCAAAATCCCTACGAGAAGGTGTAATACGATCATAGGAAACAACAGCAGTAAGCGAGTGCTGGATATACGCCCGAACCCCTTTGCGAAGAGCAATGGGAAGATCTAGGTCAGCGGGTTCCTCAGCATCCAGAGCATCCGTGACAGAGAGAGCTGTCCCGAGAGTAGAGAGTGATGGAGGCGGAGAAGAGGGAGGAGGAGACGATGGAGACGATGGAGGTGGAAAAGAGAGAGGAGGAGATGATGGAGACGGTGGAGGTGGAAAAACCTCGGAAGGGGTCAAAAGGTTGGAGGGAACAGTAGGAGAATCAGAAGCCACAGGAAGAAGAGAGGAGTCGTCAGAGAAATAGGAAACATTCTCGAAGAAGGTTACGTCAACGGAGACGAACTGCTTGTGAAGAATGGGGTCAAAACAACAATAGCCTTTCTGAGTGGCAGAGTACCCCAAAAAGACACATTTGGTGGAGCGAGGGAAAAGTTTGTAACGGGTGGCGGAGGGAGCGTGCACAAAAGCTGTGCACCCAAAGATACGTAGAGGGAGAGGAAAAGGATCTATTGGTACCCTAGTTTTTGATTTGAGTTTAGTCTTCTCTCTTAGTCTCTTGACCCAAGATTTATCTATGGTCAAAGGTTAGTTGATAGGTTAGATTCTCTAGTTGTGTAGAATTGCTTTTCCAGATGAATATTTGGCTAAGTTGTTTTTCGTTCGACTATGGTCGAACATCGCTCGACTATCGTCGATCAGCTGTTCGACGATCGTCTTCCTGATAGCTCGACTATCTGCTTGATAGGTCGACTATCTGGTGTCTGTGATAGCTCGACTATCTGTTGATAGGTCGACTATCTGTTTTCCTTGATAGTTCGACGATCTGTTGATAGGTCGACTATCTGCTTTCTGTGATAGCTCAACTATCTGTTGATAGGTCGACTATCTGCTTTTCTTTGATAGTTCAACTATCTGTCTAGATAGTTCAACTATCTGATAGTTCGACTATCTCTTGATAGGTCGACTATCTGTTTTGTTTGATAGCTCGACTATCTGTTGATAGTTCGACTATCTGTTTGGATAGTTCAACTATCTGATAGTTCGACTATCTGTTGATAGTTCGACTATCTGTTTTGCTGTGATAGTTCGACTATCTGTTGATAGGTCGACTATCTGTTTTGTTTGGTAGTTCGACTATCTGTCCTGATAGATCGACTATCTGATAGCTCGACTATCTGTCCTGATAGTTCGACTATCTGCTGAGGTAGTTCGACTATCTTCTTTGATAGTTCAACTATCTGGATCGTTCGACTATCTGTCTGATAGGTCGACGATCTCTGTGCCTCGTTCGACGATCTCCAAGGGTCGTTCGACGTTTTGCTGTATGCTCTTATTTATTTTATCGTCTTCTATGATGTGATGTATTTCATATTTATCTGGCATATTATTTGAATAATTTGTGATATTATTTCCAGGCAATATCTGTTCCATTTATATATGCCTGAGCTAATCTTTATCTGACAAAGTTGTTTGTCGTATTAGTTGAAATATGTTGTCTGCTTTATCTGACAGGCTGTCCTTTATAGCCGTTAGACTCAAAAAGTCTTCCTTGGCCGTAAAGAGTTCTTTCTGATGTGACTTTCTCTTATATTATTTCATCAGATTTATTTGCAGCTTCTTAGAAAGCTTTATCCTCATATAGGATATCTGTCTGCAGTATTTTGTTTTGCTTTATACTTTTTGCAGCCCAGATTGCAGATCTGAGAAGAAGACAAGATTCAAACTTGAATTAGAGCCGTTGCTGCTGCTGATATATAAAGATTTCTTTGAAGAAAGAAATCAACTAGTTCTTAACCAGTTCATAGCAATTATCAAGTTCATAGAGGAAAAGCTTACAGCAAGAACAAGTTTACTACTCTCAGCAATCTTCACTCAACTGAGAAGTGTTAGCTCTTCTGCTCTTCTTCAACCTGAGTTCTCCTACTTCCAGGAAGTTCTGACTCAGAGATCTTTTGAAGAAGAAGAAGAAGATAGCTGCTAGAAGATTTTCATTTATTACTTTATATCTTCTTGTAGTTTTTCCTTCAAAACTTTCTGAAGAGTTTGTTTTCTACACTGAAGCAAGACTTCACCTAGACATTCTTTGAGCCAGGGGGAGCCTTGAATCTTTAGAGCTTTCTAGCTCAGTGCAAGTTATTGTGCTTCTCTAATCTATTGTAAAATAGAGAATAAATTTTAACCTCCTTTCCCCCTCCTGTACAGGGTTATTACTCCCTTCAAAAGTATCCCTTGGTGGCAGGGCACCTGATCAAAAACCTGTGTTGGTTTTTAGACACCTGATCAAAAGTCTAAAGGGTTTCTGGATCTACCTGAAGCAGATCCTGTTGATGGCAGGGCACCTGATCAAAAACCTGAGTGGATTCCTACCTTGTTGGTAGAAGAGTGGACGTACCCAAGTTGTTTGGGGAACCACTGTAAATTCCTTGCGTCGTTTGGATTGTTAAATTAATTCTCTGTGTTGTTTGGCTGTGATTAGATTTTAACTAGGTTTGCTAGTTGCTGATTAGGATTCCAAGCCTTAACTGTAATTAGAGTTGGCTGCCTTTAGTGCACATCACTTGTGTTAGGCTTTAGGGTTAATCTCAAATATCTATAACCTTCATTCCGCAATAAACTCCAAGGGAGTTGAGTAGGGTATCATAATTTTTGAATACTCTATTCACCCCCCTCTAGAGTAGTATATATCTCTTTCCTTTCAATTGGTATCAGAGGGAGGTTGTCTGACTGTATAGGCTAACACCTAAGTCACAAGATCCTGATAGATACCAAAGTTTATAGATATTCACTTTCACTATCATGGCCCAGTTCAAGGATTACTCTAGCACCAGACCTCCAACATGCAACTTAGCAAAGTTCAGCATCTGGAAGGCAAGGATAAAGTTATATATGAACTCTATTGATGAAAGTATCTTTGCTTCCATTTTGACAGGACCACCAAGAGCACCTGCTGCTGCCTCAACTTCATCATCAACTGATATGAGTGCAGTGCCTCCTCCAGACTACAATGATGAATACAAAAAGGCAAAGATAGCAAATGCTAAGGCAATGAACATTCTGGCTCAGACAATGTCTGATGAAGTATTCCAGAAAGTTACTGACTGGTCCTCAGCAAAAGCTATGTGGGACACACTGAACCAGATTGTAGCTGGTTCAGCTGATGAAAGGAAGGACAGAAGGTCCAACCTAATTTCCCAGTATGAGAATTTCAAGAAAACTGATGCTGAATCAGTTGAAGCTATGTACACAAGGCTCAGCTCAATCATCAATGAGCTGAGGACCCTTGATAAGGATATTTCATTGACAGAGGTCAATGATAAGATTCTTAAGTGCTTCCCTAGCACATGGGATCTGAGGATCTGGCCTATCAAGGAAGCCAGAAGTACAACAGAAATCTCAACAGAAGCCCTTCTCGGCAAGCTCAAGTCTTTTGAGCAAGTGCTGAAGTCCAGGGAAGCTGAAGCTGAAGCAAAGACTCCAACCCCCATAAGAAAAGAGCAATCTCTTGCTCTCAAAGCTACTGACACTTCTGAAGGCAGCCAGTCCAATGAGGAACTGATGGCATTATTTGCCAAAAGGTTTCTCAAGATGGGAAGGAAAGACTTCAGAAAGAAGTCTTCAAAATATGAAGAAAAGCCAAGGTATGATCGCACCCCTTCTAAAGAAATAATTTGCTATGGTTGCAGGAAGCCTGGACATATTCTTCCAGATTGTCCAGAGGAAAAGAATAAAGAAAAGAGGAAAAACAAGGATCAGCACAGGAAGCATTCCAAGCCATCCTCCTACAAGAACAAAAAGAAGGAGAGAGGCTTTGTTGCTGAAACCTGGAGCGATTCTGATGAGGAATCTTCCTCCTCAAGCTCCAGTGAGGATGAAGAAGAAAAGAAGGCAAAGGAAGTTTGCCTGATGGCAATTGATTCCTGCAGCAATCACTCAGCTGCAGAGATTTCAGATTCTGATGAAGAGATGCCTACAGAGGATGAGGTATTATCTTCTTATGATTTCACTTCAGCTGAATTTAAATTAGATTTTAAATCTTTATGCTTAGATTTGATTAGTTCAGAAAAAGAAATAAAAGAGCTTAGAAATAAGTTAGCTGAATCTGAATTAATCTCTATTGAAAATGCTAAGTTAAAAACAGAACTCACTAGTTATAGTGAAGAGATTAAATTTCTTAAAATTGAGTTAGCTACTTCTAAGAGGTTAGAAGAATCTCTGAATGGTAGAAGCCTTAAGTTGCTTGAAATAACCAGCATGTCTAACACTAGGACAGACAATAACAAATTAGGTTTAGGAGCTTCTTCTAGTGAACCCCCAATCATTCTTAAAAACCATATTTCAACTCCAGTGAACTTTATCTCAATTGATGGGATAAAGAACACTGAGCAAGTAAATCAGGTTAATAAAGCCTTAAATAAAGCTAAGAGAGAGAAAAGAAAACAAAAATTTAAGGAATTACAAAAAGCGTCGAACGCTGCTCGACGATCGCAGGCTCAGTGGTCGAACGAAGCTCGACGATCTGAGCATATATCGTCGAACGCCGATCGACGATCGCAGGCTCAATGGTCGAACGAAGCTCGACGATCTGAGCAGCCATCGTCGAACGCTGGTCGACGTTTCCAATATGAATTTCAAAACTACACCCAGAACTTTAGAAACCAAAATGAAAATAGAAACCCTAGGTTCATTGACCCATCATCTGTATGGAGAATCCCACCTAGGAGATCTTACCCGTTAGTTTATCACCCTCAGCCTGCTTATTCATTTATTTCCAGTTTTTCTTATGTGAAAAATAAGGGACCCAAGGTTACCTGGGTCCACAATGTTTAATTGGTTTATTTACAGGTGAAGACCTATCCTATCACCCAGAATAAGTGGTACTTGGATAGTGGTTGCTCCAAGCATATGACAGGAAATAAAGAACATCTGTCAAGGTTCAAAGCAAAGCTTGGCCCAAAGGTAATCTTTGGAGATTCAAGCTGTGGTCAAACTGAAGGTTATGGCAGGATGACCATTGGAGCTGTAACATTCAAGAGAGTAGCTTATGTAACTGGACTGAAGCATAATCTAATTTCAGTAAGTCAGTTATGTGATGCTGGATACCAGGTATCATTTTCTAACTCTCTTTGTAATATTACTTTAAATAATAATGTTGTGTTAGTAGGTATTAGACAAGGCAATATTTACTTAGTAGATTTTAACTCAACTGACTCTGAAATCTGCTTGTTTAATGAAGTAACTAATAATAATACCTTGTGGCATAAAAGGCTTAGCCATGTTAACCTCAAGAATATATCTAGGTTATCTAAACACAACCTTGTTAGAGGTTTACCTTCTTTCCCCTACAAGAAGGAGAGCCTATGCAAGGCTTGTCAGTTAGGCAAGCAAACCAAGAACTCATTTAAATAAGTAAATAAAAGTGATTCCCCTAGAATCTTGTATTTATTACATTTGGACCTTTTTGGCCCAATAAATGTCCAGAGTCTAGGAGGGAAGTATTACACCTTAGTCATTATAGATGACTTCTCTAGATTCACTTGGGTGTTCTTTTTGAGAACTAAGGCTGATAACTTCAAAGCCCTTACAGACTTTCTATTATGTGTGCAGACTGAGTACTCTACTCATGTGACCTTGATCAGAAGTGATCATGGTACTGAGTTTGACTCTCTTCTCATGCAAGAATTCTGTGAGAGAGAAGGTATCAAACATAGCTTCTTAGCTCCTAGAACTCCCCAACAAAATGGGGTAGTTGAAAGGAAGAATCGAACCCTAATTGAAGCTGCTAGCACATTGTTGGCAGATGCTAATATGCCTCTTTCCTATTGGGCAAAAGCTGTTAGCACAGCCAACTATGTCTTGAATAGAAGTTTGATACACAAGCTTAAGTGTAAAACTCCTTATGAGTTACTTAAAGGAAAGAAACCTAAAATAAATTATTTTAGAGTTTTTGGCTGTATAGTTTATATTCATAATAACAATAAAGAATACCTTAGAAAATTTGAAGCAAAAGATTCAATGGGAATTTTTCTTGGATATTCCCAAGTAAGCAAAGCTTATAGGGTCTTTAATAAGTCATCTTGTAAAATTGAAGAGTCTGTGCATGTGTCTTTTGATGAATCTCAAATGTTTTACAAGGAGAAGGAAGATTCTCCTTCCTCAAGTTCTTTGCAGGTACCAGATGTCACTCAGGAGATTCTTCATCTATCAACTCTTCATATCACTGAATCAGACAGTGATGAAGACATTGCTGAAGCTGTTGTTGTTCCACCAACAGTAGATCAAATTCCTCAGGAGGAATTAATCTCAACTGTTGCTGAAGATCACATCCCACCTGCTGATGTTGTCACACTTAGAGATCATCCTACATCTCAAGTGATTGGAGACATATCAGCTGGTGTTCAAACAAGACATAAGTTAAGACAGGATGTGATGCATGCTTGTTTCCTCTCACAGATTGAGCCCCTCACCATTAAAGATGCTGAGCTAGATCCCCACTGGATCATTGCTATGCAAGAGGAACTCAATCAGTTTGAGAGATGTAAAGTTTGGACTTTGGTTCCAAGACCTAAAGGCCAACTGATCATAGGCACCAAGTGGGTGTATAGAAACAAGTTGGATGCAAATGGCACCATTGTAAGGAACAAAGCTAGGCTTGTAGCTCAGGGCTACAGACAGGAGGAAGGTATAGATTATGACCAAACCTTTGCTCCTGTTGCAAGGCTAGAAGCAATAAGGATCTTCTTGGCCTATGCAGCCTACATGAAGTTTAAAGTTTTTCAAATGGATGTCAAAAGTGCCTTCCTAAATGGTGAGCTAAAGGAAGAGGTATTTGTTGAACAACCTCCTGGGTTTGTTTCTTCAACTCAGCCCTCACATGTATTCAAGTTGCAGAAAGCTCTTTATGGACTAAAGCAAGCTCCTAGAGCCTGGTATGAGACTTTAGCTAGTTTCCTGTTAGAGCACAACTTTACTAGGGGAGTAGTTGATAGAACCCTCTTCGTCAAGCACCACAAGGACACAATCCTGTTAGTTCAAGTGTATGTGGATGACATTATTTTTGGTTCCACTGATCCCAAACTGTGCAAAAAGTTCTCTAACTTGATGCATTCCAAGTTTGAGATGAGTAGTATGGGTGAGCTGTCTTACTTTCTTGGTCTCCAAGTAAAGCAAGATGCTGATGGCATCTTCATCTCCCAATCCAAATATGTCAAGGAATTGGTAAAGAAGTTTGGGATGGCTGATGCTTCAGCAATGCATACACCTATGGCTACTAATGTAGTTATAGATTCTGATGATCAGGGAAAGCCTGTAGATCAAAAGAATTATAGGGCCATTGTTGGTTCCCTATTGTATTTAACTGCAAGTAGGCCAGACATAATGTTTGCTACATGCCTTTGTGCTAGATTCCAGGTCAACCCCAAGGAATCTCATCTGATTCTTCTCAAGAGAATCCTGAGATACCTGAAGGGATGTCCAAATCTAGGACTTTGGCACCCAGCTGAGTCAGAATTTGAATTAATTGGATATTCTGATTCTGATTATGCTGGTTGTCGAGTTGACAGGAAAAGTACCTCAGGAACTTGTCAGTTCCTGGAAGAGAGATTGGTCTCTTGGTTCTGTAAGAAGCAGGCCTCTGTATCAACTTCAACTGCAGAAGATGAATATATAGCAGCTGCCAGTTGTTGTTCACAGATCCTGTGGATACAGAATCAACTTTTGGATTATGGGTACACACACAAGAACACAAAAATCATGTGTGATAGTACCAGTGTTATATCTATTGCACAAAATCCAGTGCACCACTCTAGAACGAAGCACATTGAGATCCGGCACCATTTCCTGAGAGATTGTGTGGAAAAGAACAAGATCAGTCTTGAGTTCATATCCACTGACCTTCAGAGAGGTGATATATTCCCCAAGCCCTTAGATGAACAGAAGCATCTGTTCTTTTTGGTTCAACTAGGCATGATTAATGGAAGAGACTAAGTATGACTATCTGTCTTGTTGAAACCTGCTTGAAGATCGTCGAACGATGCTCGAAGATCGTCGAACGGGTCAAGCCTATCATCGACCTATGGTTAATGATGGCTTATCTGCTTGAAGATCGTCGACCGGCGTTCGAAGATCGTCGAACAGGTCGAGCTTATCGTCGATCCATGGTTGACGACAGCTTGCTGTTTATGAAGACAGAAATAGTCGAATGATTGATCGACTACTCTGCTTCAGGACCGATCGTCGAACGACCGTTCGACTATCGTCTCCAGTATCTTTTAAATAGATCGACGATCGTTGTTTTAATATAAAGCCGATAGCCGACCTAAGTTAAGAGATAGTTGCTTTTATCATCGACGGAGAGCGTCTTTTCGCATTCCGTCTTCTTGCTTGCTGTGTCTCGCGATTTTCTGCCGCTTTGTCGTTCTCGTCTTCTCCAGCCCTCTCGATGGCGATTTCTCCAGCGCTCCTGGCAGTAGTAAAGTTTGATGCAGGATTCAGTATAGATTTCGATTCCTTCAGCTCCTGCGAATCCGGAATAGTGGAAATTCTAAATCTGTGCAGAGATCAAGGATTAGAGAAGCTCATGTCCTCCAGAATGAAGATCAATGTTCTAGAGATTAAAGAGTGGGCATTCTCTTCGTCTTCAACTGATGATTCGATGACCGGAACTGTTGGCAGTGAAGAGGTAATATTGACTCCCGCTATTTTATCTGAAATATTTGGATTGATAAATGGAGAAGAAGAGTATGAGCAAGATGCCCCAGAGTTTGGGAGGATGTTGACAGAGCTGGGACATGCTGAAGGCATTCTCTCTAAGCTGCTGAAGATAAATTTTCCGTTTAAGATTAAATTTCTTGCTGAAATAGTCGGAAAAGTGTTACTGGGAAAGCACTCTGCCCACGACAACATTACAAGGCAACAATTCGCACTAATGTGTGCAATTGTTAATAAGAAAAGGATTAACTAGGCAGGAGTTTTGTTCGAATTGATAAGGAAAAAGAACAGTAAGAAAGAGGTTACCCTAGGTCGGGTTATTGGAATTTTTCTGAAGGAAAAGTATCCCCATCTGCTGATTACAGCTGCTACCTCCATCAATGCTAGTAAGAAGATGGATCCTAGCCTGTTTGCTAAGTGGAAAAGAACATTTGTGAAGCCTGCTCCTACAAGGGTTGCTCCAGTTACATCAGAGAGCACCAGGACTGATTCAGTCGCTTCCCGCCCTCATGAAGTTGGCTCAGTAAATCTTTCTCTTCCATCCTCTTCCTCTGCTATGCCGTCTACTTCAGTTGAAGCTCCATCAACTTCAATTGAAGTACGACATTCTGCTTCTCCTCCTCATGTTTCAACAACAATTCTTCATGCTTCACTTCCAGATTCTCCTCTTCCTCCTCATCTTGCTGGGATATCTCAACCCAATTTTGATTTATTGGTGTCTGAAATTCCCACTCCTCCTCAGTCACCAATTCCCTCTTCTGATCACATTGATCACCCTGCATCCACTCATATATCTCCACATCATTCTCCATCTCCAGTTCATTCTCCATCTCCAGTCCAATCTCCAGTCCATCATGAAATTACCATTCCTGCTGTTCCTTCATCATCTGAGATTCCATCTTCATCATCATCTTTTGAAATAACTCCAGCATTTATCTCTAGCATTGTGGAGTTAATTACCCCTTCGATCAAAGTTATGATCAAAGAGGCAATTGCTCCACTTGCTTCCTCTATCTCCTCTTTGACTGCTGCTATTCAGGCACTCTCAAAATCTGCTGAGCCCTCTTCATCCAGGGGCCTGGTTTCAGTATCTACTGAAATCAGGCAGGGGGAGTTGCTTAATGAAGATGTCTCTGAGCAGCCTTTGGCCTCCCCTCCAGCAGTTCCTCCTATAGTGGCAGAGAAAGCAATAGAAGATTCAGCTCCTCCTCCTTTATCTGAAAAAGAAATTTCTGATGCTATTATGATGACAGAATTTGTTGTTAAGGTTTTCCTAGAAGAATCCTCAACTCCCCTGGTTGCCCTGTACCTAGAAGGAGTTATCACTTCCTTCCTAGATGAATTTTGGGAGTTAGGACACCCTGAGGAATATCCTGAAGGTATGTCTCTTTCTCAATTTATAGATTACTTAATTGATATGATAGTATGGGAATACCTGGAAGGGATGATTAGATGTCATTTAGCAAGGTTTTATTCCTAATCCTACAGATTTAATGGAAGAAGTAGTAGTTGTCCAAGAGCCTGAACCTGAATCTGCTCTAGAAATTTTAGATGCTGTAGAGCCTGAACCTGAGTCTGCTCCTGAAGTCCAAGCTGTTGTAGAGCCAGTATGTGAACCTGCTTTTGAAGTTCAAGCTGAACCAGAAGCAACTGTTCAAGCTTCTGAGGCTGCTGAACCAGATCAGCTAGCAGTGCAAATTGAACTGGTCCCCACGACAGTTCCTGATCTTCAAGAAAAGGATTCTGAAACTGAAATTGAAAAGTCTTCTGTATGGGATGATTCCCCTGGTCTGGATTTAGATGCTCTCCTGGCACAGGATGCCATGGAAGAAGATTTAGAGAAAGCTGGTCTAAAGGAAAAGGAAAGAGCTTTAAAAGATGCAATTGATCCCTATGACCATCCAATCTCTTCTAATTCTGAAGATGAAATTGATTCTGATGAATCTGCTGAGTCAAAAAGAAAAAGAATTGCTAAAAAGAAAAGGAAAGCTGTGGCTCCTCCTCCTCCTAATCCAGATAATGATACTCCCTACTATATACTGAAAGGAATTGATCCAAAGTCAAAAGATTTCCAGCACTGGATGTTCTTCTCCAAAAATCAGCAGAAGCAAAGAAAGAAGTCTAAGAGATATGACCCTCTTGTTCCAAGATGGACTCCCAGAGGTCCTTCTCCTCCACCTCCCGGTGCAGGAGCCTCAGGAAATATATCTGCAAACCCTGCTGCTCAGTCTGAAAGATTCAAGCCATATCAGTCAGCTCAAAGGAGAAGTTCACAAGGATACCAAGGTAAAAGTCAAACTGGCTATCAAAGATCTGATGCTGATGTTAAAGAACAAGTGAAGGAGGTGGTGTATCAAAAGCCAACCTTTTCCCCTCCTCCTTCTCCAAAGAAAAGAGCTTCACCTCCAAAGCCAGTTCATTCTGAGAAGGATGTTCCAAAAGGTAAGTGATTTATTTTATCTGAAAATTCTAGCAAGACATTTGCTAAGTCTGCTCCTCCTTCTTATCTAGTTGTTCAAGATAAAGAACCAGTTGAAACATCTTCTGAGAATGTTTATGAAAGCCCAGAGCTTGATCCAAATTTTAGGATGGCTCGTTTTCTAGAACTTGTTGGAGCAGCTCAAATTAAGAAAGCAAAAGCAGAAGGAAAGGACACTGCAGGATTGACTACAATGTCAAAATTCAGAATGAAGGAGCTCGAGAAATTCCAGGTTAGACCTGAGATGTTTGATCCTTCAAAGTATATGGAAAAGCATCCTGAGGCAGTTGTCCCAAGAGCAACAGAATTGAAAATCATTGGAGAGCAAGATCTGAAGTTGTCGAGAAAAGAAGCTCTAGATCCCTCTAGAAAGATTACTTTTATTTCTAGCTCTTCTGATCCTAAACCTAACTCTGAAGCATCTTAAAATATCATTAATTGACAGTTAATTGCTTATCTGGTTGATTGATGTTATCTGCTTAGTTATTTCTCTTCATGCATTTTATTTACTTCCAGTATTTAGTTTTGTATGTTATAGTTGTTGAGAGACTTAACTCAAATAGGGGGAGATTGTTGGTACCCTAGTTTTTGATTTGAGTTTAGTCTTCTCTCTTAGTCTCTTGACCCAAGATTTATCTATGGTCAAAGGTTAGTTGATAGGTTAGATTCTCTAGTTGTGTAGAATTGCTTTTCCAGATGAATATTTGGCTAAGTTGTTTTTCGTTCGACTATGGTCGAACGTCGCTCGACTATCGTCGATCAGCTGTTCGACGATCGTCTTCCTGATAGCTCGACTATCTGCTTGATAGGTCGACTATCTGGTGTCTGTGATAGCTCGACTATCTGTTGATAGGTCGACTATCTATTTTACTTGATAGTTCGACGATCTATTGATAGGTCGACTATCTGCTTTCTGTGATAGCTCGACTATCTGTTGATAGGTCGACTATCTGCTTTTCTTTGATAGTTCGACTATCTGCCTGGATAGTTCAACTATCTGATAGTTCGACTATCTCTTGATAGGTCGACTATCTGTTTTGTTTGATAGCTCGACTATTTGTTGATAGTTCGACTATCTGTTTTGCTTGATAGTTCGACTATCTGTTTGGATAGTTCAACTAACTGATAGTTCGACTATCTGTTGATAGTTCGACTATCTGTTTTGCTGTGATAGTTCGACTATCTGTTGATAGGTCGACTATCTGTTTTGTTTGGTAGTTCGACAATCTGTCCTGATAGATCGACTATCTGATAGCTCGACTATCTGTCCTGATAGTTCGACTATCTGCTGAGGTAGTTCGACTATCTTCTTTGATAGTTCGACTATCTGGATCGTTCGACTATCTGTCTGATAGGTCGACGATCTCTGTGCCTCGTTCGACGATCTCCGAGGGTCGTTCGACGTTTTGCTGTATGCACTTATTTATTTTGTCATCTTCTATGATGTGATGTATTTCATATTTATCTTGCATATTATTTGAATAATTTGTGATATTATTTCCAGGCAATATCTGTTCCATTTCTATATGCCTGAGCTAATCTTTATCTGACAAAGTTGTTTGTCGTATTAGTTGAAATATGTTGTCTTCTTTATCTGACAGGCTGTCCTTTATAGCCGTTAGACTCAAAAAGTCTTCCTTGGCCGTAAAGAGTTCTTTCTGATGTGACTTTCTCTTATATTATTTCATCAGATTTATTTGCAGCTTCTTAGAAAGCTTTATCCTCATATAGGATATCTGTCTGCAGTATTTTGTTTTGCTTTATGCTTTTTGCAGCCCAGATTGCAGATCTGAGAAGAAGACAAGATTCAAACTTGAATTAAAGCCATTGCTGCTGCTGATATATAAAGATTTCTTTGAAGAAAGAAATCAACTAGTTCTTAACCAGTTCATAGCAATTATCAAGTTCATAGAGAAAAAGCTTATAACAAGAACAAGTTTATTACTCTCAGCAATCTTCACTCAACTGAGAAGTGTTAGCTCTTCTGCTCTTCTTCAACCTGAGTTCTCCTGCTTCCAGGAAGTTCTGACTCAGAGATCTTTTGAAGAAGAAGAAGAAGAAGATAGCTGCTAGAAGATTTTCATTTATTACTTTATATCTTCTTGTAGTTTTTCCTTCAGAACTTTCTGAAGAGTTTGTTTTCTACACTGAAGCAAGACTTCACCTGGACATTCTTTGAGCCAGGGGGAGCCTTGAATCTTTAGAGCTTTCTAGCTCAGTGCAAGTTATTGTGCTTCTCTAATCTATTGTAAAATAGAGAAGACATTTTAACCTCCTTTCCCCCTCCTGTACAGGGTTATTACTCCCTTCAAAAGTATCCCTTGGTGGCAGGGAACCTGATCAAAAACCTGTGTTGGTTTTTAGACACCTGATCAAAAGTCTAAAGGGTTTTTGGATCTACCTGAAGCAGATCCTGTTGGTGGCAGGGCACCTGATCAAAAACCTGAGTGGATTCCTACCTTGTTGGTAGAAGAGTGGACGTACCCAAGTTGTTTGGGGAACCACTGTAAATTCCTTGTGTCGTCTGGATTGTTAAATTAATTCTCTGTGTTGTTTGGCTGTGATTAGATTTTAACTAGGTTTGCTAGTTGCTGATTAGGATTCCAAGCCTTAACTGTAATTACAGCTGGCTTCCTTTAGTGCACATCACTTGTGTTAGGCTTTAGGGTTAATCTCAAATATCTATAACCTTCATTCCGCAATAAACTCCAAGGGAGTTGAGTAGGGTATCATAATTTTTGAATACTCTATTCACCCCCCTCTAGAGTAGTATCTATCCCTTTCCTTTCAGGATCCTTGCCCGGAAAGAGAATGGAGAATGGGGTTTGACCATGGAGAACCGTGGAGGAAATGTAATTGATGAGATAGCAGGAAATGAGAACTGCATAACCCCAATAGGAGCGAGGGACATGCATCTGCGTCATCAGAGTGCGAGCAACATCAAGGAGGTGACGGTTTTTGCGTTCCGCCACTACATTTTGTTGTGAGGTATATACACAACTAGTTTTATGAACAATCCGATGTTGCATACAGAATGATGAAAAAGCTTGACTAATATACTCCTTAGCATTATCAGAGTGAAAGATTTTAATTGAAACACCAAACTGATTCTGAATTAAATAATAAAAAGATGTCCATACATTTAGTAATTCAGAGCGATCTCGTAAGCGATACACCCAAGTACATCTAGAAAATTCATCAATAAAAGTAATAAAATAAGAACTACCATGACCAACGGTGAGGGTAGGAGCAGGACCCCAGACATCGGAGTGAATGAGATCAAACGAACGGGTAGAGCCATGACCTTGCTTCGGCAGGAAGGAGGAACGGTGATGCTTGCTAAGCTGACAGGCATCGTAGTTGAGAGGAGAACTGTGCAAAGGGAGGTGGGGCAGAAGCTGACGAAGAAGACGTGGAGGAGGATGACCAAGGCGGAGATACCACTATAGAAGATCTGTAGAGGAGGAGGAGAAGACGGATAGAGCGGAGACATTATCGAGGAAGTAGAGCCCGCCGCTCTCAGTCTCAGTAGCAATCGTACTTTGGGAGCTCAGATCCTGAAAAGAACAAGAAGATGGAGTGAATATGACGGATCACTGAAGTTGCTTGTATAAAGAGGTAACCAATAATAAATTGCACAGAAACTTGGGCACATAGAGAGTGTCCTCCAAGTAAAGAGACAGAGTGACATGAACCACTCCTGTCTTATGGACCGGTGAGGGAGAGCCATCTGCAACAAGGACCGGAGGCAACCGATCATGTGTTTCTAGGAGAGAAAAGCAACGAGGATTGTCTGTCATATGATTGGTTGCACCAGAGTCTATTAGCCATTTACCTTGAGTAACCACGTGGGCACTACTTGATGACGTGACCACCAAGGCGGATGGCTTTGAGGAGGAGGTGGAAGAGTCACCAGAGGGGAGAAGATGTGGTTGTTTCATCCAACAACGATCCGCAGTATGCCCGTTACGACCACAGTAAGAGCAGAGGAAGCGGGAAGGGCAACACCCGTTGAAATGGTGGTTGCGGCTACCAGAGACACTCCGTTGAGTCTAGTGAGCATAGTTTTCCGGTGGAGGAGAGGACAGAATAGGATGCTGAAGTAGAGAGGTAACTGCGGCAATGCGTGCATCAGTGGAATCTAAGGTGGGAGAGTCCGCCTCACCCAAAATTTGCTGGTGGATCATGTCATAGGACTCAGGAAGTCGCAGAAGATAGCACACAACCAGAAGTTTCTGGAAATGCTTGTGTTTCTCGGCCAAATCCGCAGAGAAGGGGCGATTCTGAAGAATCACAGACCTGAGAGCCTGAACCTATTGATAAGCAGCATCAATAGACATTAAAGGAAAGGCAAAGAGGTCCGCATACAAAGTATAAATGCGGGAAATCTGATCCACCTTCGAGTATAGGGCAGCAAGATGAAGCCAAGCCGTCTTGACCGTCTCATCATGACATATGACAGGAAGACATTCATCTGAAAGGCTATTAGCTAGCCAAGTGCGCACAAGAGCGTCGCTAGCATCCTAGTCGTCAAACTCAGCGGAAGTGGGAGGAGGAGGGTCATCAGTGAGATGGTGGCGTTTGCGATATGAGCGAAGAAGGAAGGTGAAGGAGACACTCAAATCTGGGTAGTTGGAACCGTTGAGTTTGGAGACGGTGTCAAGATTCCCGGAAGGAGTAAGAGGAGGAGGAATGGCCACATTAGTAGAGGTGGTGGTAGAGGTACCGGAAAGAGCCATGGAAGATAAGCTGTATGAGTAGAGACAAGCCACGCGAACATCAAGCAGAACAAAGCCGCGCGAGACTGTGCGAACAAGAAGAGACAAGAACCAGAAGAGACCGAAGCGGATAAGAAAAGAAACCGCAGCGGACACAAGATGAGGTTTTGCAACAGTCATGGTGTCAACACACCAGCGACAAGGAAGGCCACGACCAAGAAGCAGAACAAAGCAGAGGGAAATAAGTCATGCGGCTAGAGAGAAGGCCGCACGAACAGGAGATAGAGAAGACGGAGCAAACTGGAAGGAGTTTGCGAGAAAGCTAAGCAGGTCGTGCGAACAGGGCAGAGACCGCACGAACATAAACAGACCGTGCAAATCAAAGAAGATCGCAGGGAGAAAAGAGGCAGAGAAACCGAGAAAATAGGTCGCGGATAGAAGGAAAGACTGAGCGAGAAGAGAGGCCGCACACACAAAGGGCAGCGACAAAGAAATGAAGAGAAGAGAAGCCGCGCGAACAGACTACAAAGTGCACGGACAGAAAAAGGCACTGAATCAGGCGTAAAGATCGAGTCCTCTGATACCATGTGTGAATAGACAAGAAGAAACCGAAAATTGGAATAACAGAAATTTTTATTATCCAAAAAGATAAGTATTACAAAGGTATGACCTCCATTTTATAGAATGGAGGAGATGAGAGAGATTACAAATAAGCAATGTGAGACTAAATAATTACAGGTATAAGCGGTTTAACATAAAACAAGCCGAACAGGCCGCGCAGTTAGACGAGTAGGCTAACTGCCCGGCAACCACCAGAAGAAGAGAATAAGCCGCCATAGGAGACCGCCAGACTGCCCGGTCTCCAAGTCGCCTGAGACAAACTGTTAGCTCGCCTGGACACCAACCAGCAACAATCCGGCTACCAAACTGCTGGAGAGAACCGCCAGACCGCGCGGTCTCTAATCCGCCAGAGTCAGACCGCGAGACCGCCCGGTCTCCATACTGCAATACTCTATAAACTAGACTAGGTTTTTTAGGATGTACAACCATCCAATAGGGGAATGCCATCTATACCTACAGCTGGGAGAAGCTTGGGCACACCTTCTCCATGGGTTTTTAGTCCCAAACTGTGAGAAGGAAGGGGGAGGCTCCTCTTATACCCTATAAAAGGGACCCCAAGCTCCTCCTAAGAGCTCACTCATCTCCTAAGCTCAAAACGAGCCACCCCACCCCACTGCCGGAGCTCCACCTTGCCGGAGGAAGAGAAGCTGAGCTCCACCACCTTGGCACCTCTAATGGCGAATCTCGCCAGAAGCCGCTAATGACCTCGAAACAGGTGGAAATCATCTCCTCTCCTCCCTCTCAAACTTTTGGATGCATCGCATGTAGCCTCTGGCGGCCGGAGCGCCGCCGCGGTGTCACAAGCCCTTAATGGGGGGTGCTCTGTTTGGTTTTGGTCGGCGGCGGCAGGCTGCCGGACCACCACCGGAGGGATCACCCACCCCCAAGGAGGAGGTCGGGGGTGGAGTCATGGCCGACCGGCGGCTGGGAAGGTCCGCAAGGCGTTCTGTTTCGGTACAGGCGTGGAGATGATGATTATCAAATTATAAAATTTATAATTTTTATTATTTTTTTAATATTATAATCTAAATGGATATTTGATTTTTCGGAGGCTAACCTAGAACCCTGATGAAAATATTTTGAACATGAAAAATATTTCACTTAGTGTCAGCTACATCACATAAAAATGGAGATTTTTCAGACACTATTTACTAGTTTTAAAAATTAAAATAGTGTTTATTTTGCTAATTTGGGGGACCTAAAATGCCCCTAAAAATCTCATAAAATTCTCAGTGAGAGTAGGAGCCCTTATGCATACTCCATAAAAATTTGGAGATTTTTGGTTATGCCTTGATATTTTTCAAGCATTTAAAATAGTGAATTTCACACTTAGAAATTAATAAAGGCCAATTTTCCTGATCAAAATCTTGTAAAACCTTATGGGTGATTTATATTTACTAAAAGCATGCCAAGATGAAATTTGAGAAATTTTTGATAATTCCTGCTATTTTTAAGATTTTAAATCATGTTCGAGATTAATTTAAAGATTGCTAGATGCAAAATCCTTTGATTAAAATATCTTATATCTTTATAAGAAATTCTTGGGGTTAAATACATGCCTTGGACATGTATGAGGAATTTTTGAGTCACTCCTAATATTTTAATGGATTGAGATAATCATGTCGTATTTTAAATATTGTTAGAGGTCGTTTAAGACCCCGAAGCAATGAAAATTATTTTGAGGAGCATGTATTCTATACTTAAACCCTCTGCCGTAGTTTGGTGATTTGAGATATGACTTATTTTGAAATATAAAAATAAGGGTTTATTCGAGGCTTAATGAATTATTGAAGCTCAATCAAATCTCAAAATAACTCGAGAAACTCTTGAGGTTTATGTTTTGGCAAATTCAACCTCTAGTTCTGGTTTTCCTCAATTCCCGACTCTTTGTTGTAAAAAAAGGTTTAAAACGGAAGAAAATGATATTGGGCTTAACATAAAGACTTGATTCGCCCTAATGCGGGCAATTTAGGTTAAGAGATGGTGTTAAACCTCTTACGGATAATTAGCCCTCGGTAATTCTTTAAAACGAGGAGCAATTTATTATATTAAGGTTATAATCCCTTAATATAAGTCCAATTAAGCCATGTTTAAGAGGCGCAACTGAACTTAATATCAGATATTAATAATCGGTGAAAACCAAAAGATGCTTTCTAAGAATAAAAATAGAATTGAACTTTCCTCCTGAAAATGGAGATGGAACTGAACTTGCCTCCTGAGAACAGAGATGGAACTGAACTTGCCTCCTGAGAACTGAGAAGGAACTGAATACACCTCCTGAGAACTGAGAAGGAACTGAATACACCTCCTAAAAATAGAGAAGGAGTTGTTAATGCCTCCTGAGAATGAAGAAGGAACTGAAAATACCTTCTAAGAACGGAGATGGAACTGAAGCCTCCTGAATGGAGTGATTGGACTACTAATTATTTTCTTTATGATTATTCCAGTCTTGCATTGGTCCAGTTCCTTTATTTATTTCAGTTCAGTACTTTCAATTCAGTTCTACTCTAGTCCCGTACTGGTCAAGTTCAATTCAGTACTTTCAATTCAGTTCTACTCCAGTCTCATACTGGTCAAGTTCAATTCAGTACTTTCAATTCAGTTCTACTTCAGTCCCATACTAGTCAAGTTCAATTCAGTACTTTCATTTCAGTATTACTTCATTTTCGTACTGGTCAAGTTCAATTCAGTACTTTCAATTCAGTTCTACTCCAGTCCCGTACTGGTCAAGTTCAATTCAGTACTTTCGTTTCAGTACTACTCCAAATTCATACTGGTCACAGTTCATTCCAGCACTCTAATTATGCGGCCTATATTATCAGCAACTTTAATTACCGCATTTTCATTACTATAATTTACTATTATCAACACGGGTCCTGCTCTAATGAGCAATCATCTGTTAGGGTCAAGCCTTAGTTGGGGATAATTAGAGTTGAGGTGGTCCTCTAGGTTTAGCCCCAAATAAAGTGCTCTCATGCTCCTTGTCGAAATTTGAGCTGAGCGTACTGCCCGAAGATTGAAGCATAATAGGGCAGGCAGCCACAGACCCGGTACATGCTAACAAAAATTGACTGTTTGATTACTTGTAAATTGCTTGCCGTGAATTGTGGTGGGTCAGTCCCTTTCGCAGACCGTTCATACGGGTGCGGGAAGGTCGACGACTTAAGGCGACAAGGGAGATGGGTACCATGGGTGACCGACCGTTATTTTTCCCCATTGGGTTTTTCCTCCACTGGTCGGCCACAATGTTGTATCGCCGGATGTCGCTCACATCCAATAGTACACAGGGTTGTACGTTGGGGCCTGGGGCTGTGTAGTATGACCCCCCCAGAAGTGCAGGACTGGCCACCATCACCGACGACCACATTAGCGAGGCCCGCGTGGATCGCTACCCTACTGGAACAGAAGCGGTCCATACTATGCCGACATAGTGGGTGTGACAGTCTTGAATGCCTGCAGTATGTGCGCGACTGTAAATGCCTGCGGTGTGTGTGTAGCTTTTAATGCTTGCGATGTGTTGGCGGGTTGAATACCTGCGGTGTGAATATGGCTTGTGAATACCTATTGTGCAGATAGCTAGTGGAGCTTTTGTTATAACTGATATATAATAGTACTGTTATTCCAGTTATGCTATGATACACCTCATTTTAATGGTTGCTCCTAGCCTTTATAAGAAAGGTTGTATTAACTCTCTTTTGCTTCGACTATTGTTGATAGTGTTGAGGCTCACTCTCGTCCCTAAATTTAGAGATCTTCGGGAGGAGTTGTGAATCCACTTAGTCATGTGACTAACAGTTATTTAAATAACCATTCACAGGAGATGGAGCAGCGCGAGGCCCGGATAGCGCATGACAGTGTACCTACCTTATAGCCAGAACGAGCAGAAGCACCAGTCTCATCTCCAGTCCTTAGAGATGTAAGCCCTTAGCTTTATAGAAGCAGAGAGAGTGTTGTAGTTTTCTTTAGCCCGATGGGACGCATGTATAAACTTATGTCTATGACCATTGTTATATATATAAATTGATTTCTGATTTACTTCCACTGTGATCTGGTGTAATGTGATGAGTTTCCATAGCCTGATAGGGCGATCATTCTATGCTTGGTGAGTGGGTTATTGCCACCTGGATAATGTAGGGTGGCCGTCTTGGGCGGTATGGCCCGTCTCCGACCTGACCTTGTTTAAGGTTGGGGGTGGGTCTTACAACCTATCCCCGAGACTTTGTTGCAAGTGTTTTTAAGGCTCCTTATGAAGAGATCACTCTTAAAGACTTTGGTCCTTATGTTCATGGACATAATTATAAGAACGCATCGAAAGCCAAAACTGTGGTACCCAAGGCAAAGGAGATTGAGAAGCCCTATGTCTGTTGCAATAAGGAGGCTTCCACCTCCAAGTATGTTGCCCCTGCTAGACCTCACATTCAAAAGGTAAAGCAGGAGTATAAGAGAAGGTACAACAGGTTTGTCTGTTGGTGTTGCGGCAAAATTGGTCATTTTGGCATAGATTGTTGGTTTAACCCGATAAATTTTGAAGCTCCATGAGTTAAAAGTACGAGATCGACCACTCGCAAAGTTAATGTTCCTAGTGGTGTTAAGCTGACAAGGAACCAATGACCCAAATCCGTTTGGGTTCCTAAGGTAAAATGATTTATGATTGCAGGTATGTCCAAAGGCCAACAAAAATCCAATCTGGTATTTGGAAAGTAGATGATCTCGGCGCATGACCGGGACAAGAAGCCAACTGCGAGAATTTACCCCAGTTGAAGACATACCAAAAGTTATATTTGAAGGGTCATACAGGGGAATAACAAAAGACTACAGTATGATTTCCAACGTCATAGTTTCTTTCGCAGACGTGGCTCATGTTGAAGGATTACAGCATCATCTGATAAGCATAAGTCAACTATGTGACAAATGCTATATCGTTGAGTTCTATAAGGACAAGTGTCTGATAAAGTTGTCTGCTAATTTGGAGACGATCTTAACAGGCACTCGGAGTAGAAATATATTTTGTTTAAATTTTCTATGTTTAGACAATTCTACATCAGTATGCTTTTTGACTAAAAGTAGTGCGTCTCTTTGTGACCAATGACACAAGAAATTAGCACATATTAATTTCAAAACCATAAATATGTTATTTTCTCACAACTTAGTGCGGGATGCCCCCAACATTAAGTGCCTTAAAGAGAGTCTGTGTCACGCATGCCAAATCGGTAAGTAGACAAGGGCTACCTTCAAGGGTATTGCTAAAAAAGATTCTTCGAGAAGTCTGGACTTACTTCACATGGACTTATTCGGTCCTATGCTGATTCATAGTTTAGGAGGTAAAGTATATACGCTGGTAATTGTGAATGACTACTCTCGTTTTACTTAGGTGTTCTTTCTGAACCACAAGTCAAACACCTTTGATTCTTTCATTAATTTTGTCCGGCAAATTCAGAATGAATTGAACTGCTCAATGGTCAAAATCAGAAGTGACCACAGAATAGAATTTGAGTCTAGTGCCATGACAAAATTCTATGAAAGCCAAGGTATCTTTCATGAGTTTTCCTCCCCGTATACTCCACAGTAAAATGGAGTTGTTGAGAGAAGGAATAGAACCCTCATAGAAGCATGTACAACTATGTTGAACGGCGCTTTACTTCTAGAGTACTTCTGGACTGAAGCAGTCAACACAACTTGCCACATGCAAAACAGAGCTCTAATCAACAAGAACCATCGTATGACTCCCTATGAACTATTGAAAGGCAGAAAATCGACTATGTCCTACTTTAGAATATTTGTAAGTAAATGCTTCGTACTTAATAATGGGAAGTATTACCGCACAAAGTTTAGTTAAAAATATTTTGAAGGTATTTTTGTAGGCTATAGTAGTCATAGTAAGGCATATAGGATTTTCAATAAGAAAGTCTTGGTGGTAGAAGAGTCTATTAATGTTATATTTTATGAGATAAGCCTGCTCTAAAGTAGCTCGTCAAGTGTTATGGGTACAGATGCAGGTACTAGGTTCAAGGAACTAAGCTTGGATGAGGAAGTCAAGGAAGATGCTCCAAGTTCAGTAAAGGTCATCGATCCAGGCTTGGTGTATGAAGAACTTCTATAGGAAGAAGTGCTTCAACCTACAGAGTATGCACCAGATGTTACAGAACCTGCTGGAGGGAGAGCAAGAAACCTAGTGTTCAGACACCTAAGAGATCACTCAGCTGATCAAATCATTGGAGAGCCGGATGCCGGAGTTAGAACCAGAAGTAGTACAACTAACGAGTTATTGCATCTTAGTTTTCTGTCTCAGGTCGAGCCAAATAAGTTTAAAGAAGCAAACAAGGATGCCTCTTGGATCATGGCAATGCAATAGGAGGTTAACTAGCTTGAAAGATGTAAAGTCTGGGAGTTGGTGCCCAGACCCAAGGGATAGAACATGATCGACACCAAATGAATCTTCAGAAACAAGCTGGATGAACATGGAGTGATCATCAAGAACAAATCCAGGCTTGTAGCTCAAGGTTATAGATAAGAAGAAGGGATCGACTTCGACCAAACCTTTTCTCCAGTGGCTAGGCTCGAGGCAATCAGGTTATTTCTTGCATATGCTGCCCTCAAAGGCTTCAAGGTCTATCAAATGGACGTGAAGCAGCATTCCTCAAAGGGAATCTGAAAGAGGAAGTATACATAGCGCAAACCCCAGGTTTTGTGCACCCTACTTTCCCTAAACATGTTTATTTTCTTAATAAAGCTCTATATGGATTAAAACAAGATTCCCGAGCTTGGTATGAGATGTAAGATCCTGTCTCCCCATTCCGAGGCTAACCCGGATCTTATGCCCAGAACCGCCGCCTTACGGTGACACTAACGCACGGGTTAGTCGACACCGCAAGACGCCGATCCTGCCAGCTAGTACGATCATAAACTATCGGCCAATATGAGATTATAAGTACAGAAACAGAGTAAACGCAGTAGCAGTCCACAGCCACATCACATATATATATCAAATGAAAGTACACATGCCAGTCCACAATGAGTACAGTAAAATGAAAGTAAATAGGGCTTATGCCCAGTACATCATGATCAAATCTCTCTCTCACTAACAGCAGCGGAAAAACTAAAATCTCTCACATCACACCTGTAGTCGTGCTCCAGTAGTAGTAGTAGGTGTCGGTATCTGCTCCTCAAGTCTTGCCTCCTCGTCGTGGTGGTCCATCTCCTCGAGCTCCTAAAAATAGTATGGTCACCGACCATTAGTCAAAAAGACTAAGTCGTTTCCTCCACACCTCGCCCCGCAACTCCTAGGCACCGTGCGGGAGGACGAAGCGGAGGACAACAAGGGGTGATAAAGGCGGAGCAGGTGACAGGAAACTAAGCAGAATATGTAACCAAGTAAGTAATGAAAAGTAACCTTCACTTATGCGGGCACGCATAAGCAAGGGGTCTTCTGCAGGGCTCCCATTGTATAAAATGTCCCATACCATTTTATACAATGGGGTGTCAGGTGTCACAAGCAATATACATATAAAAAGGAAAGTAACCTCAACCTATAAACTTGCGCACTCAAGCTTATAGGCTAAGGGATCGTATAGCAGGTTCTAATGTATAAGCGTCCCATACCACTTATACATTAGGTGTCATAGGTTGTTATGAAGATTAATGATACGCATCTATATGGTGGGTATGATATGAACATGCAGTGCAACACACACACACGACTCCGTGATCACAGACCTTTAGTTCCCACTTTTCGAGAGCTAACATCACTCTCAGGTACTACCGTTGTGGCTACGGCAGCAGCGGAGCGGGCGTCTCCGCCTTCTAGCGGGTATACACACTACCAGGCCTAGACCTCTCTTGTAAGCCTCTATACACCGACAGTGCACTCTAGAGTCTCTGCGTACCACTTTGCTGACTACCCGTCAGTCTTGTTGGGTCGGGTGCGCGTTATTAGGAAAAGTCTTCCAGACTCCAGTATAAACATCCTACTGGTCCTTCTAACCCTCGCACCCGCCTGGTCCACCGTACTGCCGTCGGTGTGACGACTGGCCAGTACCGCATGGCCCGCCACTAGTATATGCACATGCAAGTATTATATATTGAGCCTCCAGCTCAAAGGACTATCCTGTCCCAAATCTCTCCAACCCGTCACGGGTGAGTATGTGCTACAAAACCTCCAACCCTACCCGAGTGAGTATATATATGTCAATCACTTTCCTCCAACTCTGCACGGGTGAGCAAGTAGTCAATAGACTCCAAGTCCCTCCAACCCGGCCCGAGTGAGAACATGTCCAGTTCACTTAACCTGTTAGACTACTCTTGCCTACTGATTATTATACTTAGAAACTTAAGGTTAATCCCAGGACTGCCCAAGGTATTCCCGGTGAAGGGCTCTCAGAGGCACTAGGAGCTACGATGGGCTGAATCCCAAAGCTCCCTTTCTCAAGGATATTTACTTTAGTTGATGTCTACCCAGAACCCTGTTTTCTGTCCCTGTTACATAGAGTGACTTAGTGACTTAAGCTATGGGTTGAGGAAGGACGGTCTTCCGTCTGCTCCTCCTAGATAAGTCTAAGGTTGCACTACTACTCTCGTCTCTAGAATACATCTGTAACCCAGGGTTATACTTCCGATCTTAGACTCTAACTCAGTTGTTGATTTGTTCCCTAGTGGCCTATAGTATAGCCTACCTTTACTATGCGCACCCCATAGCCTAGTACCACCCCGAAATCGAACTTCCAAATCCTTGGGCCACCAGACCCCAAATATTTATCCTAAGGTGGTATGACCTACTAGAATGTGTATGGTAATTTTCATAATTTTCTCTATTATTTTTATAATTATTTTATTTTCTCCAAATATTTCCCCAAGGTCATTTAACACATGAAGTATGTCCTTGCATAGTCCTAATGATGCAAAATAATTTTCTTATCCATTGGTATGATAAATTAACACTATTTTCCAAGGTTTATAATTTATCTCCAAATTTATGTATTTATTCATTGATTTTCACAAAACCATCATATTCACTACTTTTCAAAGTAAGTATGAGAACTTTAATCACAAAAATTCTAGGAAAATTACAGGGGATCTAAATCATCAAAATAAAGCTACTGACAAAGTTTCATCAACTTTAACAATGTTATAGACTTGCAATTCAATTTCTTGGGTATTTACCAAAATGCCATTATGATGAATTAAAATTTGTATGCACCTCTAAAAATTTTGAAATAAATATGTCAGTTAGTTAATACCCATGTACATCTCTATAAATATTCCCAAATTTTTCTGACCTATATTTGCATTGATTCATGAAATAAAGGAATAGGGGTAAAATGGTCATTTCATGCTATGTTACCTCAAAGGACTTCAAACAGAGAAGATAAAAATATCCCTATTCAATTATAATCAATAATTCAACAGGGCCAGATTTGAAGATTTTTGCCTAATTACTTCCAATTTTCATTTTTAATTTACAGATAAGGCTATAATTTCCAAAAATCCAAATAATGGGATTTTTGTTCCCAAAATTCCCATGAAAATTTTGAGGGACTACATTTGACCTAAATGTCCTCTAGAAATAATTTCAGGGTCTGCAAAAGTCCTAAAATGAACAAATTCACATTATAGCAAAACTTGCTATTAGCACACCAAGGCTAATACTAGCCTACACTTGCAAGTGGGTTAACCCATCATGCAGTGGTTCAAATGGGCTGAAATTTTTGTCAGACCCTAACCATGTCCCATAGGACTTGCCACCAAAATTTGGGGCCATTTGGAGGCCTAACACTCCATTTATTCCATTTATTTAATTTATGACATTTTGAATAAAACTATAGGAAAACGTATTCCAAAAAATTCCCAATTTTTGGTAGGGGCTAGATATGCCATAAACATGCACATGCCCAAAATTTCAGGTCATGTGGACATCTGGTTTGGCATGGGCTTCCTTTTTAATTTCTGCCCTAGCCTAGGACCAGTCCTAGGAGAAATGACCTACAGGACAGTACACTGGATCAATTCTTATGATTTTTGTGGCATTTGAAATTTAACACTTAGGGCTACAAATTATATTCAGAACTCCTGACCTAGAAATGACCCTAGGTGCCCTAATTTTCAGTTTGAAAATGGCTGTAAAAATGTGACAGCATTCACTATTCATATATTAAATTTAATCTTTATTTAAATTGAATTAACACGAATCTTGACGCAAAACGATCGGCATCCTATCATCGTCCCCAAGTGACGGACGGCTGGGATTGATTTCGCCTGGGCCACCTTGCGGGCCTATTTCTGGCCGCCTGAGGCGGCGCCGTGGCCGGCCAACGATGCCACCACCTTCACGGTGGTGGTGGCCGGCTTTTGCCGGTGATGAGGCGGCGGGAGGCGGCGGCGCCGGCGATCCCGAGAGGTGGCATTTTCATGAAAATTCCGAGTTTTTCTCCCATGGAATCGGGCTCAATTGAGCCCGATATCTCCCCTATGCGATCTATGATACTAGTACGGGTAGAGATGAGGCGAAACGGACCTGTATGGCGGCTTGACGACGGCTGTGGCGGCGGTTGGCCATGGCTAGCTAGTTCCGGCGATCTCCTTCCCAATTTCACGTTTCTCCACCGAATCTTCTGATCCAGCACTTGAATTCAACTCCTTAGGACCTTCTGAAGCTAATGGCTGGGCTAGATTTGGCCTGGAGTGGCTGTACAGGAAGATAAGGCCGGGGTGAGCTCGGTTTGGCCATTTTGTTGGCCCACCATGGCTGCCAGGTTGCTCTCATGCAACAATTCCTCTTGAAAGGTGGTGGGGTGGTCTGCCAGCAGCTCTGGAGCTGAAGAGATGAAGGCCATGTGGCCTTACCTCATTCCCACCTCACCTTCTCTCTCCTCTTCACCCAAATTTTCCATTTTTACCCTTGTGCATGTCTTCTCTCTCCACCACCAGGGGGGTAGGGCTGGTCATTGGCCATTTGGCTGGTCATGGGCCAAATTTGGTGGGCTTGGCCCATGGGAAATGACTTGGGTTCATTTTTTCCCTCTTTTAGGCTAAAGTGTTGACCTGTTGACTTTTGAGGTTGACTTGGTCAACATGATGGGTAGGCTGACCCCATATGATGGCCATGGGCTCCATGTCATCACCTAACATGGGTTGGGCCATGGTGATGGTCTTAGCCCACTAGGAATGGGCTTGGTCTTCATTTACCCTTAATTAAGCTTAAGGTTGACCAAGTTTGACTTTATGGTTGACTTGGTCAAATGGGTGAGTGGGTTGACCCCACTTAGTGGTCATGAGGTCTAAATCATCACCCAACATGGCTTGGGTCATGGTGATGCCTTACTTGATCCAATTGGACCCATGAGTGTAGGGTTTGATCATTTTAGGCCTAAAGTTGACTTGGGTCAACTATGGTCAAAGTGTTGACCTAGGGCATGACTTTGGGTCTACTTAGATTGTAGTTAGGGTTAGGGCAATGTGGTGGGGGTCATGGTGTGGCTAGGGCCCTCATTTAGTCAAGTTTGACATAGTTTGACCTGATCCTATAGTGGTCCCATCTGGTGACAACTCACCACCTAGGGTCAAACCTAGCTAACCCCCCCCCCCCTTCAAATCACCACATGCCTAAACAAATCTAAGTTAAGGGGCCTAGAAGTAACATGGGATGTTACAAATTCTATAATAAAACAAATAATTTCGTCCCCGAAATTTAAGTTCGGGTCTACGGGTTCTATTTGCAAGAATTTAAGGAACGTTTAAAAGAAAGCATTAAAAGTACCTAATGAAAACAGCTCCGGGTGTCGCTCCAGCATCAGATCCCTCGGTTCCCAAGTGTGCTCCTCCCGTCCGTGGTTGGACCACAACACCTTCACGAGCGGGACCTTCTTTTTCCGCAACACTCGGACGGTTGTATCGTCGATCCGGATCGGCTCCAATCTAACTGAACGGTCAGGCTCTACCGGTCCAGCTGTAGTGGTGATATGCTGCTCAGGTCGGAGAAGAGCTCTTCGCAAGGAAGAGACATGGAAAACATCATGTAGGTTGCTCAACTCCGGAGGTAGCTGCAGTCGGTAGGCCAAGGGGCCCACACACTCCAAAATCAAGTAGGGTCCCATGTACCGGGGGCTGAGCTTCTTGTGTCTCCGTATCCGAGAAACACCGTGTACCGGTCGAATCTTCAGAAAAACTCTGTCCCCAACCTGGAACTCCACCTTCCGGTGCCGTGCATCATAATATTTTGCCTGTCTGCTCTGAGCCTCCAAAAGCCGATCCCTGATCAAGCGAATCTGGGCCTCCGTATCTTCCACAAAATCTGACCCGAGGGCTCGAGTGTCCACATCCTGAACCCAAGATAGCGGAGTCCGACACTTCCTCCCATAAAGTGCCTCATAAGGAGCCATCCCAATGCTGGCCTGGTGGCTGTTGTTGTATGAAAACTCAATCAGTGGTAGTAGCCTCTCCCAAGGCTTCCCAGTATCCAATACACATAATCTGAGCAGGTCCTCCATAGTCCGTATCGTCCGCTCCGTCTGATCGTCGGTCTGCGGATGGAAGGCAGTGCTAAAGGTAAGTCTGGAACCCAAATAAGCATGCACTGCCCTCCATTCTCTAGAGGTGAAGCGGCCGTCTCTGTCCGAAACAATAGACCTGGGAACGCCGTGGTACCGGATGAACTGCTCTATAAATAACCTCACCAACACAGCAACTGGAGCATCCTTTCTGACCGGAATGAACCGTGCTACCTTGGTCAATCTGTCCACAATAACCCAAACGGAATCGTGCCCAGAATGGGAGCGAGGGAGTCCGTGTACAAAATCCATGGAAATATCCTCGAACTTCCATTCTGGGACTAGCAGTGGCTGTAATACACCACCTGGGCTCTTGCACTCGGCCTTCACTCGCTGGCAGGTCTCGCAGTGTGTCACGAGATATATGATTTCCCTCTTCATTCCTGGCCAGTACATGGTCCGTCGTAAGTCAGCCCACATCTTGGTGATGCCGGGGTGCACTGAATATCTGGAGTAGTGTGCCTCTCTGAGGATGTCATCCCGGATCCCACCTCCTGCTGGAATGTACACCCGACCACGAAATCGAAGAAGATCGTCCTCCAGCGTGTAGTCCTCATACCTGCCTCCTTCCAAAGCGCCAAAAATAGGTTCTAAATCAGCATCCAATCTCTGATGTGTAAGTATGCGCTTCTGAATATCATCATTGCCGACCAAAGAGTTCAGGTACTCTCGATAGATCACTGGCTCGGCCTCCGAAACCATGGTAATGTGCATATCCTCCATCATGCGTAGCAGCTCCATAGACATCACCCGAGGCTCCGGTCCAGAAGTGTCGGCTCTCCTGCTCAAAGCATCCGCTACAGTATTCGCCTTCCCTGGGTGATAGTGCATCTCATAGTCGTAATCGCAGAGGAACTCAAGCCACCTCCTCTGTCGCAGGTTCAGAACCTTCTGCGTGTCGATGTACTTGAGATTCTTATGGTCGGAGTATATATCACAATGAATCCCGTAGAGGTAATGTCTCCATGTCTTGAGGGCAAAGACCACGGCCCCGAGCTCGAGATCATGTACTGGATAGTTATGCTCATGCTTCTTCAGCTGTCGCGAAGCATAAGCGATAACATGTCCATGTTGCATCAGGACTGCACCCATCCCTTGATAGGAGGCATCTGTATATATCTGGAATCCTTCACTCCCAGAGGGAAGTGCAAGGATGGGGGATGAAGTGAGCCGGTCCTTGAGCTCCTGAAACGCTGTCTCACACTACTCTGTCCAATCAAAGGCCGCATCCTTTTTTGTTAAGGACGTGAGGGGGAGGGCTATCCTCGAGAACCCCTCCACGAACTTGCGATAATAAACTGCTAGGCCCAAGAAGCTACGGATGTCTGACGCTATCTTTGGTCGTGGCCAATCCCGCACTGCCTCTACTTTAGCCGGATCTATAGCCAAACCGGCTCCACTGATCGTATGTCCTAGGAAAGCCACTTCCTGAAGCCAGAACTGGCATTTGGAGAACTTCGCGTACATCTGGAATTCTCTCAGCTTCTGCAATACTTGTGTCAGATGCTCTGCATGCTCCTCCTGAGTCCGGGAGTAAATCAGGATGTCATCGATAAACACTATGACGAAGCGGTCCAAATATGGCTCGAATACACGGTTCATAAGCGTCATGAATGCCGAGGGGGCATTCGTGAGCCCAAAAGGCATCACCGTGAACTCGTATAGGCCGTAGCGTGAACTGAATGCCGTCTTTGGTATATCTTCTTCCCGAATGCGGAGCTGATAATATCCTGATCGCAGATCTAATTTTGAGAACCAGCAGGCTCCCTGTAGCTGATCAAATAATTCATCTATCCGAGGCAGTGGATAGGTATTCCGAACCGTCAACCGGTTCAGCTCTCTGTAATCTATACATAATCTCAGCGACCCGTCTTTCTTCTTCACAAATAGAACGGGTGCTCCCCATGGCGATGAACTTGGGCGTACAAACCCCGATTCTACTAATTCTTGTAGCTGAGTCCTGAACTCGGCCAACTCTCTAGGATCCATTCTGTAGGGTGCCCGGGACACTGGTCTCGCCCCTGGCACCAACTGTGAAGTCCAAGTCCCGTGATGGTGGCAGTCCAGGTAACTTCTCCGGAAAGACATCAGCATAATCTCGTGCCACTGGAATATCGGCTATGGAACTCTCTACCACTGCCATCTCGAAGCAAATGAGGTATACCTCTTCCCCCTGTTCATAGGCCTTGACGGCCTGTACTGAGGATAAATAAAGGCGGGGGATGGGACGGATACCTTCAATGGTGACGTAGGAATCTCCATGTCTGAGTGTGATCCTCTTCGAGGGGCAATCTATCTGCGCGTAGTTCCAATGGAGCCAGTTCATGCCTAGAATAAGATCAAAATCTGGTAGCCTCAAGACCGTTGCCGGAGCTTCGAACGCCATGCCCCCTATCTCGACTTCCATATTGCAGCAATCTGCGGTTCGAAGTTCCGAACCATCAGGAAGTCGCACTCTCTTTTCCAAGCCGGAAAACTTCTCCACTCCTTCTAATCCTTCAATAAACGTGTCCGATACGAAGGAGTGTGACGCACCCGTATCGAAGAGGGTATGAGTGGGCTTGCCGCTAATCATCACTATGCCTGGGTTCGTTTGAGTTCAAAGAATAGTATTACTCTTAAGGTCTAAGGTACTCTTAAAAATTTGAAATTTTATAAATCTTACAAAATTAAAGTACCTGTAATCACCTCCTCAGGATTCCTCTGCTCTGTGAGGTCCAGCGCGTACACCTGCTCCCGGTCTCGGCCTCGGCCGTGATGTCCTCGGCCTCGTCCTCGTCCTCGGCCCTGGTGAACTGGAGGGGCCACTGGAGGTGGAGGAGGAGGAGGGAGTGGGGGAACCCGAAGCGGGCACTGCATCCTGATGTGCCCGGGTTGACCGCAGCCATAGCATGTAATCTGCCTCTGACCCCGATCATCCTGTCTCATCGGCCCGGGAATCTGCATAGGTGGGGGAGCCAATGGTGGAGGAGGCCCCTGATCCTGCCTGTAGTTGGGACGACGATGTCCCCCACCCCTTCTGTACCCAATAGTCTTGCCTCTCTGAGACGCCCTGCTACTTTCTCCGAACGATTGCCCATCCAGCGATCTCTTCCCTCTGCCTTGTACCATCAGCTGGTCAGCCTCCAGCTTCTTTGCCATCTCGATGATCTGTGCTGTGGTACCATGCGATATAAACAACAGGGGCTGCCTCAATGAATCGCGGAGCCCGTGGTAGAATCTCTTTGCATACTTCCGATCGTCCCAGTCATGAAAGCCCGCGAACCTAGCCAGGTGGGAGAACTCTCTCTGATATTCGATCACTGATCGGCTCCCCTGCTGGAGGTTCAGAAACCTCGCCTCCAAAGCATCCCTATCTGTGGAGGATACAAAATGTTCCAGGAATACGTCACTAAACTCCTCCCAAGATATGTCCATCAGCTCCCTGTCAGCGAACGTAGAGTCTCGCACTGATTTCCACCACCTCTTTGCATGAGCTTCTAGTACCGAGGTGGCAAGAGGGACAACCTGTCTGACGGGGCAGCTGATACCAGCTAGCAGCTCCTGAATGGTCTCCAACCACTCCTCTGTCTTCACAGCATCTTCTGTCCCGTGATACAGCGGCGGGGACAGCCCTTTAAACGCACTTAACCAGCTCGACCCTAGGTTGGGCAGCTGAGCCGGGGCTTGCTGCGCTCTAAAGGCATCTAGGATAGCCGTCAGGGTTTGCCGCATCTCTGTCTGCATGGAAGGAGTGGCAGCCGGAGGGGGAGGAACCGTATCCTGTGGAGGCTGCATAAAGGTAAGATAATGTCAAATTTGGCCTAACTCATTGTTTAATGGACTGTTTTATGTGGCTTTTTACACATGGGCACACCATTGCTTCCGCTGCATAGTTTGTCCGCAAACTAATGCTCGAGCGGGGTGTTCCAGTGTTGTGGACTTTATTCTCATATGATCGTGTGTTCAAGTGATACCAGTTTGTAAGATCCTGTCTCCCCATTCCGAGGCTAACCCGGATCTTATGCCCAGAACCGCCGCCTTACGGTGACACTAACGCACGGGTTAGTCGACACCGCAAGACGCCGATCCTGCCGGCTAGTACGATCATAAACTGTCGGCCAATATGAGATTATAAGTACAGAAACAGAGTAAACGCAGTAGCAGTCCACAGCCACATCACATATATATATATCAAATGAAAGTAGACATGCCAGTCCACAATGAGTACAGTAAAATGAAAGTAAATAGGGCTTATGCCCAGTACATCATGATCAAATCTCTCTCTCACTAACAGCAGCGGAAAAACTAAAATCTCTCACATCACACCTGTAGTCGTGCTCCAGTAGAAGTAGTAGGTGCCGGTATCTGCTCCTCAAGTCCTGCCTCCTCGTCGTGGTGGTCCATCTCCTCGAGCTCCTAAAAATAGTATGGTCACCGACCATTAGTCAAAAAGACTAAGTCGTTTCCTCCACACCTCTCCCTGCAACTCCTAGGCACCGTGCGGGAGGACGAAGCGGAGGACAACAAGGGGTAACAAAGGCGGAGCAGGTGACAGGAAACTAAGCAGAATATGTAACCAAGTAAGTAATGAAAAATAACCTTCACTTATGCGGGCACGCATAAGCAAGGGGTCTTCTGCAGGGCTCCCATTGTATAAAATGTCTCATACCATTTTATACAATGAGGTGTCAGGTGTCACAAGCAATATACATATAAAAAGGAAAGTAACCTCAACCTATAAACTTGCCCACTCAAGCTTATAGGCTAAGGGATCGTATAGCAGGTTCTAATGTATAAGCGTCCCATACCACTTATACATTAGGTGTCATAGGTTGTTATGAAGATTAATGATACGCATCTATATGGTGGGTATGATATGAACATGCAGTGCAACACACACACACGACTCCGTGATCACAGACCTTTAGTTCCCACTTTTCGAGAGCTAGCATCACTCTCAGGTACTACCGTTGTGGCTACGGCAGCAGCGGAGCGGGTGTCTCCGCCTTCTAGGCGGGTATACACACTACCAGGCCTAGACCTCTCTTGTACGCCTCTGTACACCGACAGTGCACTCTAGAGTCTCTGCGTACCACTTTGCTGACTACCCGTCAGTCTTGTTGGGCCGGGTGCGCGTTATTAGGAAAAGTCCTCCAGACTCCAGTATAAACATCCTACTGGTCCTTCTAACCCTCGCACCCGCCTGGTCCACCGTACTGCCGTCGGTGTGACGACTGGCCAGTACCGCATGGCCTGCCACTAGTATATGCACATGCAAGTATTATATATTGAGCCTCCAGCTCAAAGGACTATCCTGTCCCAAATCTCTCCAACTCGTCACGGGTGAGTATGTGCTACAAAACCTCCAACCCTACCCGGGTGAGTATATATATGTCAATCACTTTACTCCAACTCTGCACGGGTGAGCAAGTAGTCAATAGACTCCAAGTCCCTCCAACCCGGCCCGAGTGAGAACATGTCCAGTTCACTTAACCTGTTAGACTACTCTTGCCTACTGATTATTATACTTAGAAACTTAAGGTTAATCCCAGGACTGCCCAAGGTATTCCCGGTGAAGGGCTCTCAGAGGCACTAGGAGCTACGATGGGCTGAATCCCAAAGCTCCCTTTCTCAAGGATATTTACTTTAGTTGATGTCTACCCAGAACCCTGTTTTCTCTCCCTGTTACATAGAGTGACTTAGTGACTTAAGCTATGGGTTGAGGAAGGACGGTCTTCCGTCGGCTCCTCCTAGATAAGTCTAAGGTTGCACTACTACTCTCATCTCTAGAATACATCTGCCACCCAGGGTTATACTTCCGATCTTAGACTCTAACTCAGTTGTTGATTCATTCCCTGGTGGCCTATAGTATAGCCTACCTTTACTATGCGCACCCCATGGCCTAGTACCACCCCGAAATCGAACTTTCAAATCCTTGGGCCACCAGACCCCAACTATTTATCCTAAGGTGGTATGACCTACTAGAATGTGTATGGTAATTTTCATAATTTTCTCTATTATTTTTATAATTATTTTATTTTCTCCAAATATTTCCCCAAGGTCATTTAACACATGAAGTATGTCCTTGCATAGTCCTAATGATGCAAAATAATTTTCTTATCCATTGGTATGATAAATTAACACTATTTTCCAAGGTTTATAATTTCTCTCCAAATTTATGTATTTATTCATTGATTTTCACAAAACCATCATATTCACTACTTTTCAAAGTAAGTATGAGAACTTTAATCACAAAAATTCTAGGAAAATTACAGGGGATCTAAATCATCAAAATAAAGCTACTGACAAAGTTTCATCAACTTTAACAATGTTATAGACTTGCAATTCAATTTCTTGGGTATTTACCAAAATGCCATTATGATGAATTAAAATTTGTATGCACCTCTAAAAATTTTGAAATAAATATGTCAGTTAGTTAATACCCATGTACATCTTTATAAATATTCCCAAATTTTTCTGACCTATATTTGCATTGATTCATGAAATAAAGGAATAGGGGTAAAATGGTCATTTCATGCTATGTTACCTCAAAGGACTTCAAACAGAGAAGATAAAAATATCCCTATTCAATTATAATCAATAATTCAATAGGGCCAGATTTGAAGATTTTTGCCTAATTACTTCCAATTTTCATTTTTTATTTACACATAAGGCTATAATTTCCAAAAATCCAAATAATGGGATTTTTGTTCCCAAAATTCCCATGAAAATTTTGAGGGACTACATTTGACCTAAATGTCCTCTATAAATAATTTCAGGGTCTGCAAAAGTCCTAAAATGAACAAATTCACATTATAGCAAAACTTGCTATTAGCACACCAAGGCTAATACTAGCCTACACTTGCAAGTGGGTTAACCCATCATGCAGTGGTTCAAATGGGCTGAAATATTTGTCAGACCCTAACCATGTCCCATAGGACGTGCCACCAAAATTTGGGGCCATTTGGAGGCCTAACACTCCATTTATTCCATTTATTTAATTTATGACATTTTGAATAAAACTATAGGAAAAAGTATTCCAAAAAATTCCCAATTTTTTGTAGGGGCTAGATATGCCCTAAACATGCACATGCCCAAAATTTCAGATCATGTGGACATCTGGTTTGGCATGGGCTTCATTTTTAATTTCTGCCCTAGCCTAGGACCAGTCCTAGGAGAAATGACCTACAGGACAGTACACTGGGTCAATTCTTATGATTTTTGTGGCATTTGAAAGTTAACACTTAGGGCTACAAATTATATGCAAAACTCCTGACCTAGAAATGAACCTAGGTGCCCTAATTTTCAGTTTGAAAAAGGCTGTAAAAATGTGACAGCATTCACTATTCATATATTAAATTTAATCTTTATTTAAATTGAATTAACACGAATCTTGACGCAAAACGATCGGCATCCTATCATCGTCCCCAAGCGATTGACGGTTGGGATTGATTTCGCCTGGGCCACCTTGCGGGCCTATTTCCGGCCGCCTGAGGCGGTGCCGTGGCCGGCCAACGATGCCACCACCTTCACGGTGGTGGTGGCCGGCTTTTGCCGGTGATGAGGCGGCGGGAGGCGGCGGCGCCGGCGATCCCGAGAGGTGGCGTTTTCATGAAAATTTCGAGTTTTTCTCCCATGGAATCGGGCTCAATTGAGCCCGATATCTCCCCTATGCGATCTAGGATACTAGTACGGGTAGAGATGAGGCGAAACGGACATGTATGGCGGCTTGACGGCGGCTGTGGCGGCGGTTGGCCATGGCTAGCTAGTTCCGGCGATCTCCTTCCCAATTTCCCGTTTCTCCACCGAATCCTCTGATCCAGCACTTGAATTCAACTCCTTAGGACCTTCTGAAGCTAATGGCTGGGCTAGATTTGGCCTGGAGTGGCTGTACAGGAAGATAAGGCCGGGGTGAGCTCGGTTTGGCCATTTTGTTGGCCCACCATGACTGCCAGGTTGCTCTCATGCAGCAATTCCTCTTGAAAGGTGGTGGGGTGGTCTGCCAGCAGCTCTGGAGCTGAAGAGATGAAGGCCATGTGGCCTTACCTCATTCCCACCTCACCTTCTCTCTCCTCTTCACCCAAATTTTCCATTTTTACCCTTGTGCATGTCTTCTCTCTCCACCACCAGGGGGTAGGGCTGGTCATTGGCCATTTGGCTTGTCATGGGCCAAATTTGGTGGGCTTGGCCCATGGGAAATGACTTGGGTTCATTTTTTTCCCTCTTTTAGGATAAAGTGTTGACCTGTTGACTTTTGAGGTTGACTTGGTCAACATGATGGGTAGGCTGACCCCATATGATGGCCATGGGCTCCATGTCATCACCTAACATGGGTTGGGCCATGGTGATGGTCTTAGCCCACTAGGAATGGGCTTGGTCTTCATTTACCCTTAATTAAGCTTAAGGTTGACCAAGTTTGACTTTATGGTTGACTTGGTCAAATGGGTGAGTGGGTTGACCCCACTTAGTGGTCATGAGGTCTAAATCATCACCCAACATGGCTTGGGTCATGGTGATGCCTTACTTGATCCAATTGGACCCATGAGTGTAGGGTTTGATCATTTTAGGCCTAAAGTTGACTTGGGTCAACTATGGTCAAAGTGTTGACCTAGGGCATGACTTTGGGTCTACTTAGATTGTAGTTAGGGTTAGGGCAATGTGGTGGGGGTCATGGTGTGGCTAGGGCCCTCATTTAGTCAAGTTTGACATAGTTTGACCTGATCCTATAGTGGTCCCATCTGGTGACAACTCACCACCTAGGGTCAAACCTAGCTAACCCCCCCCCCCTTCAAATCACCACATGCCTAAACAAATCTAAGTTAAGGGGCCTAGAAGTAACATGGGATGTTACATGAGATGTTGTCTAGCTTTCTTCTTGAGAACAAGTTCGCAAGAGGAAAGATAGACAATACATTATTTCTTTGGAAAGTCAAATGCAAGATTTTGCTAGTGCAAATCTATGTCGACGACATTATATTTGGCTCTATAGAAGACAACTTTTGCAAGAAGTTTTCCAAACTTATGCAAGGGAAGTTTAAAATAAGCAGTATGGGTAAGCTGAAGTTTTCTAGGACTTCAGGTGAAATAATCTGAAGATGGTATTTTCATCCCTCAGACGAAGTTCACCAAGGAGCTACTTAAGAATTTCTGAATGAAGAACGCAACCTCTATGAGGACTCCAATGGGTTCAACTATGTCTCTGCATAAGGATGAGAAAAGGAAACCTTTTGATAAAACCAAGTACAAAAACATAATTGGATCCTTGTTATACCTCACTACTAGTAGACCAGACATAATGTTCTCAACATGTGTCTGCGCTAGATTTCAGGTGAACTCAAAGGAATCTCATTACGTCGCTGCAAAGCGAATTTTAAGATACCTTAAGGGTACACCCAATCTTGGCTTATGGTACTCGAAAAGTAATGATGTCAAGATAATTGAGTTTTCAGATGTAGATTTTGTAGAAAGCAGGGATGACAGGAAAAGCACTTCCGGGACGTGCCAATTCCTCGGAAGAAGGCTTATCTCATGGAGCAGTAAGAAACAGAATTGTGTGGCAACCTCAACTATTGAGTCAGAGTATATCTCATGGAGCAGTAAGAAGCAGAATTGTGTTGCGCACAGCTTCTATGGATCAGGAATTAACTCGAAGACTACAACCTAAAGTTCAGATAGATTCCAATGTATTGCGACTCATCCAGCGTAATAGCGATCGTGCATAATCTAGTCTCTCACAACTAGACAAAACACATTAAATTGCGATATCACTTCATCTGGGAGCATGTAGAGAACAAGGATATTGCCCTCAGCTATGTTCCGACGGATAAGCAGGTCGCAGATATTTTTATGAAGCCGCTGGATGAGGCCATGTTCTCGTTCTTCAAAATGGAACTGGGCATGCTGAACAAGGATTCGTGAAGATGGACATGAAGACAAGAAGTTTCTCATGAAATTCATCAAGGAAGAAATTTTCCCAGGAAAAATTCGTCGAATATCGGACGGTAATCTCGGCGATTCATCGGAAATTCACGTCTACACTCGATGAATCTGACTTTGCATCCAATGTATCTCGCCGAATTTCACTTAGGTAAAAAATTATCTTTTTATAGTAGATCCGAAGAGCCGCTGAATATCAGGTACGCGCCTTCCTAGGTCAAATTTAAAATTATATATATATAATCAAGAGTCGGGGCAACCGCTCTATATTTTATTGAAACCAGATAGCCAAATTCATCGAACTAATTCCTCCTGACCCTTCGAATCCAGTGAATTATTCGTCATCTCCATCTTGTGGCCATGCTCTCGTTCCTCTTCAATTAGGTCACATCAAGAGATTCCAGCAAGTTTTTCTGATTTCCAGAAGCGGTTTCCTCCAGAGGTTTGATTCTGACGGCTTGTTCTCGTCGTTCCGTCATTGACAATGATCCATTTCTGATTGGGAGATGAAAATGCCATCAAGGGATTGCTTCACTTAGAGACCAAGGAAGTAAGAAAGCTCACCCATGCTACTCATTTCAAACTTAGAATGCATCAGGTCAGAAAACCTTTTGCATAGCTTGGAATCAGTAGAGCTAAAAATGATGTCATCTACATATATTTGTACTAACAATATATTATTATTATGATGCATAGTAGACAATGTTCTATTAATAATGCCCATAGTGAACTTATGCTCTAAAAGAAAGCTAGCTAGGGTCTCATACCAAGCTCTTGGAGCTTGCTTTAAACCATAAATAGCTTTATGCAATTTTAAAACAACTAAGGGATGAGTTGGAGAAATAAAACCTGGTAGTTGTTCAATATATACTTCCTCTTTGAGTTCACCATTCAAGAAAGCACTCTTGACATCCATTTGGTAGACCTTGAACTTTTTGTAGGTTGCATATGCAAGAAAAATTCTGATAGCTTCCAGTCTTGCAACATGTGCAAAGGTTTGATCATAGGCAATTCCTTCTTCCGGTCTGTATCCTTGTGATACCAGCCTTGCTTTGTTCCTAATGATGGCTCCTTATGCATTCAATTTATTTCTGAATACCCATTTAGTTCTAATAACTTGTGAGTCTTTGGGTCTAGGAACTAAATCCTAAACTCTGCATCTCTCAAACTTATTGAGCTCCTCTAGCATAGCAATAATCCAGTATGGATCTTGCTTTGCATATTTTATGAATTGGGGCTCAAGTTGAGATATGAAGCAAGCATGCATCAAATTTTGGTTGAGTTGATGCCTTGTTTGCACACCAATTGATATGTCTCCAATCACTTGAGATACAAGGTGATCTCTAAGTGTGACAAGATCAGTTGGAGGAGTTAGTTCAGCAATAACATTGGGAAATAATTCTTCTTGTGGAATTAAATTTGCTGTCGAAGGTTCAGCAATCATTTCATTCAAATCTTCTTCACTATTTTCATCATCATGTGGAGAAGGAGGTGTTATAGCCTCATTGGTGAGGTATAGATCATCAAATTTATCATACAGTTGGGGTACCTGCAATAAATCTTAATTTGGTAGATGAATCCTTCTCCTTGTAATACATGTTAGCTTCATCAAATGTAATATGTACAGATTCTTCCATTTTCAAAGAAGATTTATTAAACATCCTATAAGCCTTGCTGACTTGGGAATATCCAAGAAAAATTCCCATTGCAACTTTGGCTTCAAATTTTCTAAGATGTTTCTTATTATTATTATGAATGTAACATACACAACCAAAGATTCTAAAATAGTCTATTTTAGATTGCTTTCCTTTGAGTAATTTATATGGAGTCTTACCCTTAGTTTATGTATCAAACTTCTATTCAGGACATAATTTGCTGTGCTTATAGCCTCTGCCCAAAAGGATAGGGGCATGTGAGCATCTGCAAGCAATGTTCCTGCAGCTTCAATCAGGGTTCTGTTTTTCCTTTCTACTATCCCATTTTGTTGAGGAGTTATACGAGCAGATAAGCAATGTATGATACCTTCCATCTCACAGAATTCTTGCATAAGAAGAGATTCAAACTTAGTACCATGATCACTTCTGATCAATGAGATTTGAGTAGAATACTCAATCTTTATGCTCTTAAGAAAATCTGTAAGAACTTTAAATTTATCTGACTTGTTTCTCAAGAAGAACACCCAAGTGAACCTAGAGAAGTCATCTACAATGACTAAGGTATAAGATTTCCCTCCCAAGCTCTGTATATCAATGGGTCCAAATAGATCCATGTGTAGCAAATACAGAATCCTGGGAGAATCACTCTTATTAATAGATTTAAAACTATTTTTGGTTTGCTTGCCTAATTAACAAGCCCTACAAAGGTTTTCCTTCTTGTAGGGGAAAGAAGGTAATCTCATAACAAGGTTGTCCCTAGAGAGTTTAGTAATATTTTTCATATTTACATGCCCTAATCTTTTATGTCATAGTTCATTATTGTTACTAATTTGATTAAATAGACAAATTTCTGACCTAGCAGATTTGAAGTTTACAATATAGATGTTTCCTTGCCTAATGCCAGTTAAGACAATTTTATTCTCTACAGAAGAAATAATGTAAGAAGAATGGTTAAATGATACCAGATAACCTTCATCACATAATTGGCTTATGGATATCAGGTTATGTTTTAAACCACTCACATATGCTACCTTCTTGAAAGTGATAGCTCCAATCTTGAAAATCGCATAGCCTTCAGTTTGGCCACAGTTGGAGTCACCAAATATCACTTTTGGACCAAGCTTGGACTTGCAGTTTATTAAGTTGTCCTTGTTACCTGTCATATGCTTTGAGCATCCACTATCCAGATACCACTATTACTCCGTGGTAGGATAGAATTTCACCTACAAAATGAAAAATTAAGTGTTCTTGACCCAGGTAACCTTGGGTCCTTGATTCTTTTCAAATCTAAAGCTAGTGATATAAGAGTATTCAGGTTGGTTCTTATATCCTAAGGGGTGAAATTTCCTATGTGGAATTATCAATTGGATAAATGGGTTAACAAAATCTTTTGGTTGATTAAATGTTCTGGAATAATTAAAATTTCTGTTAGGCTGAACTAGGATCGATGAATTCTGATAAGTTCGTCGACCTGAGTTCGACGAATAGGGATGAGTTCATCGAACTCCGACCAGAGAATGGAAATATTCATTCTCTGAGTCCCAAAATCATCGATCTCGGCTCGAAGAATCATATTGGTTTCGTCGATCGCAGTTCCAAGAATAATTATAATAGAATTCTGTGTTCGGAGTTCGTCGACTTGAGTTCGACGAACTGTACACATTCCGTCGATCTGAGTTCGACAAAATCTGTTGAACATTATTATGATTAAGATTTTTTCTTTTTCTTTCTCTTTTTCTTAGGTTTTTGTTTTAATTCAGTTGGTTCATTGTTTTCATCTACCTTTTCTTTACCCTTTTTTGATATAAATTTTATGGGTGTAGAAAGAATGTTTTTCTGAATTAAATAAGGTTGGCTTGATGAAGCACCTAAGTCCAGCTTGTCATTGAGCATGGCATTTACTGTGCTTGTGATGTTCATCAATTTGATGCTTCTCCCATTAAGGGATTCTTCAAATTGCTTAGCCTCATTTAGTTTAGTTTTTAAAGAATTAATTTCTTCTGAAGCTATAACTAGTTTATCTTTTAGTTCAATGTTTTCAGATAATAGATTTTCATGTTCAGTTATCTTTTCTCTGAGAAGTTTGATTTTCTTCTCAGATTTGATCAAATCATTACATAATAATTTGAATTCAGTTTTGAAATGATCAGAATTAAAATCAAATGAGGATATTACCTGATCCTCTTCAGATTCAGATTCTTCTTCAGATTGCTCAGCTTCTAAAAAGCTGCCTGATGCATTGATAGCCATCAAGCAAATTTCTTTTTCTTTAGCTCCTTCCTCATCTTCACTGGAGCTAGAAGATAAAGATTCTTCTTCTGTTTCACTCCAGGTTTCTGCAACAAAACCTTTCTCCTTCCTCTTATGCTTGCTTGAGGAGAGCTTGTAATACTTCTTTCTGGAGTCTTTTTCTCTTCTTTTCTCCTTCATCTGATTCTCTAAAAACTCAGGAAGAATGTGTCCAGGTTTTCTGCAACCAAAGAAGACAATCTCCTTAGTAGGAGTTTTGTTATATGTTGGTTTGTCATCTTGTCTGGATGACTTCCTTCTAAAATCTTTTCTGGCCATTTTGTAGAATCTCTTAGCCAATAAGCTTATGAGCTCATCATTTACTAGAGGAGCTTCTGGTCTTTCAGATGCTTTGAAAGCAATTTTTTCTCCTTCTTTCCTGATGAGGAGGTCTTCAGTTAAGCTGCTTCTCTTGTCTTTATCTGCTGCTCATAAGATTTGATCTTTCCTAGAAGAGACTCAGTGGATATTTCATTCAGGCTTCTGGCCTCCTTGATTGGCCAGATCCTGGAGTCTCATGTGCTAGGGAAGGACAAAAGGATCTTGTCATTAATCTCTATCAGTGAGATGTTTTTATTCAGTGTTTTCAGCTTATTGACAATTAAGTTGAGTCTGTTGTACATGTCAGCCACTAACTCAGACTCATTCTTCTGGAAATTTTCATACTGAGAGATGAGATGGGATCTCCTGTCATTTCTCTCATCAGTTGATCCTGCAACCATTTGGTTTAGAGAGTCCCAAATGGCTTTAGCTGAAGTGCATTCAGCCACCTTCTGAAATATGTCATCTAACATGGTTTGTGCCAGAATGTTCATGGCCTTTGCATCAGTAATTTTTGCCTTCTTTTGAGCATCAGTCCACTCAGGTGGTGGGACTGCATTTGTGCTTGTTGAAGTAGTAGCCTCTTAAGTTGGAGGACCTGCCAAAATATAGTTATAAATATCTTCATCAATAGAGTTCTTATATAATCTGATGCTTGCCTTCTAGATTGCAAACTTATTAAGATTGCAGACTGGAGGTCTGGTGCTTGAATATTCTTTATTCTGTGTCATGATATAAGAGAGACACTAGAGATATTAAGATCTATCAAGGAACTTTTGATTCAGGTATTAGCCTGTGAAATCAAACAAACACACCCTCTGATACCAATTGAAAGTGAGGGGATAAATCTGACTAACTCTAGAGGGGGGGGGGGGTGAATAGAGTATTTTAAAATTTTGATCAGTATTTATAATGGAATTAAAATAAGTGATAACAATATATATAAAGAGAAGCTAGAAAAAGAAACTATCACAGAACAGCAAAAATAAAGAAAGGAACAACCAGACGACATATGAAAATTATAGTGGTTTCCAAAAACTTGGTACATCCACTCTTCTACTACCCTGGTAGGAATCCACAAACAGGTTTTTTATCAGGTGCCCTACCATCATAGGTTTTTGCTCAGGTACTCTGCCACCACAAGATCTATTTCAAGGGAGATCTCATAACCCTTTAGGCTTTTGATCAGGTGCCCAAAAACCAAATCAAGTCTTTTGATAAGGAGACTTGTCAACCAGGTGATAACTTTTGAAGGGAGTTAGAAACCCTTTTTTAAGTGGGAAATGAAAAGTGATGTTGTCTTCTCTTTCTCTAACAACTGAAAAGACTTTAGTGGATGCTATTGTCAAAGCTCTCCCTAATATGTTGAATGGTTAAGGAAGAAGAGAGCTTTGCACAGGGTGTAGGCCTTCAGATTGAAGAAGATCATCAGAATCTTCTTGGACTGGTGTTAAAGAGTTGTCCTTTTGAAGCCTGAAGCAGAAACTGAAGAAGACTAAAGATTTGTGTGTTGTTGTTCTTCTTCAATTTCCTGTAGATAACAATACTAATCTCTGTATCAGTTTTCTGTAAAAATTTTTTGTGTAAAGATCTCTTGTTCTTCTTCTTTTTGAAAAAGATCTTTTAATATCCTGAGAGGATTTCCAGCTGTTGAATTTTTAATATTATACTTGATTTGCTGCTGAGATTCTGGGAGTTGAAACGGCTTAAAAATGTCTTAAATGTGTTTCCTCAACTGTCCCAGTAAATAAGTCAAGTAATTAACTCTGTGAAATCTATAATAAATGTTGCCAAGCAATGACTATATTCTTGAGAATATAATCATTAATTATCATAGAATTATTGTCTTAGAATAATACCAATTGAAATCAAAATGACAGAGAAAATGCCAAAACTGATACTGACATAAATCGTTGAACTCAGTACAGATTTCGTCGACCTGAACTCAAAGTTCGTCGAGCTGAGAAATTGTCTTCGTCGAGCTGAGCTCAGAGAAAATTGATCTAGAGAAAAACTGTCAAAGCTGAGCTCCAAGTTCTTCATCCTGAGGTAGAATTTTGTCGACCAGAGAAACTGAGAGAAGAAGGAAGATCGTCGAACTGAGCTCGTATTTCGTCGAGCTTGGCTCAGAGTTGAAACTCTGAGTTTGTAGATCTGAGATCGACGATTGTCGAACTAAGTTCGAAGAACTTCGAACTGATTTCTGAACTCTTCAAAACTACAATTCTTCCAAGTCTGAATCTCTGAATTCTCTGAGGGCTGGATCAAAGATTGTCTAACCTAGTCAGACTGACCTAAACCTTAGAACTAATAAATTGACCCTAGGTTATACATGATGGGTCAATAACCTTATAGTGCACCTAGCCTAAATCCAAACTAGGGATCCGACAGATTTTTAATCTTACTAATCTTGTTAATTGTTCTAATTTTCAAATCGAGAAAGATTCCAAAAGCGCACATCGTAGGCTTCCCGTACAGTATGCGAAACCCAATCGGTCGACAACTATAAGCAGAGCAAGATTCAATCTTCATTTTTCAGATTTGACTGGATCTGAGCGTTCGGGAGATCTTTATTCCTACAGATCTAGTCGATTCAAGGTTAAAGATCCAACTTTTCAAAGTCTTCCAAGTTTCCGAATTGTCGTGTTCTCCAAGATTATTCAAGATCATATTTTCAAAGAACGACAAATAGAAGACTCCAGATCTTGTAAAGATTGTGTACTATTATTGTGTAATATTATTTTAAATTTGTAGGAGATTTTATCTCCGAGTTATAGATCCATTTGTGCATCGAGTGGTAGATCCGTTTGTGGATCGAGTCATAGATCTGTTTGTGGATCGAGTTGTAGGAGAGGTTGTTCTCCGAGTGGTAGGAGCGTCATCTCTGAGTTGTAGGAGTTGCAGCTCTGAGGTGTGAGATTTGTTTAAATCTGAGAAAGGTGAAGTAGCCGAATCTAGCCCTTTGTGGTAGATAGGCAAGACGGGAAAGTGGACGTACCCAACTCGGGGAACCACTATAGATCTCAGTGTTTTGTGTGCTTAATTTTTCAAGTATTTTTTATTCCGTGAAAAGATACAGACATCACATATTCACCCTCTAGGTGATTTAAGTTGACTCTAGATACTTTCAATACCGTTGAGAATGAAGATTTTGCTCAACGATATCGTGAAGACGGGAATAAATGTTACCATTGAGCCCATATTGATTGGCGGGATTCAAAATTGGCGATGGCACTTCCTGAGGCCGTTGATGAAAGTCAAGGGTATAAAAGGATAAGTTAGGTCAATCTAACATAAACTTTTGACAGTGCCGTTGAACAAAAGTGAAACCTAAAGCAACGCACTCTTGAAGGGAGCTAGTTCTCGTTGAAGATTTTTAAAAGAACAAAGATGAGTTCTTCTACTAGACTAAATGCTAGATCTTCTTCCAACTATTGGAGAAGATCAAGAAAGAAAGCCCCAACTTAGACTCAAACTAAAGACATATTCTATTCAGGGGCTCCTTCCAGTTACTTGCTTTCACAACAAGAGCAATAGAAGACTTAGAAGATTAAAGGTTAAATTATTGAAGTATTCTTTTGTAAAAATACACTTCAATTATTTTTTTGTAGGATCTCTATGGAGGTCTGAGTTGTAGGGTTGTACTCCCAGCCTGAGTGTAAGACTTGTTAATAAGCCTTAGAGTAGGACTTGGTGTAAGTCTGAGGTAGGAAACCAGCTGGATTTCTGAATTGTAGGAGTGGGATAACTCTGAGTTGTAGGGCCTATGTGCCTGAGTGTAGGACCTCTTGATAAGTCTGAGTTGTAGGGCTTGTGTGCCTGAGATAGGATCTTGGGGGATACCTGAGAGATCTTGAGGGATCTAAATTGTAAGCTCTGAGAGCCGAGATTTGGAGGAGTTTGTCGAGTCTAGCTCACTCCTAGATAGGTGTTGTGGGAAGTGTATGTACGCATACACTAGGGAACCACAATTGATTGCAGTGTGCTATTTTGTGTTTTCTGATTGAGTATTAATATTGCTTATAATTGCTGAAATTCAAAAAGGAAAAAAATTTAGTACAAGCTCACCTATTCACCCCCCCCCCCCCCCCTTAGGTGATTTAGACTACCAACAACAAATTATCAAATGATATCGGAGCTAGGCTGATCAAAAAGGTCTTAACAGTCTGACCTAGATCCTCTAAGGGTAATCAAGCCTATCACTATGACCTCCAATGAGTCTCATAAGGAGACGAGCTTGATGAAGTTGCCCATATACAAAAAAATTGGCATATGGAAGCAAAGGGTTAAGCTATTCATGGAAGCTTCAGACCTAGGATCTATATAATAGTTAAAGAGGGGCCATTCATTCCCATGAAGGCCTCCATCATTGATCCAAATCTGCTAGTTCCTAAGAAGTATGCTGATATGAATAGGGATGAGATTGTACTGAATACTATGGATAAGAGAGCCAAAAATATCATAGTAAGTGCAATTGATGACTCCAACTTTTAGAATTTGGTTCATTTCCAAACTACTAAAGAGATGTGGGATACACTTATTGTGTACATGGAGGGTACTAAAGAAGTAAGAGATGATAGGAAATCCCTTCTCAACCAAGAATATGAAGCATTTAGGCATAACTCCAAGGACAACATAACTGAATGTTATGAAAAGTTCTTCAAAATTATGAATGAGCTGAGAACATATGGAAGAGTCTTCTTAGACTATGAGCTGAATGATAAGTTCCTTAGGTCTCTAACTATAGACAGGGACAACAAGATATGTGCCATCAAGGAGATGAGGAACATGGCCAACATTCCTCCTCACACACTATTAGGAAAGCTTCTTTCTTATAAGATGCAATTAAATGCAAGGAAATAGGTTGTTGCTGCCAGGTCTCACTACAGGGAGAAATCTGTGGCCCTCAGGGCTGAAGGGTCAAAGAAGAACAAGGAGAAAATCCCCTCTCCTCCCAGAAGAATGGCCGACTCAGAATCTTCTGAGCCTAGCACATCTGATGCTGAAATGTCAGATGACGAGTTTGTTTCCTTCTCAAGACAGTTCAAGAAGATGATATTAAGGAAGAAGAATTGGAAGAACATGTCTTTTTCCTCCTCCAACTCCAAGAAGGAGTACAACATATCTAACAAAGATTAGAAGAACCCCAAAGGGGATATATATAGCTCCAAAACTAGTAAACAAATTTCTTCTAATATTATGTGTTATTGTTGTAGCAAACCTAGGCATGTCATTGTTGATTGCCAAGTCAAGAGAAAGAAAAAGGCACAATTGACAAGAAGTACTACAAGGGCAAGAAGTATGAAAAGACTTTCCTTGCCAAAAAGAAAAGGATATGGAGTCAGAGTGACTCAGGTTCTTCTAAGTAAGATAAAGAAGAAGCCTATATAGGACTATTTGCAAAAGAAGAGGATGACTATCCTACTACAAGATAGAGACCATGGCTCATTTATCACACTCTAATAATGACAATGAGGAGGAAGAAGAAAGCTGTGGATTGATGACCATAATAGATGAAGACAATCAGGATGAATCTGATCCCAATGAGGTAATAATTCTTAACATGCCTTCTTCAGGTTCAGATTATGAGACTGCCCAAAATTTGAAACATCCTCTCCATCTGGTGATGAGAATGGATCAGACTCTGAGGTTGAGGTCAATCAATTGATTGACATGTATGGCGTCCTCATTGAGGCCTTGGGTAAAAGCAAGAAGCTTACTAAGAAGCAAGCTAAAGAGCTTAAGCTTCTCAGACCTTTTAAGGCTGAGCTAGAGGAAAAGATGGACATGTTCCATTTAATAGACTCTAATTCAATTAAGCTCAAACATATCATTGACAAGCATACTGAAATAATAATTCAAAATGAAAAACTTATTAAGAAGCTTGAGAATGGTCTCCTCAATGAGAGGAAGTTAATGGCCTAGTTCTTAAAGCCATAGTCTGTGTTGACCATTATTGACTCTTTTACTTCCCAAAACTATAAGAGGGGAGTGGGATTCAATAAGAAGGCAGCAGCAGCAGCCAAGGCCAAGGGAAAGATAGTTATTGTTAAGCCTCAAACCACATTTCAAAATTTTCTACTTTCATCTAACAGGTATGACCATGACAGTATTTATGCTAATTAGAAGAATGGAAATTTTTGCAGTAAGGGCAATATGCACCTAACTATGGAGGGATAAAGGGAATTAGGTTAAGAGATTTGAAAGCTTCCCGTGAAGAAATTCAAATGGATAATTATAAACCATTTGTATTTGGTACTCTAGCCCCTATACTCAAAAGTAAGGGTGTTGCATCTTCCCATGCCACTCAAAGTAACAAGCAAGCTATTGGAAAATAGTAACCCGCTCTCATAAGGACATATCAGATGCCATCAACATAATGTCAAGTACCAAGCTGACACCTACTGCTGTCAAGCCGATATCGTCGAGTAAGACAGGTTATCGTCAAGCACACTGCCAAGTGCTTGCTGAGAGGAGAAGGAAGAATGCATCAGGCTTCTCTATTAAACATGGACATTCAGAATCACCTTCAACTTCCAGGAATATTCAGAAGAGAAGGTACAACATTTTTGAGTGCTGGTGTTGTGGTAAAGTGGGTCACTTTGTCATTGACTATTAACACAATCCCTCTGTGCCTAATGCAAAGAAGAGCTTTGCTGCAAGGGTAACTCCCAACAAGAATATTTCTTTTACTACTAATAAGAACCTAGGACCGAAAGTTTATTGGGTTCTTAAGGTAAAATAAATTTCATCTTGCAGGATAGTTTAAGTACCAACCTGAAACAAATTTGGTACTTGGACAGTGGTTGTTCCAGGCATATGACTGGGATTAGGAGTCTTCTAAAAGATTACATTTCTGTGAAGAATGGACCAAAAGTCATTTTGGAGGATCTAACAGAGGAGTCACCAAAGGATATGTTATGATCTCCAATGATATAGTCTGAATTATGAGGGTAGCTTGTGCAAAGGGGTTGCAACACAACCTTGTAAGCATAAGCCATCTATATAACTTAGGTTATGCCATTGAATTCCACAATGATAAGTGTCTGATCAAAAAGTATGTTGACTTAGAGACTATTCTCTTAGGCACTATGAGTAGGGATGTTTATTATTTAGATTTTATTTGTAATAATTCTTCAACTCAAGTGTGTCTAGTAGTTAATGAAAAAGAGTCTCTTTGTGTACAGTTGCATAAGAGACTTGCTCACATTAATTGAAAGACTTAGCAAACTCTTTTTTAAGAATTTAGTTAAAGATAGTCCAACTCTAAAATGTATTAAAGAGGGTCCCTGTCATGCATGCCAGATGGGCAAGCAAACAAGGGCCATCTTTAAGGGAGTTGGCTTCAAAAACAATATAAGATGTCTTTATCTATTGCACATGGATCTGTTTGGTCCTATGCCTATTCAGAGTTTAGGAGGGAAGTTGTATTCTTTTGTGATTGTGATGATCACTCAAGGTTTACATGAGTACTCTTCCTTAGAAAGAAATCAGATACCCTAGATGTCTTCATGAATTTTTTCAAGGCAATTCAGAATGAGATGGAATGTTCTGTGGTCAAAATAAGAAGTGACCATGACACAAAATTTCAGTTTGGGCCATGATAAGGTTCTGTCAAGTGTAATGTATCACTCAAGAGTTTTCTTCTCCCAGAACTCCATAATAAAATGGAGTGACTAAGAGAAAGAATAAGACTTTAATAGAGACTAGAAGAATATTGCTTAGTGATTCCTTTCTACCAGAAAATTTCTAGGCAGAGGCAATCAATACAACATGCCATGTTCTGAACAGGGCCTCTATAAAACTCCCTATGAACTTCTGAAAGGTAGAAAACCAACCATTTCATCTTTCAAAATCTTTGGTTGTAAATACTACATTTTGAATAATAGAAAGTCTCAATTAGCTAAATTTGCTGAGAAATGTAGTGTGGGTACTCTTGTTGGATATATCTCCCATAGTAGAGCAAGAAAGTCCCATGTATTTGGAGAATCCATGCATATTATTTTTGATGAGACTAACATACTATATAAATGTTGGTCTAGTTTTCCTAATAGTACAAGTACTGAGCTGAATATGCAAGATCTTTCCATACAAGACAAGCCAAGCTCAAGCATGAGTACCTCTCTAATTAAAGTACTCAATGAAAAAGTTCATCCAAGTGATGGAGATCAGAATACTACTGAAGACAATCAGATATCTAAAAAATGTTCTAGCAGGTCAGCCTGGTGCTAACAGAATGCCTACAACAACCAGCACCTGAGAGATCATCCTAAGACTCTCACAATTTGATATGTTATCCAAGGAGTAACAACTAGGAGTAGAATACATAATGAAGTTCTATTTTTGAGCTTCCTGCCACTGGTTGGGCCAAATAAATTTAAATATCTTAATAAAGATCCATTCTGGATCAATGCTATGTAGGAAGAGCTGCAAAAATTCAAAAGATGTAAGGTTTGGAAGTTTGTGCCAATACCTCAAGGACATAACATCATTTACACCAAATGGATATTCAAAAACAAAATGGGTGAAAATGGAGTTATTGTGAAGAACAAAGCCAGACTAGTAGCTAAGGGGTATAGATAAGAAGAAGGGATAGATTTTGACCAGACATTTGCCCCAGTTGCAAGGCTGGAAGAAATAAGAATTTTCCTAGCCTGTGCTGCATACAAAGGTTTCAAAATCTACTAGATAAATGTGAAATCAACATTACTAAATGTCAAGCTCAAGGAGGAGGTATATGTGGAGTAACCCTTAGGTTTTGTGCATCCAACTCTTTCTAGTAATGTTTACTTTCTTAAGAAAACTTTGTATGAGTTACAACAAGCTCCAAGGGCTTGGTATGAAACTATGTCTACCTTTATCATTAATAACAAGTTCTTAAGGGAAAAGATAAATTACACAGGGCAAGAGTCTTTTAGTCCAAATTTATGTTGATGATATAATATTTGGGTCTACTGAGAACAACCTTTGAAATATTTTTGTCAGCCTTATGCAGGGGGAGTTTGAGATGAGCGGTATAAGAGAACTAAAGTACTTCTTTGGTCTCCAAGTGAAATAGTCTGATGAGGGAATTTTCATCTCTCAGGCTAAGTACACTAGAGAGCTAATTAAGAAATTTTGTATGGAGTCAGCCTCCACTATGAAAACTCCTATGGGATCAAATATATCTCTGAACAAGGATGAGAAAGGGAAGCCTTTTAATGAATCCATGTACAGGTGTATCATTGGGTCCCTAATTTAGTTGTCTGCAAGTAGACCGGATATTATGTATGCTACATGTGTTTGTGATAGGTATCAGACATGCCTTAAGGAATCTCATTACTCGGCTGTAAAGAGGATTTTGAGATGCCTTAAGGGCAGCCAACATCTTGGCCCGTGGTACCCTAGAAACAAAAATTTTAAACTAATTGGCTATTCAGATGCAGACTTTGTTGGTTGCAGAGAAGATAGAAAAAACATAAGTGGAACATGTCAGTTCCTAGGAAGGATATTGGTGTCATGGAGTAGTAAGAAGCATACTAGTGTAGATATATCCATAGCTGATCCAGAATACATATTAGCAGGGATTTGTTGTGTTAAGCTTCTTTGGATGCAACATCCATTACAAGATTATTACCTCCAGGTAGGTTAAACTCCTTTGTATTATGACTCATCCAGTGCTATCTCTATCGTTAAGAACCCTATGTCACTTAGCAGGACTAAGCATGTAGAGATTAGATATAATTTTATTAGAGAACATGTTGAAAAGGAGAATATCTACCTTAAGTTTGTCCACATAGACAAACAAGTGGCTGATATCTTTACCAAGTCGCTGGATAAGGCAAAGTTCAATTCTTTTAAAATTAAGTTAGGAATGCTTAACTTAGAGCAATTATCTTTCTTGCAGCATTCTAGTTGTCTCATTTCTATATTTCAAATGTTATCTGCTAACTTTTCTTGTACAATAGTTAGCTGCTAGAACAAATCTCAAGTAGCATGTTAGGTAGATAACCTTATTAAAAAATATCATTAGTATAAGTCATTTTCTATAATATTCTATCATTTTTGATGGAAAAGTTAGCCCATCAGGGCAGAGGTGATGAGGTGAGAAATTCTCAGCTACATCGTTAAGATTGTTGAGAAGAAGTTCAACGATCTCTCTCCATCTCAGCGATATCTTTGAGATGGGATGCTTTATTTATTTTAAATCATTCTCAGTCATTTGATCCATTATGATTGATCAACCAAGTAGTGTGGAGCTTCATTTTTGTTTTAAACATGATAGACATATAAATATTTATATATATATAGCCAAAGGTTTAACAGAGAACACAAAACTTAAAACCCTAGAAAGCGGTCAACTTTGTTCCGTCATTCTTAGTGTTTTCAATGATTAGGATTTCTCTCAAATGGTGCCAAAAGCAGTGAAAATCTTACATGAAGGATATGAGTTAGTAAGATTTGGGTTCTAGCATGCTCCTAAAAAGATTTAAGAAGTTATTAAACTTTTGGAAGCCGCATGGTTAAAATTCCTTCTGCATGAACCTAACCCAATCCTAAAGAAGAGGTTCTGGAACTCTACTCTCATGTCAAAGTTTCATCTTTCAGAATATCTATTAAGAGCAAGGTAGAGGAAGTAAAGATTAAGATAACCCCTAGCATGATTGCCCAATCTTTACACCTTCCTCTACTGACATTGAAGAGGACTAGGAGATTTCAAAAAAAGGAAGTAGTAGATGCCCTAGATTGGTGTGAGTCCACTAGCGAGAAATATGGACCCCTAGAAAGGAAGCACTTTAACCAGAGAGGCAAACTTATCACAGATATCATTTGGAAAACCATTTTGTGCAAGACAGGATCCCATGAAAGGATATCCAAGCCTATGTTTTAACTAGTCACAAGAATAATTCTGCAAAAGAAGACTAACTGGGCCCTAGTTGTATTCCAGAAAATTTTTAAGTTGCCTTCAAGTTCCAAACTTAGGCAGAATTCCCTTCTTATATCACATTAATTCTTACCCTGAGCATTTCAATAAAAAGCAGGGAGTTAAAATCTACTATATGAAGATAATGGATATAAAAACTTTGGAGAGATACACTAGGGTACTGCCCAAAAATCAGGCAGAAAAGCAGAGCAAGAGCAAAAAGAAGGGAAAGAAAGTAGTTATGGAATATGTCTCTGATTTAGGGAGTAAGGGCACTGATGATCAAGAGGACAATGATCTCATCCACAATCCCTACCTATCACCCTCAACTGGAGAAGAAGAAAATCTTCAATACTCAGTCATTCAAGTGAATCTTAATGTAGCTGATGCAAGCTCGCCTCAGAAAGAGGTTGCTATTGTTGAGGGGGGAGATAATTGTTCAAGAAAGGATTGATGCCCCAACTGACGTGGAGTCTGTTGTAGAGGAGAAATATGATACTTTGGAACATATTTTAGGTGAAGATGTTTATGATTAGAGTGAGGGGGAGCCTCAACCATAGGTTCCTACTCAGGAAAAAGTGTTCCCAATATCCCCAGAGGCTGAGATAGCTACTCACACTGAGTTAGCTGGTCAAGAGGACCTATGGATAAGTTTGGTACAAAGTGCTGCTGAAATGCCACCTCCTGACACAAAATCTCAACGATCTACCAGTACTTCAGAAAGTTCCAACCCTACCTCATTGAAAACTTTATTAGATGAGCAAGCTTCAACCTTAAAGTCATACATTGATGAGAAAGTTCAAGGAGTGAAAGCTGAAATTCAATCAGAAATTCAAAAAGTTAAAGCCGATATTATGGAAGATCTGGACTTCTTGAAGGGTGACATAACTCACATCAATGCTCAAATAACCAAGTGGTTTGATAAAGTTGCCAGCACTGTGCACCAGAATGTGAAGATTCTCACTTACATGGATGAAAACATAAGGATGATTACACAGGACATTACCATTGTAAAGAATTATGTTAGTCAAACAGATGGGATAATCAGAGAAGTTGTGGATCATATTGAGGATTATGTTTATTCTACTCAAGTTCAAGCAATGCAACTGGTTGAAGATACAAGAGATGTTCTTTTGGAAGACAATGAGTACCTATTTCAGACATTGCCAAGCAGGTTTGAGACATACACCTCTCATCTGGATAATAAAATTGATGAAGAAGCAAAAAAGGAGGAAAATATCAATACAGAACTGTCTATATGGGTAGTGCAAGGACTCAGGACTGCTCTCCACTTGCCTCTGCTGGATGTCAATAAACCATCTGATTTTGAGTTTAGAGCTCAAGAAGTGATAGCTCAGGATGCTCAACTTTCAAAGAGAAGGAATCATGCTGCATGAAGAGTTCATGGTTTTGCGAAGAGCTGAGTAGGCAGATGATCCTGACTATGAATATTAGAGTGATGATTCTCAGAAAATCGTCATCGATGCCTGGGTAAGTCATATACAACTCTTGAAGAATATTGACAGTGTTTATCCTTCAGAAGAATGGATCAAATATCTGGAAAGGCAATCTCTAAGAGAAAGGGTCTTCAAGAAAAATCTAGTGAGGAAGAACAATCCAAGGAGGATGTCATCCAAGTACATTGCAAAACCCTTCCTCTACTTTAAGAGATAAGAAATTAAAGCCAAGTCTATTGAAAGAAGATTAACAAAAATGGCGAAGGTTCTCAAGCTCAAGCACGCAAGAGGAGAAGTTCTGATTCTTATGATGTGACAAACCAGCAAATTGACAAGCACCCTATGCAATGATATTTCATGAAATATATCTGTGATAAATTGTAAATGAAGTTATGTTTAATCTATTAAACCCTTTAGCTGATTATATATATAATTATATATATATGTTACTGAGCTAGTTACTTTTTCATCATTTATGATTCACTGCTAGTTATCTATGATAACATGTTTTCATTATTATTTTATAATTTCTTTTGTTAATGTACCTTAGCATTGATAATTGTTCTGCCTTCTTCAAATAGGGGGAGATTGTTGGGAATATTGCCCTTAATATTCCAAGATTTGAAGAAGCAACACTTAACATGTTAAGTGTATACTATATTTGATGGAATGTCTATTTCATGATCATACATATTATATTTTGTTATCTTTAAAACTTGTTTAGAGTAGAGATGAGATCAGTATGTTTGGTTCTTTACCATGCAGTTGAGATCAGTACTTGATTCTCCACCATACTGTTGAGATTGATATATGGTTCTCCACAGTATTGTTGAGATTATGGGGCACCTCAAGTCGATATCATGGAGAAGATGCAGAAAAGAGCAGTTCTCATGGAAGATTTTGCTCAATGATATCGTGAAGATGGGAATAAATGTTACTGTTGAGCCTGCACAGATTGACGAGATTCAAAATTGGCATTGGCAGATGAAGTATGGATAGAGTATTCTATTCTCGTCCTTACCAATGGCAAGATGCTTCCTGAGACCATTGATGAAAGTCAAGGGTATAAAAGGATAAGTTAGGGCAATGTAACAAGAAATTTTGACAGTGCCGTTGAACAAAAGTGAAACCTAAAGCGACGCACTCTTGAAGCGACATAGTTCTCCCTGAAGATTTTCAGAAAAACAAAGAGGAGTTCATCTACTAGACTAAAAGCTCGGTCTTCTTCTAGCTGTAAAAGAAGATCAAGAAGTAAAACCCCAACTCTGATTCATCCTGAAGACATATTTTGTTCAGGAGCTCCTTCCAGTTACTTGCTTTCACAATAAGAGCAACAAAATACTTAGAAGATTAAATGTTAAATTATTATAGTCTTCTATTATAAAATACACTTTAATTATTTTCTATAGGATCTCTAAGGAGATCTGAGCTGTAGGGATGTAATCCCAGCCTGAGTGTAAGACATGGTGATAAGCCTGAGAGTAGGACTTATTGTAAGTATGAGGTAGGAAACCAGCAGGGTTTCTGAGCTGTAGGAGTGGGAGAACTCTGAGTTGTAGGGTCTGTGTGCCTAAGTGTTGGACTTCTTAATAAGTTTGAGTTATAACGGCCCCACCTCTCACTCGGGACGGCGGTTCTCCTTCCCTACAAACAGCAGAATGATAATATATATATATGTATATATATCAACCATCACAGACATTGGCACACAAGGCCACACACCCCGTGCACTCAGGGAACATTATCGGTGTACTGAAATTTCCCAGTCCCACCACCATCCTCAGTCCCAGACCTATGGTCAACATTGAGCATTTCCAGTCTTTCCGGCCTGTAGCCTAAGACTCTCACTATGCCAACGATGAAAGCCAATTCCTTAGGCAATCTAGTACAAGAACGACATAGTGCAGGTATAGATCAACTATTTCCCATTGCTCAAATCGTCATGCCAATGCTGAAAGCCAAAGCAATCAAAGCGGAAGACAAGACGCGGGTCAACCTCCCCTTTCCCGTATCAAACATACATAACCCCATTATGTTTTAAGGTTGGCACGCATGGCAACCGCAGCTGGGCACTCCAGGCTCAACAGCTCAACATGCTACCCACCTTATCTCATGGACACAGGCTTCACAACCACAAAACAACACACTGGGTGCTACCGCCAGCGGTAGCACTATCATCGGGCGATAGCTAATAGAACTTTGTCTCTATCCATTTTTCCGGGTATTTCCTGGAGTTAGCCTCCAGGACTCCCTGCAACACTCTACAACACTCAGAACATGAAAAGAACATAAAAATGGAGTCTTCTCTGGTATACATAGAGCATTAAATCCATCACCAATCCAGACCAGCTTGTCTAGATGGGCTTCACACAACATGCATATGTTTGTACTTTGATTCTGAACTCTATATGCAAGTTTCTGCCGAGGAACATTGTATCGACCAAAAGGAAACATCATGGTCTCCACCCGTTGGTGGGGGTTTTCATTTTAACATGAAAAAATAAGGACTTCACGTGTACAAGAGGAGAATCGTTACCCTTGAAGTTCTCTTCGATGCCATGAATCAAAAATCTAACCAGATAGAATGAACCGCACCGAGCTGCTCTCCGTGGATCTGGACCCAGCTAGCGATTTGGAGCTCCGAAGCTCCGGCAATGATGGAGAACTCCTTCTTACTCTTCCTTAGCTCTCCCCTCTCTCTAACTCTTTAGAAAGAGAAACCCTATGATAGAATGAGGCAAAACCCTCATCTCACTGACTTATATGAGCAAGTGTAACTCCCCATCGTCGGATCCTATTTGAAATCGACGAATGGCCAAGATTCAATTTTAACTTCCTGTTTTGAGCGCTACCATCACGCGCTATCAAGCTACTGCCGCACGGTACCTCGGTCGGTGACATCTTCAGCAAACCCACCATTTAAACCCTCCACACAATCACCGACACATGGCTTCCAGTACCTGGCACACTACCGCCGTGCGGTATCACACTACCGTCGAGCGGTAGTAAATTCGATGTGTCGTTACGCTGGCTTCGTCGTATAGTTCACTACTGCCACGTGGTATCTTACTATCGTTGGGCGTTACCCCACAGAGAGCTGTGACAAATAAATCCACAACGCTACCTCCAGCTTGCACTATCACCGGGTGATAGAATTATGTGAGTTTTTTATGTGTAAATTATGGGGCGTTACAGCGATCATGACAACGACTATTATGGAGAACATCTTTATGCCGCATTCTTTCTCATTCCACAGACGTTGGGGCCCCACTGAGCCTCATAGGCTGTCACAACCTTCCTCTTGGTGTCCCCCTGGATGGATAAAGTTTAATGTAGATTGTGCTCTCAGTCCTTCTTATGGTGCAAGACTTGGGTCCGTGGCCCGCAATGACTTGAGGGAGGTTGTACTTGCGGCTAGGTCCTTGATCTTACATGAGATCCTAATGGAGTTGAGTTGGCAAATCTCCTTGACTTGAAGCCTTTGTTGAGCAATCACTCTTTGATGTCTTTGGGGCATTGTGGAGGGTGATTGCAAAAATGTGATTGATGTCTGTTCTGCGAGCCCGAGGCATTGTGGCTGGGGAGCAACAGATGATGGCGAGGAGGGCTTTGTCTTCTTAAGCTGCTTTCCCTTGCTCCGATTTTAGCATGTATGCCGAGAAGCGAATAGAGTTGCCGACTTCTGTGCTCGATTTTCTAGGGAGAGGGATTTTGTGTTGTCTAGCATGGTCGGAATTCCACCTGACTTTGTTCAACCTGTCCAATTTGATTTGGATAGCATGCTATAATAGTTTAGCTTTGTAATTTCTTTTCTTCTTTTAATCCATATGCATCTTCTAAAAAAAATAAGAAATCGAAGTCCTTTGAATTCTCTTATATATAGAAAGAAGATTCCCATATAGACTTATATGCTTTTTCTTCTTTTATAAGAAGAATATACAATTCTTTAATATGGACTTACTCAACTCACTCAGTGATCAAATCTAATATCTGTGTTGTTGAATTTTTAATTAAAATCTTAGTTCATTTTTTTGACTAACCTAAAGACCTCTTACCAAGAGTTGTTGTAGATGAAAATCATGTGAAATTGCACTAGGAAGCAATTTTTTTTATTATTATTTATTTTAAAAAAATTGTTATTTCATAAATACAAAATAGTGGGTTTTAAGTAATTTAAAATAGGATTTAAACTTCCAACAATTATACAAATTATTTAGTGCATTATTTAGCCCTTGACCATCAAAGTGGAAAATGTTTAAAACATTATAACTGGTTTATATAAATTATTAGAAAAATATTGAGATCCATTTGCAAAACCTGAACTATTCGGGACGTCGAAAGCTCATCTTTTTCCCGAAACTAATTTATATTAACTGGTGCCTCGCTAAAATACAAATTAATCTCATAAATTATATTTAATACAATTTAATGCAATTATATGCAGGTATCTTAAATAATTATCGGATTCGAGCCTCTTAAGAACAGAGATACCTCCTTGAAACAAAGATGAAACCGCTGATACATGAGACTATCAATTATACAAAATTATTTCATATTTATTATACTATTTACTGCTCCTTATTTATTTATGCACTTTAATTACCAAACCTTAATTTATTGCTAGTTTAGCTTTATTATGCAATTATAAGCCCTATTTAGAGTAACTTGGAGACGGGGCATTCCTCCAAGGATAACCCTAAATACCGTTCGTTCTTTACTTCTGCACTTTATTTGTCGCACCTTCATTTACCGTCGGGTTAGCTTTATTGTGCATTCTAGGCTTTTAGCTTATTCATAAGCCCTATTCATAGTTATCTTGGAGACGGGGTATCCCCCCAAGGATAACCCTATATAATGTCAAACTCAATCAACTTTCATGTTAGTAGAGAGGTGTGGTCGAGTTCTATGTCCTGGCCTATTATTCTATTTTGCACTATCAAGTTATAATTTAGAGATAACATAGAGATACAAGATTCTTTTGAGATTAACCCTAATTAATACCAAACTCAATCAACTTTCATGTTAATAGAGCAGTGTAGTCGAGTTTGATGTCTTTGCATATTATTTTATTTTGCACTATTGCTTTATAATTTAGAATTTACTTGGGGATGAAAGATTCCTTCGAAGTTAACTCTAAAAAATGCCAAACTCAATCAATTCTCTTTATTCGTAAAGCATTGCGATTGTAACACCCCGTTCCCAGTGACGGGGAACCAAAAAATACGAAATCAAAGGGTAGAAGGGAGCTAGCGCGACATGGTAGCCGCTACCCCTTTAGAAGGTGAAAAAAGTGCACTGTTTTTTACCATCGCGCGTTGGATGTTCCTGCTAGTGGTAGCCTTGTTTTTTGGGAAGATAGTCATAAAATGAGCGAAGTAGAGATACTGCGACGCAATAACTACCATCGCATGGTAACTGATGGACTCAGTTTTCTTAAATGCTTGATCGCAGTTGTTATATCCTTTTGGAACTTGATCTAAGGGCCCGGATCAACTCGTCCATATGCCTTAACGTTGTTGAGGGTCTATTTCCAACTCATTTTGAGTTTTGTTGTCTAGGGTAGAGTAGATAAAGAGGATGAAGAAGGTGGAGATTCCACCATTTGAGGAGTATCAATGCTCCAAACATCGATTCGCGACTGGCAACGTAGAGAGGATCTGAAGGAGGTCCATTTTTTCATCAGTGCATTTCAAGCTTTCGATGGCGAGGAGAAATTTCATAGGGTAATGACATTTCTCCTCCCGTTCATAGGAAGTCTGCTTGACATTCTTACTTTTCCATGCTTTATTTTCTGCATTTTGGCACTGGATTCCTCAAATGAGAGGGGTTGAGGCAGCCTTGGTTCAATGAGAACCACATGGTCGATTGAGTCCGTCACTGACACGATTGTATTACAGATCTGCATTTGTTAATCAAAAGTATTTAATTCAAGGATAGCTAAATCACCTAGAGGGGGGGTGAATAGGTTATTGGTCTCTTTTCAGGTTCTTTTAAGTTCTTCTTTAAGAGCTTTGGCTTTTAGTTGTTTTATGCTTTCAAGATGTACACAACCTGCATAAAGAAAACAACACAGAAAAGCACGCAGTGATTTATAGTGGTTCCCAAATTGGGTACATCCACTTTCCCTCCCACCTTTCTAACTTATTTTAGACAAGGCACAAACTCCTCCAAAATGCTCCTCAGAGCTTACACCTCAAATCCCTCAGGATATCTAAGTCTCCTCCAAGACTTGCTTCTCAGCCACAAGAGTCTACAACTTAGTTGCAGTAGACCACCTACCTGAGGCCGTTAAGCCCTACACTCAGGTTAGAAGGACAGCCCTACCTCAGATCCATAAAGGATCCTACCTCAGAGCTCTACAGTGCTCCTACACTCAGTGACCCTCAAGCCACCTACCTCAGCCTTATCTCTAAGGCCTACAGCTCAGGCTTTTCAGCCCTACAACTTCAGGCATAAGGCCCTACTCTCAGAGTGCTGCAACACTCCTACAGCTCAGTACCCAACAGGTACCTACCTTAGAGCCCTTCCAGGCACCTACAGCTTAGTGACAAACATGTCACCTACCTCAGGCCAAAAGGCCCTACACTCAGAGAGAAGCACTATCCTACCTCAGGTAATTAAGCCCTACAGCTCAAATCCTACTTGAATCCTATCTCAAAGAGCAGCACTCTCCTACCTCGGGCAATTAAGCCATACATCTCAGATCCATAATTGGATCCTACAGGATAAATGTGGGTTGGTGTGATGATTGGCCACAAGTGAAATTTCACTGTGCCAATCTACCTGGACTGAGATATACTCAGCCCAACCTTGACTCCAGGAAATATATTTCCTGAGTCTACTTATCTGGACTAAGTAAATACTTAGACCTAACTTTCTCTTCTCAACACTAGGAATTTTATCCATCTGGAATTAGAGAAGTAACTGTAGCAGATCTTGCTGCAACCTGAGCTGGGAGAATACCAGCCCTACTCCTTTCTTTACAACAATAAGGATGAAGATCTTCCTTGTGCTGGAAGTAACTTGGTGATCAGCTTCTCTGTCCCTTTCTTAACTGAGCTAACTGCTCAGCCCTATCTCCTTCTTCATAGCTCCCCAAGAGAATGTTCTTTAGGATTTGTTGGCTGGGTCTGTGAAGCACCCACAGCTTTTTCTAAGAGAGTCCCTCTGAGCTAACTTGCTGGTGCAGATGAAGATCACACCAGTTATTTTGCTGTTGAAGATGTTGATACTAACAACTAACTTGATCTTTGTCTTTTGGACTTGAGCTTCCTGTTCTTCAGCTCCACAATAATGGCGGAGAAGAAGAACTGCCTAATTGCTTTCTCCAAAAAGCTCTCTCTTTTTCTCTGTAAAAGCCTTTTCCTTTTATTGATCTTGTCCCAATAGCTCTTGAGAAGTGGGCCCCACTTAATTAATGGTCAGCATCAACTTTGCTTTAACGCCAACTGTTGTACAGTAGGTCTGCGACAACATTTGTCGCATACTATAGCCATCCCGCTACTAATTTGAATTATGTTGAATTGTTGACTTGCTGACGTCACCAGTTGTGGACCTAGCCAAAAATAAAGAAACATTAGCATAGGTATTGAGTGAGTAAGCATCACTCAACGCCAAAACACTTAGACAGATTTACTGTCTCTTAGCGGTGAGTGAGTAACCTTCACTCAACGCCAAACTACTTAGAATATAAATCTGTTTCTAGGAGTTTAGTGATTCAGCTTCACTCTACGCCAACTTGCTTTATCAGCTTTCTACTGCTTGGCGTTGAGTGAGTGAGCATCACTCAACGCCAAACTCCTTAGACAAAATTCTGTCTCCACTAGGTGTTGACAGCGTTGAGTGAGCAACCTCCACTCAACGCTTTTTGCCTTAACCATATTTCTGCCTCTGCAGCATCTTAGGCATTGAGAGCGTTGAGTGAGCATGCCACACTCAACGCTTTCTATCTTAGCCATATTTATGCCTTTGTAGCAAATTAGGCATTGAGAGCGTTGAGTGAGCATGCCTCACTCAACGCTTTCTGCCTTAGCCATATTTATGCCTCTGCAGTATCTTAGGCAATGAGAGAATTGAGTGAGCACACCTCACTCAATGCTTTATGCCTTAGCCATATTTATACCTTACTTTGAATAGAGTTCGACAAATTTCTTCTCAGCTGTCTCAGTGGTTATGCTGAGACATTCTTCTCAGCTGTCTCAGCTGTCTCAGCTATCTCGACGCTTTTCCTTAGTCAAATTATCTGACTTCCAGCTTACTCTTTTTATCCACCTGTCCAATCAAGGACAACCTGCATTGACTGTCTCAACGCTTCCTTCTCAGCTGTCTCAGCGGTTATGCTGAGACATTCTTCTTAGCTGTCTCAGATGTCTCGATGCTTTTTCCTTAGTCAAGTTATCTGACTTCCAGCTTACTCTTTTTGTTTATATATCTAATCAAGGACAACCTGCATGCATGAACTTAAGCACACATAAAATATAACTATGCGCTTAGTATTAATGGTTATGTCTCTTTAAATCCACTCTAGGGAACATTATGGGCAATGGACCCAACAATCTCCACCTATTTGAAGAAGGCAGAACACCCTGCAATACTAAGAGGCATTACCATAATAGGTAGAATAATTTCATGCAGCTGTAGATTATGACATTGCCACACATCTGCTATCTTATGTTATATTAATATAATGTGCTCTAATTAATTGTATTGACTTAATAAGTTAAGTCAAAGCATCCTCATACTACTTGAGCAATTGCTCAAGTAATATGAACTCCCCTTTATACCACTTAATATTTAAGTGGAGTACCACTATTGACTCATCATGACCTGATCATGTCAAGTATAACTTCTACATCTCCCCCTTATGTATTGCCACACATCTCCCCATTTCTGTCTTCTTTAATAGGTATATCTATTGGGGGAGGAGAAGGGATCATGGGAGAGATTATCTCTTGATCCTAGTCAAAGTCCTAAGTTGATAACACTAAGGAAATTATCCTAGTGATCAAACTTCTAGATTAGGAGTCATACCTTTTGTGTTGATACATTGAAACAACACAGCACTGCATCACTTGAACTTGTTGTACATAGTTCCACTTGCTGATGTTGTATCTACAGAATCAGCATCCACTTGTGGTGATATCATTGATATACCACATTATTGAAGTCCCTTGACTCTTGAGTGAACCATGGATCCACTTGAGCTGGCTGCTAGCTATTCCTCTTCTCATAATCTCCCCCTTGGTCTGTACATTGTCCTTAAGACAAACTGATCAGCAGTTGTGACAGCTGATCTACTGCAGCAGCTGTCTGCTCCCCCTCAACTGTGGCATCCTTTGTTAGATTCCTGGTAGACATTCTGGTCTATGCCAGTTTGGATACCACTTGATAGTTTTGCCAACCTTAATACCAATTAAGGAATGACAGTTGAAAAAGTCTTCAACCTATTGAAGGTCTTTTCCACCACTTAAGGCTTCATGCATCTTTAGTATCTGATATGTTGGCCTTTTACTATTGTCCTGCATTAGCATGTATTATAGTAGCAACAATGACTGCACAATAGCAGTCATCCACTAGGGTTGATCTCCCCCTCAGACTGTGTATAGTCTTGAGAACCTGCTGAACTACTGTGATGATATATAATTCATTGTAGCAGCTGGCTACTACTTAACAGGAAGTTGAACCTGTTCCTACATCGTCTGGATTAGTTCCTCCTCAATAGGAGCAACTGTTATCTTCTCTCTACTTGACACTTGAGTCCATCTCAGTCTTGATGTAATTTGATATCACTTTAGAGGCTTGATCTCAAGTGGAAGACTTGATAGTCTTGATACTTTATCTGAGACTAGTCTTTCTGCAAGAAGGATGAGTTCTGCAATAGAAGATTCACATGGAGCAACAGAAGTTATACCAAGTTCGACATACCCACTCAACCTTGAGGGTGTTGACCTTGACATCTACTAGTGGCATAATAAAGATATTTAGCCACTATCATGATTATGGTGACACACTCAAGACTGAGTTTTTTCCTTTTCCACATGCTCCCTAACAAATTGATACTTAATCTACATATGCATAGTCCTGCTTTGAAAGGCAGGATTCCTAGCAATTTAGATTACACTAGTAGAATATCAATATGAAGAAATTCTACTTATCTGGAGGTTATGGTCCTGGAGCTGAAGCTGGATTCTCATCAGTTGATCACAGCAGCTCCCTTGTATTATGATCACTTTTTGTTGAGCCAGATCTTCTCCCCTTATTTAGCAATAGACTTGCCTTTGGCTTCAGCTTTCTGATTAGCAGCACAAGAGTGTTCAGCCCACTGAGTACTATCTTGATCATTATATTGATCTGCACATTTGATCACCACTTGATCAATCCCTTCTTGGTTTCTGAATAGATTGGGAGGAGCTGGTCTGCTATGATTCTCTTCTCCCCCTAACTTATTGCAAATGATATCATTGGTGCAGCTGCCAGCTTTCTCTTCTCATGAGGCTGAATTTTCTCCTGCAGCTACTGGGCTTTGAGACCATTTGAATCCTGAATGATCTTTCCTTGAACCATCCTTTCATTCTGATACCAAGTCTTTCTTTACACTGCTATTCCAATAGGAATGTGCTGACTTATATCAACAATAGTTGGAGCAATCCAGCTATTCTTGTAAGCTGATTGGATTGCCATTTCCCAGCAGGTGTCATCACCTGGGTAGTTTCTCTCTCAGCTTCTACAAAGTCCATGGGGCAAGTTGATCCTTAGTAGTAATGCTGATCTATTCTGTGCTGAGGAACTTTGGGTAAGATTCAAGCTTATCCAGTAACCTTGACTGAACATGCTCCCCATCAGCATTTGCACAGATCCTGTCCTTATGACTGCCAGTCATCATTTCAGCTGATGATACCACTTGACTATTTGTCCCTTCTGTATAGTGAGTTTTATCAGCTGAGCACAGTGTGCCTCTTACTTGCTGCTCACAGAGGAGCTACTTGTGCTTTCTTCAGAGATGAGTATAGCCTACTTGTCCTTTCTAGATTTGCTGGTGTGGCAGCAAGACTTTGTCCAACCAGACATTCCTACTGGCTGTATCCAGCTGGACTTCATCCATGAGTGTGCACTTCACCTTCTTCAGGATTTCACTCAACATTCTCATCCTTGGAGTATGATCCATAAGATAACTTCCTTGTTCCAGTATAGGTTCTGGAACATCTACTATTCAGGTACCACATGGGGGATGGGCACTTAGACTGACCTGCAAAACAGATTACTTTACCTTAGGACCCAAACATCTCTTGGGTCCTAAGTGCACATTAATATGAAATTGAACATGTCCACCTGTAGAATTTCTGACTGGTGGACTGACCCTAGCTCTGGCCACATTGGGATTGTGCCAGCAATCAATAGCAAAATGCCCTATCTTACCACAGCACCAACAATCATGTATGTTATATCTTCTCTTCTGTGAAGGCCCTACAACTTGGTGAGCAGAAACCTTGATAGGCGTAAGATGTGCTGCAACCCTTTTTTGATTTCTTTCAACTAGAATTTGACTGAAGGTAAGTATTTTAGCTGGCTGATTTTGTTTGCCCTGAGTGTCAGCAACAACAAGCTGCTTTTCAGAAAGCATGCTTCTGATGGCTTCAAATATGCCCAGATCAGCCTGACTCTTAGACCTACCCTTAGTCTGAACCTTTGCTGTCAGACTCTGAGCCTTGGCTGCAACAAAATTCTTATTTTCAGCCTTGAAT